>JAUNZO010001916.1:0-151777 GCA_031894775.1 Chloris gayana | reverse complement strand
TACACACGCAACCAATCACCAAATAATGTGTTTCTCACCCTACTTCCAAACCCATCATCACACTATGTCTCCAAAATCTTTGGTGCTAAACCCCTTCCGTGGGTAACAGACTTTACCCGTGTTCTGCACAATGCAATCAGATGAGAACCCCATCGCCCGAGGGATTTTTCGTGACTCCTTAAGCCTCCGACCGCCACGCCCCTTCACTCCGCTCTTGCTCCATCAACCTCGGGCATCGAAGCGGGCTCTCCATATTCTTCCCGCCACTTCCCATTTTCCTCTCCATCGTCGTCCTAGTACTCCATTTTGCCTCCCATCACCTTGCCTTATGAGAGAACACCTCAACCCCGGGAGCAAGTGGGAAGCTCATTCCAGTGACAGGGAACTGAAAATATTGAAGAATTAGTGAAAAATGGTTAGGATTTGTGGAAAAAAAAATGGTGAACAGCCGAGATCTAGTCTGGGCCTGTATTCTCCGATCCTCTCGAGTCACTCCTGCTCCCTTGCGGAAGCTACAATCAACAGAGACTTATAGTGACAATAAATTTGGTTGGAATACGGGGAGCCCGCCATTGTGGGTTAGGTGAAGTGGTGTACTCTCCGATTGGAGGACAGAAAAAATGGATAGAAAGCAACAGAAGAAATGACTTGTGGGTTAGGTGTGGGGTGTGGCTGAATGTCTATAGAATTCGGTGTAACTTGTCTGCTTGATGTAACAAAACAACAGGAAAAAGGACTTTTGCAGGCTGGTTTTAATTTGTGGTCACCATTACCAAGTGGTATTTCATCGGCCTATTCCCGAATTGCATCTAAACGTAGATACCAATAAAAGGAAGGCATAATGGAGGAAGCCGAGCAGGTGGAACCACCGGGAGCCCCTCTGCACGTGGTGGTGTTCCCATGGCTGGCCTTCGGCCATCTCATCCCCTTGCGGGAGCTACAATCAACATAGACTTACGGTGACGAAATTGGTTGGACTAGGGGAGCCCACCATTGTGGGTTAGGTGAAGTGGTGAACTCTCCGATTGGAGAACAGACAAGGGGCAGAACACAACAATAAGTCAGATGTTTAAAAGACATGTCGTCAATGATAGTATTCGAGTACACCCGGTCTAGTGAATCTTCTTCCATCACTTGTGTCGACATTTGTTGATGTGATAAGCTCTTCAGTTGAAAAAGTGAAGAAAGGAATCACCGAAGAAGAAGATGAGACTAACTTTGCCAATTAATGTGGTCTGTTAGTATGGCCGAAAAGTAAGGAGCAAGTGGGAAGCCCATTCCAGTGACTGTGGAACTGAAAATATTGAAGAATTAGTGCAAAATGGTTAGGATTTGTGGAAAACAAATGGTTGAGATCAGCTCGAGATCTGAGTCTGGTGCCTGATATTACTCTGATCCTCTCAGTCACTCCTGCAAGGTTTCCTTATGATAAGTTTTATTCAACATAGCCTTTACTCTGCTTCAATTAACTGTTCGAGTCGAAATACTCGGGAGCCTGCCATTGCAGGCTACGTGAAGTGGTGTACTTCTCGATTGGAGGACAGAAAATGGACTTGAGAGCTAGGGAAGACATGACTGGCTGGGTTAGGTGTGGGGTGTGGCTGAATGTCTATCGAATTCGTGTAGCTTGTCGCTTGATGTAACAAAACAACAGGAAAAAGGACTTTTGCAGGCTGGTTTTGTGGTCACCATTACCAAGTGGTATTTCATCGGCCTATTCCCGAATTGCATCTAAACGTAGATACCAATAAAAGGAAGGCATAATGGAGGAAGCCGAGCAGGTGGAACCACCCGGAGCCCCTCTGCACGTGGTGGTGTTCCCATGGCTGGCCTTCGGCCATCTCATCCCCTTGCGGAAGCTACAATCAACATAGACTTACGGTGACAAAATTGGTTGGACTAGGGAGCCCACCATTGTGGGTTAGGTGAAGTGGTGAACTCTCGGATTGGAGAACAGATAAGGGGCAGAACACAACAATAAGTCAGATGTTTAAAAGACATGTCGTCAAGGATAGTATTCGAGTACACCCGGTCTAGTGAATCTTCTTCCATCACTTGTGTCGACATTGTTGATGTGATAAGCTCTTCAGTTGAAAAAGTGAAGAAAGGAATCACCGAAGAAGAAGATGAGACTAACTTTGCCAATTAATGTGGTCTGTTAGTATGGCCGAAAGAGCTATTGAAATGATGGTGTGCCAAATGTGATTGTGAAAACGCATATTTCTTGCCGTACTCAGTTCATTCTTTCCTTACTAAGATTTAGATTGCTTGAATTGAGCTTGTACGTGATATCACTATTTGTCTCATACCTTGCAAAGGTTTGCTTATGATAATTTTTATTCTCATACCTTTACTCTCCATCAATCAACTGTCCAAATCAAAATACCTTCTCGTATCTCTAGGTACCTTGCAAACACTGAAAAACTTCTCACAGGAAAATGGACTTGTGGGTTAGGGGAGCCACGACGGCTGGTTAGGTGTGGGGTGTGGCTGAATGTTTATCCAATTCGCTAGCTTGATGTAACAAAACAACAGAAAAAGGACTTTTGCAGGCTGGTTTTGTGGTCACCATTACCAAGTGGTATTTCATCGGCCTATTCCCGAATTGCATCTAAACGTAGATACCAAGAAAAGGAAGGCATAATGGAGGGAGCTGAGCAGGTGGAAGCACCGGGAGCCCCTCTGCACGTGGTGGTGTTCCCATGGCTGGCCTTCGGCCATCTGATCCCCTTTCTGGAGCTCTCGAAGCAGCGGGCGCGGCACGGCTACGCCGTGTCCTTCATCTCCACGCCGAGGAACATCGCCAGGCTGCCGCCGGTGCCGAGCTGGCCTGTCAGCGAGCGTCCGGCTCGTGTCCCTGCCACTGCCGCCGGTGGAGGGTCTCCCGGACGGCGCCGAGTCGACCGCCGACGTGCCGCCGGAGAAGGTAGAGCTCCTGAAGGCCGCTTTCGACGGCCTCGCCGGCCCCTTTTCCAAGTTTCTCGCAGGCGCGTGCGCGGGCGACGGGAAGAAGCCAGACTGGATCATCCTCGACTTCGCGCATTACTGGCTCGGCCCGATCGCCGAAGAGCACCAGGTGAGAAGAGGGGGGTCTCGGCTTGCATTAATTGCAACACACAGCTCATCCCAATTCTAGTACTGACGGTGTAGCGATTTCTTGAGGTTCCCTGCGCTATGTTGGTCATCGTGACGGGCACCATGTTCGCGTACAACGGCTCGCGTCGGGAGAACCTCGCCTGTCGCCGAGCCACGAGGCCGCGTGGATCGCCGCCGCGTACCGGCCCAACGCGTCCGGCGTCTCGGACATCGAGCGCATCTGGCGAACCGAGGAGCGGTGCCGCCTCCTCGTCTTCCGCAGCTGCCCGGAGGTCGAGCCTGCCGGTGTGTTCCCGCTCATCGCCGACCTCTTCCGCAAGCCAGCCGTCCCGGCGGGCCTCCTGCTGCCCGAACCGGACGGCACCGTGAACAGCTCAGACTCATCGTCGTCGTCTCCTCCCGTGCTGCGGTGGCTCGGGGAGCAGCCTGCCGAGAGCGTCCTGTACGTCGCTCTCGGCACCGAGGCGCCGGTAACGGTGGAGGGCCTGCACGAGCTGGCCCGGGGGATCGAGCTCTCCGGGGTGCGCTTCCTCTGGGCCCTCCGCCGGCCCACCAGCGGTGCCGGCGCACAATCCTCCCCGCTGCTGCCGGACGGGTTCGAGGCGCGCACCCACGGGCGCGGCACGGTGTGCGCGGGCTGGGTCCCGCAGGCGCGCGTCCTGTCCCACGCCGCGGTGGGCGCGTTCCTCACGCACTGCGGGTGGGGCTCCGTCGCCGAGAGCCTCCGGTTCGGCCTCCGCCTCGTCATGCTGCCGTTCGTCGTCGACCAGGGCCTCATCGCACGCATCATGGCGGAGCGGGGTGTCGGCGTGGAGGTCGACCAGGCGCGAGGACGACGGCTGGTTTGGCCGGGACGACGTTGCCGCTGCCGTGCAGCACGTGATGCACGTGGAGGAGGGGAAGGTTTTCGCCACAAACGCACTCAAGCTGAAACAACTGGTCCTTGGTGACGACGGAGGCCGCCAGGAGCGGTACGTCGACGCGCTACTAGACAAGTTGCAGCGCCACCGCTCATAATAAGGCTCATGAACTTTGTAGTCACGTATGTATTCGTTTGTAAAGTTTGTTTGTTTTCCTTTTGATGGGAACTACGGCGGCAGATCTTACGATCGGCCTGAACCATGTATTGCATTTGCATAAAAAAAATCTGTACACTGTACAAAAAAGTTTCTGTGTCTTTCGATTTGGTGGATGATGTAGCGACGGAATAAGACTTAATATGATGTTCGACAATCACTAGACGCACTATTTCGGGAACGACAGTGACTTCGAGTTACCCTGCTTGTTGAATACTTCCTGGTATTTATGTGGATAAAGATTATGATCGCGTTATTATTTTAAGAAAATGGTCGCACACTATATATTTCCAGAATAGAAAAGGTCTCAATTGTTTGTGTATTTTAGTTACTGCAAGTACATTATGATTATTTATTTATTACCTGAGCATTGTGCTAAAATGAATTTGTTCAAGCATAATTGAACTGCACATATTTCCCCATAACCTTAGGCTTTTGGGTGTAACTGTTTGGTGCATAGTAACTTAACATGCCATGAAAACTGGGGGTATTGAGTTCAAGTCTTGATCAGAACCACAAATTTCACCGCATCGGTCCTATTTTCACGTTTGCACCGACGAGAGCTGCACGTGAGAGGGCCTATTAAACCATAAGTGAATTGCACATATTTTCATATCAGTTTAGCTTATAGTAGGTGATACTGGTTCGTGCTAACTTAACATAATTGACTTTACTTTCGCATCAAACATACAACTTGCGTCTATCTTGAATCGTACCAAAACCTTTATCCTGCAGGCAAGGAAATCAACCTCGGCCACGGTTCACGAAACCCGAACCTTCCCCATCGATTTCTAGGGGTGGTTCTTCCATTCCTTTCTTCCAAAGACAGGATTGGCTGTCGTCTTCAACTCTTCATCACCTCCGGCAGTGAGCTGCTACAATGTGATTAATCTTCCAATTCTGTTTTTTTAGATAATGATCTTCCAATTCTGTTGAGTTCCAGCTGGACTCATGCATTTCGTGCATGTCCACTGCAGCATCTACCTCGTGCTCTTTACTTATTTTTCCTTGGTCAATCTGGCGCTGAGTTCCTCGTTTTGCTTCTCTCACTACCACATAATGGATTTTTCGTGTGTGCCGAAAACTCTCACGATAATACGTAAAACCGCAACGAAAATGATTCGCGTGTGCCTATCCACATTCTTCATTCCAGATTTCATGACAACGTAGGTGTTTATGGTGCCAGCCTTCTTAGAACCATATTTATATTCCTAAGACCATAGAACAATTAAATATTACTACAGAAGGGAGCAACAGTTTTATTCAGGCAACTGAAAAACATATGGACTAATACCAGAAATTGTTGTGTTTCCGCCCATGGCCTGGAACCACCTCTGTTCTGAGCAACATCTTCTTCAGATTTTAACCTTGCCTCTTGTGCTTTTCTTCTCTTTTCAAGGAATTCATCACTGGTCCAATAGCGGGAGAGGTATCTCCATGCTTCGGTACTAGTGCACCACTCAAGCTGGCATTTAAAGTATTCTTCTTCTGTAAGTAATATTGTGCGAGCTCGTGCTTTATCACATTCTCCATTCAAACGAGCATAGTGTATCTTAACAGCATTCAAACGAGCTTGGTGTATAAAATCAGATACTCTCTTCACAAGATAGGCATGTAAGTTACGCTCAGCTTTCCTTCTATGCTGCCGGCTAACTGTGAACAAATTCTAGACAAGAAAAATGTTAAGTCAGACATGTCCACAAGATAGAGGACAACGGATAAGACTTTGTAGTTAGTATTATTACCCAGAATTCACGCTTCACAAGTTTGGCATAAGACAGTCCAGTTTCATTCTTTGCCCAGGAATAATCATTCCATGACATTGCTGCACGCTTAGAAACAACTCTGCCCTCCACGTCACGGACTTTGATAACACCTGGGTATAACCGTCTGATAATAACTCCTACTTGTGATCCATGCTTGTAGCATTTGGATTGTAATTCACACATAGGAGAATTTCCTATCACAAAAAAATGGCTTGGCAAAATACTAGCAAGGAAACACTAAATACTGTTTTTCCAATCTAAGTGAGAGCATTCAACACTTGTTTTTTTTACTGCACTCTCTGCAAGTTTATTTGGCAAATAATTCATGTTTCTCTTAACATTCTACCATCTATAGACTGTTAGCATTTGTTTTATGATTGGTTAGGAGGTACTGAATATAAAGTGAAGAAACTTATTTGGAGTGGCATCTTGAGTTTATGTTCAGTAGTATAGTTGTCTCGGAATGATGTATTATTTGACAAAACACTAATCCCATCCTTTCTGCAGGTGATCTTCACAGGGACATACCGAGTAAGATTTTGGTCACGATTATAGAAGGAGGAGGACCGCCATGTGATGATGATGCCATGCAAGTTAATTCAAACTGCGACCATGGAGATCTTCACAAATAATGGTTAGCGCTTCTCTAATAGAATTGCTTATTAGCTTGTTTGTGTTGTTGGCTGGTGAAAAATAATGGATTCTAACTTTATCTCCCTCATACCATGGTATAGCGGTTTATTTGTTTGTGTCATTATATTAATGGAATGTTGTAATAATAAAGCATTCCCTTTTCTAAGAATAAGCTCGGTGATTTGCATCGTTGCCCATTGTCCGAGTCACTCTCAATGGCTCACCAATCATTTAGGCATATCGAGCTCTTTGTGGAGTGAGAGCATTGCGCTCACGACCACGGGAGGTTCTCGATCTCCACACACCACAATATAGGAGCCTTTGCTTCCAATGTTCTGTCACCCGAGAATGTGTTGCACTTTTGCACATGGAGGTACGGTGCTTCGCCTCCAAAAAACTCAACAAATTCCCGATTCTCTACAATTTCAACGTGAAGCTCTACAGCGATGTTTATATTGTTCCCTGATTCACATCATCTCACCATATAGTGGCGGGTTAGTAGGACCATGATATTATTAATCTTGAAGACTCACGTGCACAAGTATACATTATAGCATTAATAGTAACAGCACCTACTTGAATGTTTATAGGACACATCTTCTCTCCATTTCACCATATACATCCTTTGATTGATGTACACACGATGGGGTTTTATGACTCTGTGGCATTCTAATTCAGCAGAGCAGCTAAGGAATTCATACCAAGTAAACTAGCAGTTTTGTAGTTTAGAACGGATGACATAGTGCCTTGGGCATAGGTGGCATCAGGAACTGAGACTCATAGGCTGCCGAGCTAGGAGATGCGTGTCGGTGTAGATAAGGTCGCGTATATTGCTGCTGGGATCATAAACGGGTGCGGCCCTGTTCTTGTAAATATGGGTGGCTCATTTAAGTGGGTATAAGGCCACCTGCCCACGGTAAGGGTCCTCTACGTCGCTCACAACACAGAGGTGCCCATACACCATAGGCACCGGTGAAAACCTGTGTCCTGGCCATGTTATATTTGACATATATATGAATGGTAGTAGTATTATTCCATGATAACCTGACATCCCCAACCCCAACTTAGAGCTTACTGTGAACTGCTTACCTGTTAGCTAGTCAGCAGCAGCCAATATGCAACACATGCTTGAGAAACTACCAGCTACATTCAAGACACGCTTGGGCATAGTGGGCATCAGGAAGGGCCTCACTTTTTCCTCACTGGTGCACGCATTCACTCATGTCGATCTAGCCAGCCATGCGATGTCCTGCTGCACCTGTAGTGAGCGCATGTGTGCTGGTGGTGGCGGACTTGGTGGGTGGAGGCATGATGCGTCTTTGCTCGTCGGTTGGTGGCCCTGGCGCGGTGCAATTGGAGACGGTGTCCACGGCCAACGGGTCAGAGCAGCTAGGCAACATGCGTGTCCGCGCGCATTGGAGAGGAAAGGGGATCGGGAGATTCAGCTGGGGCGCCTGGCAGGGGTGGGTGGCTGCCTGCTAGGATGGGAAGGGATAAGATTAGGGTGTGGCTGAAAGTGGGATGGGCTGGACTGAGTTTCTATATGAACTACTTTGTTACGGGTCCAGAGGGCACCCCCGGGTGGAAAATGAAACTTGTCCCTGCCTCGTGACTGTGCAGGGAAGGTGCGGGTGAGCCCCGCGGGTCAAAATCTACACCCGCACTCACGCCTGTAGGGTGGCAAACCTAGCAGGCCCCACACCCGGGCCCCAAATTGCCATCCTTATTCCAGTGGCTTGACGAGCAGCCCACATCAAGTGTTCTGTGGCTCCAAATACGGTGCTTTGAGGAGCGATTCCAATGGGTTCTGCCGTGCCCGAGCGGCGCCACTAGAACCTCTTCAACCCTACTAGCCCATGGTTTCAAGGCACGGTACTGTCAGTGCGAATTGTGAGTCCCACAATTGGCACCAAGCGGGAGGCGAGGACAGCAGCGGATAATCTATAAGGCACAATTGGTGCAGTTGAGCATCTGTTCTAAATAATTCTACATCTGGATTAAACAAGATTAAAACTGCACTTCACTGATAAAGATATTCTCTAATACCCATTTTATAAAGTGGATCCGGTTTGTGGACAAATAAGAATTTATAAACTGGGTCCGGCATGTGAACAGCAAGTGGTGGAGTAGTTGGAGCCACAACTTTCTAACATGCTCCGAGTGTATAATAAAAATTCACACTGCAATACAAAGCAAAGCATACCATATTGGCAGAGAAAATCACATACAAAGATCTCATGTACCGCATGCACAAATACATTGTGGCTTTGCTGCTATAGAGGTTTTTGGTACATATCACCACCATCAATTATTGGTAGGAATACGCAGGTAATTGGTACAGTATGAGTCTATAATTACCATAGTAGACTCATAGCACACTTAAACAATCTCATCCCCACAACAGCACTAGTAGAGGAATCATCCAAAAAATAGCATCAACAAGTAATCTCTGCCCTCCCTCACAGCATTTTCCTTCTTTTCTATTATTTCATTTTACTTTTAGGCTGAAAAGCACAAGGGAAAGGACGGCAGTGCCCATGCTATTTGGCCATCTAACAGAAACAATGCGCACGTGAGTACCCTTCCTGACATGGTCATGTTTGTTATTCAAAATGTTGTTTCGTTGTTAAATAATAAAAAAATGTCATTATTTTGAAAAAAATGTAATATGCCATAAAAATTTAAAAACCTTTTTTAGAAAATGATCAAGCAATTTTTTTTTGCCATGACCTTTGGATCAAGCTTGCTCGCTGCCACGGATCGAGGTTGGGTTGCCGTCGCCTAACGTTGGATGGATCACGAAAGGAAAACTCACGTAGGAGATTCTACGATTGTTTCTGTTGGATGGCCAAACATTCAAGGGCACTTCTATCCTTTCCTTTATGATTTTCAGCCTAAGAGAAATATAAAATAACAGAAAAGAAGAAAATGTCGTGAGGGAGGGGAGTGATTGCTTGTTGATGCTATTTTTTGGCTGACTCCTCTGGTAGTGCTATTGTGGGGATGAGATTGTTTAAGTGTGATATCAGACTAATTATCCCTTACAAATTGTACCATAAAGATCCTATGCTGCTAGGCTAACATATAGTACCTCGGTTTATATCACCTTATCATACATTATTCCCTTGTTTATATATTCACTAGGCATTTTGGCAGTCTTGGCGCACACTGGCATTTTTAATTTAGGAGAACAGCTGAGGAAAGCCGCCACTTATACCATAGGTTTTGGAGTAGGATGCATCACACAGTGCCATGGGCATAGGTGGCATTAGGAACAAAGAGATATAGGCTGCCCAGGAAGGAGATGCGAGCTTCTGTCCACTGCCTGCCGAACCTTCAGTGTGTCGTCAGCTGCGTTGCAGTGGCTTGACTAGCTATGTGCTCTACAGTGGGCGAGCCATGTTGCTGGAACCGCTGGTGCTGCTACGCAAGCTGGGTGCCGTAGGTGCACGTACGTGCTCTAGCATACCACCGTCTCAGCACGGTCCTAATGGATTGCGGCTTGGGCCTCCGTCACAGGGATTCTTCGGTTGTTCGCCTCCCAATCGTTATCCATCAAAAGCTCATTGGCATTGAGGTGCGTGATGTGGATGTGGTGTGGGATGCATGGAGAGAGGACACGAGGAATGA
The DNA here is from genome assembly GCA_031894775.1 of Chloris gayana. Classification (NCBI taxonomy): domain Eukaryota; kingdom Viridiplantae; phylum Streptophyta; class Magnoliopsida; order Poales; family Poaceae; genus Chloris; species Chloris gayana. The sequence continues at coordinate 141,576 of JAUNZO010001916.1, read as the reverse complement.
GAATGGCAACTGACAACAATGATACATCGAGAGCTTATGGGCATCATGCAGTGCGACAGCTGCAAACGGCTGACGAATCAACTGCTAGTCCTGATGTATTCCCTTATAGACTACCTAGACGCGTTGGACTTTCATGTCGTCAATTGTTTCTTTGGATTTCTGAAGTCTGGGTATTTGTAACTTAGTGGATTATATTTTGTGATCTTGGTTATTATATATGTTCAAGGATTAAATGCATGACTATTCCTGAATATAACATGAGTTACAGTTACACTGGATGAATGAATGAAGTGTTTTGCTTGCACTTTTGCTTACCTGAATACCTGATGCATACCGAATAGACAACCTCTTGATACACATGTTACTGTGGGCCAAGATCATCGATGCCTTATCACATAATACTGGAGCGATTTAAACCACCAATCTGCCTGATATCTGAAAATGCAAAGTTTTTGTCTATGAGTGAAGGTATCAATGTGTCTCAAATGAACCGTCTGAACTAGCGCTAAGGAATTTGTTCCTGTTCTTGATAATAAAATAATTGGCAAACTCCATCAGTTGCTGCTTTTCCAGCAGGCAATTTGTTGCCTCTCATGAATCTCTCAACATCTGTCATACCACAGATATTAGGGGCATGGAGGTTAATGAATCTTTAGATCTAACCTACCAAAGCATGATATTATTTGTCCACCAAATTTGCTGCACCCCAAGTGCCGCTCATACCAGCCAGAATGGAGTTAGCGACACAGATACTGTCGAACCAAATTCCAGCGAGAATATCAGTAGATAATAGTCAGCAAAGCTATACAAACAACCATACCCGTATCCTATGCCTGCACGAGGCACAAAAAGTCACACGACCAGCTGCTCGACTGTCCAGCACCGCACCACAGCCATTTTCCGGACATTGTGTCATGGAACTCCGTGGCTCGATGAAATTATCTGCTCTAAATTACTTACTTCAGAGTACTGAATAGAGATTAAACGGTATAAGGTGCATAATCTTTTTTTAAAAAAAATTGCAATTCATTTGGGGCCACGGTAAAAGAACTCATCCTCAGTTCTCCTTATTCAGAGGATGCTAGGGGTCTCATGTTTTCTGGGCTGCCTTGGGCCTGACGTAGTTGGCTGTGTGCTCCTCGTGCAAGGCGTTGGTCCCTTCAGCAGATGAAAAATAGCTAAAAGTTCGTCTACACAAAGTGTTTGTTAAATTTCATTTAAGGTCAAACTGAATCTAAATATATGAAAGAGAGGCGTTGAAATTGACCCGTAAAGTCAAACGAGATAAGAAATGAAAATGATCGAAATGCCAGTAACTCAATTGTCATAAGTGAAACTGAACACTATGTTTGGTTTTTCTTTAGTCTCCACCCAGGACATCTGCCATCTACTTTCTTCATAATTGTTGATGACAAGGATTCTTTGATTTTTCGACTCCCACTCGTCATCCATCAAAAGCTCATTGGCATTGAGGTGGCCCAACCATCAATAGACATTTCCAATTGTCACAATATTGTCATTAATGATCACAACCATTTTCATGGTTAATCTATGAAAAATTGTTGGCAATAATAAAACCTGGTATCATCAACATCCTTAGGAAATTCCACGTGAGGGACTATATCATGTTGGCAACGAGTAGATGTCTCACATAATATATTTGCAGCAGAAAAGAGTTAAAACAAATAGTGCAGGTAATTGCAAGTCAAAAATGATCTCAGGTACTAGTATATGACACCTTATTGAAGATTTGCAGCTGGCGCTACCCTGGATTTGTGAGGTGCTAGAGGCGACTTACTTACCACGAAACTACATTGACCTCTATGTGTTGCATATAAACTTTAATTAATTTGACTTGAGTTTTAAATGGGTCATGCTCCTACGAAGTATGATGCCTAACGAATCAAGTGGTGCTTCTGCTTGGGCAATAATGTCATGTGCCTCGTGCTTCTCCATTTAGTCATCTCACCATATACCTTGCTTCTCATTGTATCGTTACGTTATGGATGACATATATACGAACGGTAGTAGTATTCTTCCATGATGACCTAACAGCCCGAACATAGAGCTTACTGTGAACTGCTTAGCTGTTAGCTAGTCAGCAGCAGCGAATATGCAACACATGCTTGAGAAACTATCATCTGGAATATACAAGACACGCCTGGGCATAGTGGGCATCAGGAAGGGACTCACTTTGGTTCTCACTGGTGCACACATTCGCACCTGCTTGGTCTCCACAGCTTCACCACCCCAAATGTCCTGAGTTGTGTGAACTGATGCATGGAGAACAGGTCGACCTTTTTTTAGATTAAGGGAATTATATTCCATCCAGCAAATGAAATGTTCCCGGCCTCTACGTACCAAGACGTATGTGACCGTAATTTATTACAATATTCACTATGGGGTAGACTCCGTCGCCCACATAGTGCACACACCAATCAGTCTCACAAAAGGACTAAGATACAGCATAGAAATTAAACATAACTTAATCTATGGCTAAATCTCCATCCATTTCTCGAGAAGATCTCCATTGTCAATGTCTCCAAGAGAAGGCATGCATTTCGCAACAACGTGCACTCCTCCTCCTTGTGGAACAATGACCATGTCCTCATCCAGTGTGAGCCCCTGAAGATGACCTGCATAAAAGACACAATTGGTGCTTTATCAAAAATAATGTCATTACGGCTTAACCATATAGCCCAGCATATGGCGCCCACTCCCACAAGTACTAGAAATTTTCTGGCCGTTTTCAAATGTTGTAACCAATCACTAACCATGTGAGTAATATTCAGAGGAGGACCAAGACCAAAAGCTATTTGGACTACTCTCCATATAAACCTAGCAAGATCGCAATCAAAGAAGAGATGTTGTATTGTTTCATTATTATTACAAAAACAACATTGCTCACTTCCGCGCCAATTCCTTTTAACTAAGTTATCTTTGGTCAGTGTAACTCCTCTATACAAGAACCATAGGAAGATTTTAACTTTGAAAGGGATCTTAATTTTCCATAAATGTTTGCTACTAGGCCCAATATGCGTGTTTAACATTGCCATGTACATAGAATAACTTTTGCTATCAAACTTTTAGATGTTTACAAACCCTGGTATTGTAATAAGTTTCTGTCATACAATAACTGTATTTCAAAAACCTGGTTGTATTATACCTTGATATATACATTCTGGCTTGTATGAGATGATGTACTGTCGTAACTCGCTTCGTCGAGTGTTCCCTCGTGCCGATTCCTGGGTGTCCCGGAAGGGATGCCACAAAGCTACTACTCAAACCACGATCCAAGATAGAGCAACCAGAACTAAAGGAAGTCATAAATAAAGAGAGATTGAATCATTAAATAAATAGAGAAATGTCTACATGTTACCAGGCGAAAGGATGGAGAATCTACCCTCTACGGAGCTTCATCCCCGAGGCACAAGGTGGAGAAGGGGCCGACATCTCCGGCTCCTTCTCGAATTTCTACCTCTCACCCTCACTCCCTATTCTAAGTCTATATGGACAGCGTGACACTTCTTGACTCCCTATCCTAATTGTTGCTCGAACCACCGGTGCGAAGTCGGTGAAAACTACAGGCCGGGAAGCCTGATCCCACCGTGCGGCCCGATGATTGAGTCGGTTTGCCATTGCCTTCTTGTTGACGCCTCGATTAAGTTTCGAAGTCGAATCCTTGGTAGGTTTCCATCATTTTCCGTGGGCTTGGACGGATAGGTCTGTTGTGCCGGGCGGCCCGGTAGGCTGGGAGGCTCGGTGGGACGGGCGACCTCCTACGTCGGGCGGCACTGGGAACTTTTCTAGGAACTTGCCTGCGTTACCAGCGACATTGTTAGAATTGCCGAGAGGGTTTTCGACCTTCCCAGCACCCAAGTGTCGGTCCAGGTGGATGAAGTATGGCCTGGGTGGTAGGCCGGACCAGCCGGCATGGGGGTGGGAGGGGGGGGGGCACAGCCGGGTAGGGTGCCCGGGTGGCAGGTCCGGCCGGGCGGCAGCCTCCTAATTTAGGCGGTGCCTCTGCTTGAGTTGCTGCCCGAGCCGGCAATGGTGGTGCTTCCGCATTTGACCCCTTTTCTCCATGTTTTCTAGTGTGTTTTACATATGACCAGCAACAAAAACTTCATCCAAAACTTGTGGAACTAGTTACCATTAAGTTAAAACTTGTTGCGGCCTTGCCTAGGTTCCACATCTTGAAGGTTATTTGGTAGTCGAAATTCGGAAATAACGACTACCAACACACCCCCACGCTTAGAAATTTGCTGGCCCTGAGTCAAGTAAGAAAACAAAGAACCGGATTGAGGAAAGACTAAGGTAAATCTCATCATGCTTTGCATATATATAGACTGTTCCATGATTCCCCATGCACATAGGGTTTTATGTGCTAAATACCATGTCTTGAAAAGTTGAGAGATGGAACCACGCAGAGAAAACTTTCCTATCTATTTCCCAAGGACCTTCAATAAAGTTCCTCTTTTCAATAAAAACAAAGCTCCGGATCACACGTTATTCTCAAATGATGCCATCAAATCTCCCAATGTGGTTTTCAATCGTGACCAAGGCCAATGGCCGGGAATTCCCCTATGTACCAAGGCTTATGTGGAGTTCAAGGTAGGAAATATTCAGACCACATACTTGATACCCATATATCACTGAGTAAAAAAACTAGATCCCTGGAGAAAACAATTCATGAATATGATGAAGCCGTGCGGACATGTATGTAATGGATGGATGGATGATGTGTGATGGATGGTGTATACTCCCTTTTTGTGGTGTCTCTCTTTATGTGGAAGTTTTCGTGGTGCTTCCATGGCTATGTTACCTTCTGTTAGAGCTTATTTAAAGTCCTAATCTTGACTATGGGAGCACTCTTTTATAGCATTGTTTTGGTAAAGTGGCTCTTTGCATCACCAAATACTTATCAACTCATTGCGCGCCTAAAGGTAAGGCACACAACAAAGTCCACGAGATTTGCTATGTTTGTGATAGACATTACGTATCTACCACTATCCCTCGAAGATTTCTACTCTCTAAAAGAGTAGGAAGGTTGAAGTTCTCATGTGTGTTGGCAGCACTTAAGACTAGCAGGGATTAATGCACAAGCGTATGAATACCGATCTAGCCTTCACTTAGAGTATTGAATAATTCCTCAATTTAATCACGCCCAAAATCTGGCAAGATTATTAAGGGAGAAAACTATATACTAAGAGAGCCCTCGGGCCTGGTAATCCAACTTAACTCGTCTTACTTATACATCTCGGTGAGGTTCCATTGAAAACATCTATTTTGGGGCACATGCGTTCCTCTTATCAGGCGTCGTTAACTAAACGCACAGCTAGAGGGACATGTGACCGCTCTTAAACCCTGTTAATAGACACCCCTACAACGTGGTGGACTTCATAGGACAGACGGGGCTGCCACCATCCGCCGACTCCCACACATCCGTGGGGACGAATGCAAAACAAGATAAGTATAGTATAAACACCACGTTCACAATATAACTTTGCTGCTAATTCTAGACTTAGCAAGCATAACAAATATATCATGATAAGAGACGAAAAGATACGCACGTGAATCCCATAGATAGTAAGGAAAGAAACACTCTCTTTAAGGCATAACCAAGAGAGGAGCTACATGTTACCCGGCCCGAAGACGAAGAAGACAACTCTCGCAAGAGTGACATCTTCAAGGTGCAAGTTGAAGTAGAACTTGACATCCCCGGCTTCGTCTCCACCTCTACCTTGGCCTACACCAAGTACTACTAGAGAGCTTCCCTTCTAAGTGTAGTTTATGAGTCTAATTTCTATCTCTCTCTGTTTCCCACAGCCAAATGGACATATTTATACCCAAATAGTCGGTAGGGAGGGGGGGGGTACTTGTAGACATCCTCAAGTCGGTGGCGAGATTTGGGCCAATTGGCAGGTCACCCGGCCATGCCTCCGTGTCTGTTTTTGCACTGCCTTGACTTGGACATTTCGGATTGACTCTCGTAGGCGGTTCCCAAGGTGGTGGAAAGGTCGGTGGAGCTCTGTGTAGGCTGCCCGAGTGGTGGATTTAGTCGGTAGCGCCCTTGATTGACCTCTGGTTTTATCACTTTTATGTTTAAAGATATGAAATAAACAAATTTGTCGAAACTTCACAATACTTAAGGATCTACCATCTAGGTAGGGAGTTGCCAACTCTCTAGCTGGCAGCTCCTGCAATGGGCGGTGTTGGCAGCGGTAGCGTGCACGAGCTCGGGCAACTGCGGTGGAACGGGCACGACAGCGGCAACAAATGGGCGGGATCGGGAAATGCGTGCAAGTCGTGCAGCGGTACGGAAGTGGCAACCGAGTTGCCGCTCGGGCAACTCAGGTAATACCCAGCAAGCTGCAGCGCAAGCATGCAGTGGCTTGGGCAGAAACATGGTAGCTCGCCAGCAGCGAGTGTCGTCGCGGCAAGGCCAATAGCCTGGCATCCCCTATTCAGCAGGGGAACAGCCACCTGCCAGGGTGGTCGCAGGCCGGAGGTGGCGGCTAGAATAGTGTCGTTACCGTAAGGGCGGTCGCGCAGTGGATTGAGGGCGGTGTGCATGGCAAGCAGGGCCGGTGGAGGCGAGCTAAAGGGTTGCAGATCATCACCTGCTGCTCATGGACGTTGAAAAAGCGGAGGGAGAGGTCGATGATGGTCGAAAAACAAAGTTTTCGGTCGGTGGCGGTTTTCTCCGGGATGCAAGATCTATATTGAACCCGGTCGACTTCTTTGAAGTTTTCATATTCAAATTTGAAATGCTACTTCCCAATCTTAAAGCATTTTGCCAATTTTTGAGTGTGATCCAGACGAAGTTTCCACCAACCTTTATTTGGGGCAGATGTTCAAATTCTTCTTTGGACAATTTTGAAAAAAAATCTAGAAAACATGTTGTTGTTGAAAATCATTAGAAATTTTACGGCAATTACATGTTCACCAAAAATTCTGGAAAAGTGCTCCAAAGATCTCTTTGCAAATACCAAACAAGAATGTGCAAAAAAAACATGGGTAAATTATTATAGGAATGTTTTATGTAGGTTGAAACCCTAGTTTTGGATTTAAATTTGAATTAAACCTATTTTCCAATTTGGCCTTTAATTAGAAATTTAATTCAATTAAGCTCTATAGCTAGAGGTTAGGGTTCACCATTAGTGTAATTGTCATTTTTGTGACACGGGGTGTCACACCTAATTGGGTGCATCCGACCGATCCACCAAGCTGGAAAAGCTCACTAGATGAACTACGAAGACATTTTTGAATCTTTGAGACCCTTACAAGCTCGGTGATATAAAGCTGAAGCATTCTATGAAGCAGAAATTAGTCGAGAAGCAATTGAAGATTATCTCCCTTGCAAGGCTCTTGGGGGCTTATCGAATAGTAACACCAAGGGTACCTTTCGGACAAGGAAAGTCGGTGATAGACTCCTACTTAGATATGTATTGTAGGACGACTAGAACGCATGCCATGTAACCCTGTACTACCGGATATATAACAAGGGAGGGGCACCCCCTAGAGGGCATCTAGAAATAGGACACAACACATGGTCTAGACATGATCTAGATGAGATATCATAATACAATACTATAGAACATTGGACATAGGGCTAGTATATGAAGAGGAGGCCTGAACCTGTCTAAATTTAGACCCCTGTGTTACCATCGTCTCTCGACCTGGTGCCTACCCCTATATTCATCCATATTCATCATGGGTCACATACCCTATACTCTATTCATCGGATAATTCCTCAACATAATCCAATGGTGAAATGACTACAACGGGTTATCCGTGCACTTGCCAATATTTAACACCCGACGTTGTTGTTAAGGAACATCAACATCCATCCAGCTAGTTCGGCCGGCCGGCTTGCCATCTTCACGAGATGGGCCCTAATTTCTCCCAATTGGCCTAATGGAGAATATATAACAATAAGAGGACACAACGAGGATCCAGAACTAGTACATGAAAGCTAGGGTTATGATGTTGATCCTGATGTGGAGGAACTATCACTACAAGAAAACCAGTCTAATGCCACGGTTTTTCTCGCAACAATGTGCCTTGTGTTGCAATACTTGGGTTCTATTGCTGAAGTAGTCATTTTTGGTTGCCATAGGTTGACATATTTCCATCAATTTCATAATGTTGCGCTTGAAATTGTGGTTGTTGCAATAAGTAAAATATATCGCAACAAATATTTATGTGTTGTAATTACAACGAAGGTATCTCAACGTTTTCATGTGTTGCAAAAGAGTTTGATGTTATTGCAATGATTTTTTTGTTTGTTGTAATTATAATGAAGGTATCACGACGCTTTTTTGACATGGTTGCAAGTGGTCCAGTCTCAAAGAATATATATTTTTGTTATTAATACTTCTGGGTGTTGCAAAATACTTAATATTATTGTAACAAAAAATTGAATTGTTGAAGAGGAATCTCAGAAATTGCAACGCAAAGCAATGTTGTTGCAAATAAATCTGAGAAATTGCAACACAAACTAGACTCGTTGTATTAAGTTTTAGTTATCACAACACTCAAACATCCGATTGCAACACTACATAATCATTGCTATGAATATATAAAAAAAGGAGGGGCAACAGAAAAAAGATCAATATCTTTATTTTTTGTACCAACTCCAAAATCAAAACACATTTCTTATATATACGGGTGGTCATCAAAGTCAAGAACAAAGTCTAATTAGGCATACCTACCATTCTTTTTTTTTCCATAGCAAAGACAAACTCCAAAGTCAATCGCCAATACCCTGTTTCCCAAATAAACGACCAAAACGCACAGATTTTTATTTCTAACCAGCACATACATTACATACAAGGATGCTTAATTGTTTCATCCTAAGTATGCATACATTACATAAAAAATATACGTAATTGTTTCGTGCTCAATAAGGACAATAAGGGTCCATCACACAACAGATTAAGTTTGCATACGTTACTTAATACCCATATCGCTAGGTCGAGTGACTACATCTCTTATACTAAGTGCATACATTACAGGTCCATCTAATTTAACATAACAAATAATAGAGAGATTCCATCAAAGTACTAAACCTATACTAGGAGGATCTATTAAAGAGCATCTCGATCAACATAGAGGATTGCAGTGCACAAAGCACTTCCATCACCCAGTACCAAAATAAGAGGCAGCACTATACTGGATTCTTGCACCTGTCAAAGCACTTCATCACCCAGTACCAAAATGAGACATAACACTTAAACAACAACTACATATGTTATATATCTACTTGAAAACGAATTTAACAATTTGCTGATCCACCGTCTTCAGAAGCACTGTCTTCAGAATCAATATCCCTCACCCTTGAGAGCAAACTGAAGCTCCAGCCTCCAACCATCAAATCAGCTGACAATAGACAATGGGGTTAGGTTGAAGTTCAATTTACCAACCTTCACTGGAAAACTGGTATATAGAACAAAAGTAGGATGAGGCAAACTCTTGATGGGACTTTGAAATCTGGTGGTGGATTGTTGGAATTATTGGGCACAAGCTCATTACTAATTACAATAATTCCTGGAAAATCTCAAAGCCACGTGTAGGGATGGTGTGAGTACAACCATTAGTACCATATTCCTAGTGGAGGTGGAGGAAGGCAAACCTATAAAGTTTGAAGCTCTAGCTTTCCTTGCAAGTGTGTGGATGAGAGAAGGAAAGAGCAAAGGCGTGCTCGCTTGCTCGCTCGGCAGGCTGTGGGCGTGGGCGTTGGGCGCTCTTCGACATGCACCAGTGAACGGAAGAGCAGGTCTCCAGAACCGTTGTCCTGTGTGATCTTGTACCGAGGGAGGGTGAATAAGGTTTTTGGGAGCACCGTGCGACTGCTCGATCGCTGCCACCACATCTCGTCTTCCTCCTCGTCCCATGAACCAGTCACGCCACCGCCTACTGCTTGACGGCGCCGAGTGTCAGAATCAACTTCTCTACCTTGTCATCATCGAGCACAAAATGTACGTGCTCTCTCAAACTATGTCTTCCATTATAGCCATTGTGTTATGTCTTTGCAAGCTAGTAATGGATACAATGGTAGATGTTGAACTCTTCTCTAGCTTGTTAGACTTGTCCTGATCTCGCATATATCTATCTACTTTATTCAATAATCTTTATCAAGTTCATTTATTTATGGTTTAAATTAAAACTAAAAGTTCTTATATTTCTAACACACTAGAGTGTGCGAGGATGGTATGCCCACCATCAGTGTTTCAGTGGTCCGAATCATATATAGCGGAGCTCGTTGCCAAGAATGCATTCTGCCAGAAATTTTGCACTCTACATGCAACCAAGAACAGTAGCCGATTGTTGCTACCTTGGATTCGCTCACGCTATTCGCTCGTGGATCTTCGGGGCTGGGCTGCATGCCTAGCTGTCTGCGAATCTTCTGCAGGCTTTTTTTGTAAGTTTCTTGCAAGTTCCCTGTGCAAGCTTTTGGGATCATCGGCACAAACTAAAGTGTATATCTATTTACTGTCCCTGAGAGCGTATACGCTGGTTTGCTTTTCCACAAATTATTGCAATGAGCTAGTCAGGTCGCGGGATCATGACAAGTTACCGTTGGGACCCATCTAATAACAAGCTACATCATGAGACCACATTGTATTGCGCCCTGAACCACTAGCAGCATGTCCCATCCTTTGTACGGAACTCAACAAGTTGATCACATTTTTGGGGAAGCGTCAAATAACCTTCTGTTTTCTTAGCCTTTGCTTTTCTACAAATTATTGAAGTGAGCTATTCAGGCAGCTGGATCGTCACATGCTACCCGTCCCGTGGGGGCCATCTATAGCAAAGCTACAACATGAGGTCACATTATACGGAAATTAACAAGTTAATGATGGAACCAAATGGAAAGAACCGTCATATGATCATTTGCTTGCTACGTTGTAGCACAGACTCTTTGAGTCCTTCTAACATCGGTATGCTTCGGACCACATCTTCTTAATCATCTTGAGATTCTTTGTGTGGCATCAGATGACGTCAAGGGCATGAAAAGAAGTTTGGCGGTGGAAGGTTGTTGGCATCCAAGTAAATCCTTGAGGCATGGATATCGACTTGTAAATCTTGAAGATCCAGTCCAACAGAAAAAATGGGCAAACAGGAAACACCTAGTAAAAACACTAGAATTTTGAATACGCATCACATCAATTAATGTCTATAAACAATTTTGATGAGTTACCAGCATCAGTATACAGGTGAGAATGCGCCAACCATTTTAGATTAAAAAAAAACAACATTTGTAAGGATGTATCTTTATTTGGTGGTATTTTCTTTTACTTTTGTAAAAGTGACAAAATCATGGCAATAATCATAATTTTCTTGTATTGTATTCTTCATTGTATCTCACTAAGATATTTTAACATAATCTATCTTGTATTAATTTATTTAAATTAAGATATAAAGTATATATAAGTGGAATACATCGTATTTTATGTGGGGCTTGGCACCGTTGGTAAAAATATTATAAATTACCTTTTACATTTTCGGTGTTCACGACAAATGACATATTCGTTATTCAAAAGCTGCTGGGTTGTTGTGCTGGAAGATGGGACCTAGATTGCTTGTTTTAATTAATGAATAAATGATAATTGATGGAAAACACTGGTATGGACAGAAAGGATTCTTTTGATTTTACTCCATCTTTTTTTTACAAAAAGACATTTACAGAATATTAACTAGTCATAGAAAAAGAGAAATAAATATGGAATCAAAAAGCTCTAGTGTCTCGAATTGATTTTGACGTGAATTTTAGCTTACCATGACTGTCCTCAGGAGTTTAATTAATTTATTGCACTTGTTCTTAGGTTTTGGCAGAGTAGTGGGAAAAAGACGACAATATACTTGTTCAATGCTAGTTGGCTTACAGTTAGTTGGTCTTCTTTTTTTTTACAAAACTGTACTACAAGCAATATGACATAGTTACCTCATGTTTTATTAATTTTATTAGCTGCGGGCACATGTTTGACTAAAAAACAAAGATTTACAATAATTTACCTTAATAGGACTTTTGAAGCCATCTTGAATATGAGTTAGAAAAGGAACTTTGAATAGATTTTCTATGCTATTGTTCATCATGGGGGCGAGTAAATGCGATTGGTATTTTCTATGTTATTGTTTATCATCAGCTGCATCGTGAAGCTTCAGTTTCAAAACTATCTGTTGACATGTGTACCATGAAGCTTCAGTTTCAAAACTATCTGTTGACATGTGTACCATGAAGCTTCAGTTGTAAATGTTTCTGTTGACATGCTTGCCATGTGTTATAGTTTCTAACCTTGTTGCTTCACGTTTCTATGGACATGTCTGACATGCTTATCACTAATTAAAATGATGTTGTGAATCTGAGACTAAAGGGGTTGTTTGGTAGAGCTCCTCTGAATGTCCTTCTGTGTTAGAAGTGATTATGTAGTTAAAAGTAATTCTCTTTTGTTCTCTAGGATAAAATCTTAGAATGAAGCTAGACAAATCATGAAAGCTCCTTAGTTCATTTCAGAGATTCGCTTCACAGAATAAGGAAAAATACCTTCTCCTGTAAAACAGCGTCGGTAGAGCTGTCTTGATTCTACCTGATTGTTCATTCTGTGGATCTCTGTCAAAGGGAGCCTGAGATGAGTTAAAGTACTATAAAAAAGTTAATACATATTGTTGTAAATCCTTCCACTAGTTAAAGGCCGAGAAGTAGTATCTTGGTAGAAAACAAAATGCTTCAAGGCCATTAAGTTCATCTTTGTAGCAGCAGCAACAATTACAATAATAGAAATGTAAGCCTTTTCTTTACATCACCTAAATCAGTAGAACTGGACTGGCAAACCTGATAACCTTGCCTAGATAGACATGCTCGTAGAATGAAGACTAGATATTGCTCTGTTATAATATAACATATAATCTTTTAGTAAAAATTACTCAGGATGCTCTCTGGCTTTACTCGTTAAACTGCTACATCCTCATATAAATTCTTTCCTTGTGCTCAATCAGATAATATTGGATGCATTCTGGCTTTCTTTTGCCTGTCGCGGTTAATGATGTAAGTTCAGCGTCTGTTAGTATTTTTCTTTTCTTTTTGTTGGTTGCTCTAGATAGAAAAAAATGATTGACCCCTTTTCCTCCTTGCTAGCGACAGTCTTTGGATTTAGGTAGATATATATCATAGTTTATTTGCATGGATGAGGACATTCATGTTCTCATGCTTTTGTTCTTACTCTGTTGCAACAACATTCGTAATGTACATTGCTTTTGTAATCATATTGGTGTGGCTGTTAATGAATAACCATGTGAATTTCTATTGTAGGTAATGGAGAAAACCTGGACAATGTGTATTTTACTGTGTATAATGAATGAAAGGTGTATTTTCTCCTATTGTTTATTTTTCTATTTTATCATTGGAGACACTGGTTGGTAAATCGTGTCTGCTATAGTGGAGTTATAGGAGACATGTTCTAGTAACTTGCACCTGCTATGATGGAATCCTCGGAGAAATGGGTTACCAGAACGTGTCCACAATGAATCTGATGAAGAGTCATTTTCCTCAAAACACATCTCCAAAATCTCCATCTGCAATGAGATGTGAATCTAGAGATGAAAAAAAGTCTTTGATGTGCCTTGAGCCGCATCTCTGAATAAGTTTTCTTACATAGCTCCTCTGGGTTAACTTTTCACATCAATCAAGGATGAAAACACATAATGTGAATGTGCATGCCCATCCCATGGCATGGGTGCTGAGCGGTAGGTGGATTTTGAACACAGATGTTATCTTGCCATATATTTTTGCATGGTATCTTAGATAGTTCTTTCTGAATTGCTAAGGGCGGCTGCTGCTGCTACCCAGCATCCTTAGTTTGTTAGAGATGAAGGTAGATAAGTGATGACATGACGAAGAACACAACAACAGCAAATCAGGGACCAGCCTATCGTGGTGCGGTAAATTTTGCTTGCAGTTATGAATTCACACAACGGTTAGTAGATCAGAGGAGTGTGCTACATTGTATAAAAATGAACCAACATGTCTATATTATTATAAAAATAAATACAAGTGGTACATGAAACTACTATTTATGATCGTTGAGGACATTTAATTGTCATTGACATGATAACAGAATGACATACTTAGGTTGACACTAATCACCGAAGAAACTTAAACAAAGTTCACGTACAATGAATTTAACACATCTTTGAGCTTGGATGAAACGGTAAATGCATCTTCACGCTTGTATATGAAATCTATTGATTGCGCAAAAGTGATGATCTTATCCAAAAGCACCATGGACTGTTCCTGCTTCATGTGTTCCTGGACGATGTCCATCCAGGCTTTCTCGTTTATTACTCGAAGTTTCTCATAGGCTTGTTCTTTTGTAACCTGGTACGGCTTCATGCAAGTTTGCACCATGGATGCCATATCATCTGAAACTTGTTCTCTCTTCACAAGAAGAAACCATGCATGAAGAACGTCACAAAAATACTTGCGGTCTTGAATTCTAATGAAATGCAAAGAGACAAACCATATATATACCTCATGTGACATGATATCATTGCTGATACGTGAAAGAACCGAAAGTGCTCTGATGATTTTTGGATATGTGAAAGCCCATTCGATGTCTTCTCTAGTAGTAACATTTCCCATTGAGATGAAGACGAAGCTTATCGTCTCCATAACTACAATGCTTGGCAATGAAATTTGCAGGTGCTCATCAACATTGGTAGGTACATATTTCTCATCACGCCATTCTACCTCAGCATGGTAGCAGTTGCACACATTAATTAGCTGAAAATGTATATTGTTAAATTCAAACGATCAGGTCTACATGGACAATATGGCTTATTAACGCCTACTCTATCACGTAAGAGCTGATACACTAATACATGACAAATTTTTATGATGAGAGAGAGAGAGAGAGAGAGAGAGAGAGAGAGAGAGAGAGAGAGAGTTGTGAGAGGGAGATGTTTGCTTCAGGAAGCAACCTCTCATGCACTAAATTTAGAGTATGAGATGGCTTGCACGCCATTGTATGATTATAGTTACCATGCAAGTAATAAATATTTCTATTTTTATCCCCAAATTAAGATTATATATTACAATAAGACAATTGAAAAGACAATCCATGTATTTGTGATCTCATTAGCCATATCAAGATTACGTGTGTCATGCATGTTTCTATTTTGCTCTTGCAAATCAACTTTTTTATTTGGAAATATGAAAGGCCATTTTTTTATGGATTAGATTAACAATTGGCAAGCTAAAATTTCCTTGTGTAACAGTTAGCCTGGACTTTGTTGGTGTGTTGACTAATGACTAATGGTTAGCCGCAGTACAGAAAAAAATCTCTTTTGCTCAAGAGTGAAGCGAGGTCAGGAGAGAGAAAGAGTTAGTAGAATGTTGTGAAGTCCTTTTCGTCTCCTTTTGAGCTCTCCTTGGTTAGATGGACTAGTAGTTACTTTTTCCAGCTACGTACCTAACTCACTGTGGTATGAAGGGAAAAAAATCTAGCTATCATGAAATTATTTGGAAGTTAAATTGTTTTCCTTGGAAAACATTTCACTTGAAGGGTTGAGGCACCTTATTCAGATGTTCCTTCTAACGGTAAGTTAGCGAACGTACATTATAGCACCAAATTGATGGAGTTTAAATAGGAAAACAGTGCCCGTGGTTGTTCGTATTAGTTAGACAACATAGATGACATCACTTTAATTTGATTCCCTAATTCAAAAGATAAAAGACATGACACATACCAGTGCGCCGATGTGCCTGAGCTAAGACTATACATGACAGAACTGATCAAGTTAAAACAAAATAAGTGACAACCAGTCAGCTATAAATGTTGAGTTTTCACTTTGTAACACGTGAGTTAAAAAGAAATTACAATACATGTCTAATCAGAAAGACCGGTGCCAAAGTAATAGATTTTATTCATCTGTTTATGTCAATGGAAGAAAGTGGATTGCTGTAGGACTCTTTGTACTAACTTACCAGTTTAATTACCATTTCAGCATTCTTGTTATTCTGATTTTTTAACTCTTCAACAATCTCATTTGTATCGCCAATCATATTCTTGAATATTTTTCTCAGCTCTGCTGGGAGTTGTTCGGCGTCCTTCTCATCCCACCTATTGACCATTACAAAAAGTGAAGTAAAATTAATGATTAATATATTTTGGTTATTCAATTTAATATAATTTCAACCAGTGAAGGCCAACCATCCCATTGCTTCGTTGAACATCGTGCTCTCCTCTGTCGTGGAATAGTTGTCGTGCACTTCATCAATGACTAGAATGAACGTAGCCAATTTCGTAAGCATTACCCGTGAATATGAATAATACGGCTCATAAACAATTGCCATCATCCAGAAATGAATTTCCACCAATCTGTCCCGCACGAATCCCACGTTTGTCCGTGACTTAAAATCCTTCCACCATCTGTGAATTGACGAATAAACATGATTAGCTGGATAATTAATACCACTACAGTACAATTAGTAATCCAATATACAAATCATTGCAAACTTCTCCGTACACTGTGAGTTCTTTCAACTCCTCGCAATAGAGAACTTGTATGATGTTAAAGTCCAACTTTGCAAACTCCAGTATGGTGTCATCTCGTGCCGCCGCCTTCTCGTACACCGAGATGAAGCGCCTTGCTTCCACTCTCTGAACCCTCCTCGATCGAGGTGTCTCTAACGTGACCTGCACCTCCTCTGCTACAGGTGTCTCTAAACCTGTTTCCATCATATATTGGAGACGACACTTGTTAAAAGTAATGATGTTGTCAAGCAAATCCTCTCCATTTTTCCTCAGATGTGCGGCATCGTAAAGGATCATCAAGCTGTTGATATCATTGCTTGAGATGTTCCCTTCATCATCTCTGAACTTCAGAAACACATCTGTCCATATAGTTGAACAATCATGCATTTTCTTAGTTCAGTGTGTAATCAGTTGATTTATGCAGAGGAGTGAAAAACAAAGAACTTCTTACCAGAAGAGACATCGTACCCATTCTTCCTGAGCAAATAGAACCTCAAGGACGTGACATAGAGGTCATCTGGAACACCATCCTGGTCATCATAAAGTGCACGCAACAACTCATCAATCTCCTTCTTATAGTGGTATTCCACTCCGAGCCGCTGCATCGTGTCAATGAGGTCCAGCTTTCGTGCAAGGTCATCTGAGGTGGCGGTGGCTAGCAAAATCCTCCTCACCTCCTCCTTCTTGGCCTCTGCCTCCCTTTTCATCAATATGAGCTCTGAAGGCGTGCATGGCTGGTGGGTGAGGAAAAAGTCGCCCCAAATGCAGGGGGTATACTCGCGGCGACTCTCACGCATGTGCAGCTTCGCAGGCATATGCGAGGCAGAAGCAAGGCTGCTTCCCATGGAGAAGGTTGTCGCCATATGAACGGCTGGTTTAGATTGAGCTCACAGGTGCTATAATACTTGCAGCAGAAGCAGGGGAGGAATACCTTGAGAAAAGGTGCTGGTTTCCCTAGGTTTATATAGATGTGTGGGGCGGACCTTGTTAGCTAATAATGCATAAACAAGATCGAAACGAGACACAGATTTTTTACGTGGAAAACCCTTGCGGGAAAAAACCACGGGCGCCAACCGGCAATCTTCACTATATGAGGAGAGTTTACAAAACGCAGGGGAATTATAATGAGTCTCTCTCTTTTCCCTTGCAACACACAAGACGTATATATATGGGTGGCTAACTAATACGATCCGTAACGTGGGAGGACTCCACCTCTCACACCTCCTAGGCGTCCCTAGCAAGGCCGAATTTGGATCATATTACAACAAACTCCACCTTGAGACAAATTCCATCTTGCAGCAAATGAAGGATCATCAATGAACTCTCTTCAATAATAAATAGCACCGTGCGCCAACAAGTCACTAGGACTTAAACTGTAACACCAACCAAGCTTAAGCATAGCTCAAACTTAGCAGTGGGAACTGGCTTTGTCATCATATCCGCAGGATTAAAATGCGTACTGATCTTGCACACTTTAATATCACCAAGAGCAACAACATCTCGGATAAAATGATACCTCACATCAATATGCTTTGTCCGGTCATAGAACATCTGATCTTTTGTAAGGTAAATAGCACTCGGCTATCACAGAATATAGTAGTGCAAGAATCATCTCCACAAAGCTCAGCATATAAACCTCGAAGCCAAATAGCTTCCTTACCAGCTTCAGAAATAGCCATATATTCAGCTTCAGTAGTTGATAAAGCAACAGTAGACTATAAACAAGCTTTCCAACTAACAGCACAACCACCAATGGTGAAAACATAACCTGTGAGAGATCTCCTTCTGTCCAAATCACCAGCATAATCTGAATCAACATAACCAACAATTCCATCTCCAGATTTCCCAAACTGCAAACAAGCATTCGAAGTACCGCGCAAATATCTCAAAATCCATTGAACTGCTTTCCAATGCCCTCTACCAGGATTAGACATGTATCTACTGACAATACTCGAGTGCATGTGACAAATCAGGACGAGAGCAAACCATAGCATACATAAGAGAACCAACTGCGCTGTTATAAGGAACTCTAGACATGTACTTAATATCTTTATCTGACTCAGGACACAAAGCTGAAGATAATCTGAAATGTGGAGCTAAAGGAGTACTCACTGGTTTAGCTTTAAGCATATTGAAACGACGAAGGACCTTTTCAATATACCCTTTCGACTAAGAAATAATTTGCCAGACTGTCTCTCTCTAATAATCTCCATGCCAAGAATTTTCTTTGCTGCACCCAAATCCTTCATCTCAAATTCATTACTCAATTGTGATTTCAATTTGGCTATTTCTGACTTATCTTTTGCAGCAATCAACATATTATCGATATAGAGAAGCAAATAAATAGCTAAACCATTAACCATCTTTAAATAAACACAGCTATCATAATCAGACCGCTTAAAGCCATTAGAGAGCATAAAAGAGTCAAATCTCTTATACCACTGTCTAGGAGATTGTTTCAAGCCATAGAGAGATTTCTTCAACTTACGGACAAGGTGTTCTTTTCCAGGAATAGCAAAACCTTCAGGTTGATCCATATAAATATCTTCATCTAATTCTCCATGTAAGAATGCAGTTTTAACATCTAATTGCTCAAGCTCATAATCATGCATAGCAACAATACTGAGTAAAGTGTGAATAGAGCTATGTTTCACAACAGGAGAAAACACATCATTATAGTCAATACCGGAATCTGACTATATCCTTTAGCAACCAACCTTGCTTTATACCTTGTTGTTTCATTAGGAGAAATAGGCTCCTTTCTCTTGAAAATCCACTTGCAACGAACGGGCTTCCTCTCTTTAGGCAATGACACTAAATCCCAAGTACCATTCTTATCAAGTGACTCCATATCATCTTGCATAGCGATAATCCAATTGTTGCAATCTGCAGAAGTAATAGCCTCAGAATAATTAGAAGGTTCAGCGGTACCTTCAACCTCTTCTGCGCAACTCAAAGCATAAGCAGCAATATTACATTCCTCAATTAACCTCTTGGGTCGAACATGAGACCTTCTAGACCTGTCAGCTGCAATAGAACGTTGTGGAGACCGCATAACGGGAGAATGTGGGATAACAGATGAATCATCATCAATAGGTGCATCCGTATGAGTATTTGGTGTATGTGCTGAATCAATAACATGCTCCACCTGCACACTAGAGGTCTGCGAACTCCGAACAGGAGCATTAGACATAGCAGATTCATTAAAGACAACACTTCTGCTAGTAATAACCTTTTTAGATTCAGGATCCCACAATTTATAACCTTTAACACCGGAACGATAACCAAGAAAAATGCACTTAATAGATCTAGGCTCCAATTTACCATTATCAACATGAGCATAAGCAGGACAGCCAAAAATTCTCAATTCAGAATAATTTGCTGGAGAACCAGACGATACCTCAATTGGTGTCTTCTTATCAATAGCAATAGAGGGAGAACGATTAATCAAAAAACAAGCGAGTGGAAGCAGCCTCAGCCCAAAACGCCTACTCGAGGCCAGCATTAGACAACATGCAACGGGCCTTAGAGATGATAGTCCTGTTCATCCGCTCTGCCACACCATTTTGCTGAGGTGTATAAGCAACGGTGCGGTGTCTCACAATGCCTTGAGACTTACAATATGAATTAAAAGCATGAGAACAGAATTCCATCCCACTATCGGTGCGAAGAACCTTCACCTTTCTTTCGGTTTGTTTCTCCACCATAATCTTCCACTCTTTGAATTTAGAAAATGCTTCTGATTTATGCTTTAAGAAATAAGGCCATACCTTCCTTGAATAATCATCAATAATTGTCAACATATAACGAGCACCTCTAAAAGAAGTCTTACGAGCAGGCCCCCATAAATCGGAATGCACATAATCAAGAATACCTTCGAGTAGTATGAACCGAAGTGTTAAACTTCACCCTCTTGTGTTTGCCAAACACACAATGCTCACGAAATCCAGCTTATCGATGCTATGTCCATCAAGAAGTCCTCTCTTGCTCAAAATTGTCATACCAAGCTCACTCATATGACCAAGACGCATATGCCAAAGGTTAGTAGCATCGGAATCGAGATAATGACTTGGTAGAAACAGAAACATTGCCAATAACAGTAGTGCCTTGAAGAAGATATAAATTGGCAGTTAATAAATCACCTTTCATGACAACAAGAGAGCCTTTAGTTACCTTCATAACTCCACCTGCAGCGGAGTACTTATACCCTTTGCGATCAAGAGTACTCAAAGAAATAAGATTTCTTGTCATAGTTGGAACATGCCTCACATCTGTCAATGTTCCGACAATACCATCGGACATCTTAATCTGAACAGATCCCATGCCTACTACCTTGCGAGGAGTGTTATCACCCATCAAAACAGAGCCTCCACTATGGACAAATTCATAAGTGGAAAACCAATCTCTATTAATGCAAATATGAAATGAGCAGGCAGAATCAAGAATCCATTCCTCATTAATTTTGGCACATCCAGCAAAAGCAACAAGAACATCACCATCGGAACTGCTATCATCGGCAGTAGCAACAACGAAGCAGCACCGTCATCACTAGGATTAGATTTAGCCTTTTGAGCAGCTTTCCTCTTCTCCTTATTCTGCAGCTTATAACATTCAGAAATATCATGAGTATTCCCTTTACAATATCTGCAGAACTTATCTTTGCCTCTGGATTTAGAGCGATCGCGATGACCGCTCGAACTTTTATCTCTCACATTGTTGAATTTCTTCTTCTCTGTCCTACTACGGACAGACAAACCTTCTCCATCATCATTGGCAGCAACTTCAGGAGACACTATCAATTTCATCTTTTCCTTTGCATGCAAAGCATCATAAACCTCATTGACGAGTAAGAGTGTCATGACTCGTATAATATAGTATCTCCGAAAGTTGAATAAGACGGGGGCAATGAACACAAAAGCATGAGAGCTAAATCCTCATCATCATATTTTACCTCCATGGACGTAAGGTCCGAAACAATCTCCTTGAAGACTGATAAATGAGAGGCCAATGAATTATCCTCTTGCAGCTTGTGTGTAAACAATTTCATCTTCAAATACATCTTGCTGGTTAGATCCTTGGACATGTAGATCGACTCCAGCTTGAGCCATAAAGCAGCAGCGGTTTTCTGATCCAAAACCTCTTGCAAAATATTATTAGATAAATGAAGATGAATTTGTGAAAGAGCCTTACGATCACGACGCTTTTCTTCATCGGTCCAAGTCTCTTGCTTCTTATTAGAGAAAGAATCAAGCGCATCATCCAAATCAGTGTGCGCCAATATTGCCCTCATCTTGACTTGCCAAAGAGTGAACCATGTATCACGGTCAAGCAGCGCAACATCATACTTGAGAGAAGCCATTGAAGAAAATCAGCAATAGAATAAATCTGCAGCGTCTCTGGTGCAACTTCATGTGGACGAAGCAATTTCTGCAGACTCCCTGGTACACCTCTTGTGTGCACGTAGCAAAGAAACTCCAAACAACCTCCTGGTGCACTAACTCGTGTGCGTCTAGCAGAATTCCTCGAAAACAGCCTCCTGGTGTAAAGAACCGTGTGCGTGTAGCAAAAAATCTCAAAACTGCACCAACCAACAGACACACGGTGGAGCTCGGGCGATTCCACCAGATCTGACGCGCACCTCGCCTCGGGACATGATGCGCACGGACAGCTGCCCTGCTATATCGAAACGAGACACAGATTTTTACGTGGAAAACCCTTGCGGGAAAAAACCACGGGCGCCAACCGGCAATCTTCACTATATGAGGAGAGTTTACAAAACGTAGGGAATTATAATGAGATCTCTCTTTTCCCTTGCAACACACAAGACGTATATATATGGGTGGCTAACTAATACGATCGGTAACGTGAGAGGACTCCACCTCTCACACCTCCTAGGCGTCCCTAGATAGGCCGAATTTGGATCATATTACAACAGACCTAGCACAATGGCCACTGTGGCCATCACTACAGGAAAAGTACTCTTGTAGCCATGTTAAAGTACTCTTGTAGGCATGTTTTATTTATGAAGTAGACATAATGTTTATCATCCACATCATAATACAGATGTTTTCATGAAATACGTTGAGGCGTCCATACACGGGCCATGTCATGTGTTTGTAGAGGTGAATTTCAAAAACATGTCTAGGAACGTATGATGTTTTCTTGATATGCCAAACATGTGCCCGCACATGTATCTACATATTCATAGACACGTTCATGTTACATGTCTATCACTATAGCCACATTTTATGAGGGCTCTCTTACGGTATACCAGAAGTGTTTTCTTACCTCTTATTATTAGGAAGCCCTCCATTTTTTACACAGGAGAATAAATAAAAATAGAAAAAAAATAATCCCCACCTGCCCCACCTTCTGTTCCAGATTTCTTGCCCTTGATTCGATCTTCCCACTGATATAGTTGGTCGATTGAGTATTCAATAATCTTCGTAGGACTTCATGTCCCGTAATAATTCTTTACCAACATGATAATAAGGCTTGTCTCTTATCAAATATGGTAATTAATCTATACACGTATAATTGTTTCCCATCTCAATGAAAAGTTTGCATAATAAATATTTTTTGTCCAGCACGACACTTATAACATCTTGCATGATTTCCATAATTCATATTTTTTTCAAGCACGATTCCTGATTTGCATAATTCATATTTTTTCAAGCACGATTCCAAAGACCTTGCACGATTTGTTTCCGTGTACACGTGAGCGGGCCTCAGAATTATTTGCCATGCATGGTTTGTACATCTCAATCCTCTGGTACGTCAATCAGCTACCACATATAACACATAAAAACTATGGGAAATATATAAGCCGTAGATCTCTTCTCTACATAATTGAGATTAGAAAACCGAGGGTCGGATGTTTTGCTTTTTTGTGAGAATTTCTAGCATTTTCCTCCGATTAATGTGGAGGCCTCAAAAGGAGCCTCCAATTAGTAAATATAAGATTTGTATTGGCATCAGTAAGATATAAATCTATACTTGGTCATTTTTTTGGCTATTTTCAATTATATCAAAGGGGGACACTTAAAAACATATATTGCAACATTAAGCGTTAAAATTTCATAACGAAAATAGTGAACAATTATTCTCTGATTAATATAGAAATATTTTGTTTAGTGAATGTGGAAGATGCATTCCAGACAGTCTTGAACTTGGATGAGCTGTACCAAACATGCATCGAATGCAGTTTTTCCATTCTATATATCTAAATTTAATCAAATAATACTAGAATGTAGGTAGACACATTTGTTCGCCTGGCAACAAACAACTAAAACTGTTTATCTTGCATGCATCATTAGCATATTCTAAGGATATCATTGCTATTCTTGAATGCGACACTTGTAAGTGAATTTGTGTTCAAATTATGCATACTAGCACGGATGAATAATATTTATTAATTTCCCTGATTAACATGCATGGTAATATTTATCCATTGACAGGAAAAGCGGGGTCTCGTTTCTCAGCCAAATATTTTGATAATACATTGTATTAGAAACATTGATTCTTTTTACCGTTGTAGAATTATCTGTTCTAAGGACCTATAATACGATCCACGATGCATGTTATGTTCGTAGTATCACTCATTATGACACAACCAAAATACTAAATGTGCCAATATTTTCTAGTAACGTGTTCCCTAATGTCTTATGAATCCTTTGGACTGGATCTTTCACAAATCAAGATAAAAAAAACACGTGATGGAACCTCCTCAAGCAAAGTACAATGGGTCCACGAGAAGTAGATAATGGCATCATTGACATAAATAAAAAAATTGAGTCTCCTGGAAGAGCTTGTTGCGTTAGGGTGGGGTGTGTGAGAGACAATACCGAACACGTCCACCAGGACATTTTTGCGCCATATGTATCATGGGGCAATACCGCACAGTGATGCTTCAAAAGTGGAGGCCTTTCACGGCATCAACCCACACACCTTGAGTCCATGACCATGATTTGTGGACAACAACCTGTTCTTCCACTGTGTTCACTACTAAAATAACACACTATAGCGACTGACGTCATTTTAACCACAGTTGCGGTCTGCCGCTACGATGCGCTACAGAGCAAGGACGCGACTATGTGTTCAACATAGTCGCGAACACCGGCGGCCCTCAGCTAACGTGCTAAGGGCCCGCCATTGTTTTTTAGCCCCAGTAGTGGACCCTATCAGGCCCACGGCTAAGTACCCCCTCCCCCCATATAAATAGGTGGCGGGATGTAACGCTGTAGTGCCACTCCTCCCCGCGTGCCACACCGCCACCTAGGGTTAGGGTTAGGGCACGACACTGCCTTCTCCTTCTCTCTGTCTTCTTCTTCTCCTCCTGCTCTGTCTCCTCCGCCTGCTCCGTACATGGCGAGGAGTCGCCATTGTTGGGGCCACACTCGGAGCGAGAGGCAGTCCCAGATACGGTGGGTAGTGGTCCAGGCGAACGCGCTGCCCCACTCCTCCTCCTCCTCCTCCTCCTCTCCCTCCTGCATCGGCACGTTGGCCCATTCCTGATCCTCCTCCTCCTCCTCCGCCTCCTAGATCGGGCAATCCATGCCGCCAAATCGATCCTACGGACAGCGGTGGTGGCTACTTGGGCGACGGCAGGTGGAGGTTGAGGCCTTCCTCCTGCCGGTTCCCACTCCTCCCGTGGCGGCTCCGGCGGGGGAGACATGGTAAGAGGATTGGAATAGAAAAATAACAATGTGATAGGGACTAGGGGCGAGATGAAAGTTTAGGTTGGCATCAGGTAATTGTCAGATATAAATCTTAGGGTGGTGTGTGTGTGTGTGTGTGGGGGGGGGGGAGGGGGTAGGGATGGGCAGTTCGATTGGTGTGACGACAACTGGGAAGATTTCGCTGTGGCTACTCATGTCAAGTTATTGATAAGCTATTATTGATTCTAATTTCTTGTCATTGGGGAGTTTCGAATTAGTTAATGGAATCTTAGGTTCACGGTGAGTTATCGATACTAATTTCATGTGATGTAACTTTGACCAAAACTACAATCTTGTCTCTGCATGAATCTGAAGATAGACTTATTTTAAAAATGGTAGATACATGCTTTGTTGAACGTGTACATTTGTACTGATAGATGATCACCACCCAATAGCAGCTCCCTATGTATGTCAGTGGGACGTTTTGTTTCTGAGATGGAAGTTTGACCGGGTTCATCACTTAACATTCATGAAACTTTATGCTCCTGATCAGCCGCTATCTAATTGCTTGAATGACATTTATGAACAGTAGTATTCTTCCATGATGAAATAAAGTCTGTAACTTATTGTGTCCTACTTACGCTGGCGAATCTATGTTGAGGCAAGCTGGGGCAGCTGCCCCAGCTAAAGTTTTGCTACTTGATGTCTTGATGTAATTTACAGGTTTACTATTTCTTATTTGTATTTTTGTATTTTACCTTATATGGTGTGTTTGTGCAAGAAGTATCAATCTATTCTTCAAATTTGAGGTAATATCTAAACTTTTCATTTAAATTAGAATGTTTTTTATTTCAGTTTAGTCGGTCATTAGAAGTTCGTCCCACCTGGATTCTTTTCCTGGCTACGCCGCAGCTACTTAAGCGTTAGCTAGTTTGCTCACAGAAGCAAATATGCAACAAATTTTTGACAGCCAAAATAAAACGCATGTTTGGGAAGAGTAAGCATCTGGTAGGGAAGATCGAAAAGGCCAACAACAGACCGTGTCTTGTAGGACTTAGCTCATGATGGTCAAGTATCGATGGGAGTTATAAATGCATCAAATGACCTATTGCATTTGATGCACTCCTCTTAGTTTTGAAGATCTCATGTACCTCAAGAATATATTATAGAGTTAGTGGTACCATCTACTATGACTTGCTTATGCGTATCCTCTCTCCTTCATATCACATTATATAATCAGTCTTATTTCTCTCTGCACTCTAATGTGTTGGAGAACTTCTGCTAAAAGATGTATGACATAGTGCCTCCTTGAGCATAGGAAGCATCAGGAACAAAGTTCGTAGGTTGTCGAGCCAAGAGATGCAAGCATGGGTCAAATGGCTGGCGGGCCCTCCTCAACGGGGTACTTATTACTGCTCTGGGTTTCCAAGCCGCCAAGGGAATCGATTCTCTGGTAGCATAAAGGCGTCAAGGGAACCTCCAACAAAGAGGCGGCTGCTCGCAGATGGCGTGGTGGCCACGTTCCTGACTTACTGCTTGTGGCGCTCCATCACTGGGAGCACTGCCGCTGCTGGGGTTCCGTTGCTGACAGCGTTCCTGATTGCAGTCGCCACTCACTCGGCACAACAACGATAGGTGGATTTTTTTCAGGAAGATGTCCCTGCAACTGCTCAGTGTATGATGGACGAGGAATACTGGTCATCGGCGAACGGGAGCCCGCCGAGGTACCCGCATTGATAGCTCTATATATCCGCTGTTTTTCCATTTTTCACACGCACGATAGGGCTGCTGCCGCATCGAGCTATGTTATGCACATTTCCATATTTTCTCGACTGGCTACGTTAGGATGTTACGTTTATGTTGATATTTAAGACATGTATCTCTTTTTCCTACAATCGTTGTTCTTCATTCTTTCAAGCTGCAAGGTTAGCTCCTTGTTTCTCATCGTGCCTATACTCGTTTGTTTTACGTTACGATTTTATTCTTCAAGATCGCTTTGGGTTGCCTGTTGTATTTTATTTTCTAAATGACACTAGATGTTTGGATTATTCAGATTCCTCCCTTTACTTTTCTCTGGGTGGTCAATCATTAACTCCTGAAATGTTCTGATCAGGATCAGTTCAAGTTGGTCCCATGACTGGTCAGGGCCGGCCCGGGGATTTTGGAGGCCCTATACAAAATACTAACTGAGGCCTTTAACTTAAGTCATAAAATATACAATAAATAATTTATATGAGTTTCTAATGTATTTCATAAAGATAAATTTGAACAAAATTATACCTGTCATATATCTTCACTTGAAGTGCATTATTCTTTGTGCATTCTTTGAAATAAAATCTTCACTGATATCTTGATAACCAATCTTATTAAATATATCGCCCTCCAATGATATTAAGCCAAATCATTGAGTCTTTCTTGAGTCATTGTTGAACGCAAATATGACTTCAATAACTTCAATTTAGAAAAGCTACCCTCTACCGATGCAACCGTTACGGGGATGGTTAACAAAATTCTATAAGCAATAGCTGCATTGGGATAAGAACCATGTCATCTTATGAACGTCAAGATTTCAGTAGAACCCATATTCTCTTTTGGAAGGAACCTTTGGAGAAGGATCAACACAACGTAAAGGTCTTTAGCATCAATGTCAGATTGTCCATCTTTTCTAAGGGCGGCCTCCAAACTATCACAAGAATATTGAAGCTATCATGATCCAAGGACTTCAATGTGTCAGAAGTAAATAGAAAACCAAATATATTTTGATAACCTTTATATTGTTCAAAGCTCGTTGTAAGAGATGAAATAGCTTGATCAACAAGAGGTATAAAATAGTTGATTCTAAATGAGTGCTCCGCAGATTGTGATCCATTACTTGCTTCATCTGGTCTCTCATCAAAATGCTTCTTTCTTTTCATTTCATGCTTCTTTTGAAATGTTGCATTGATATCCATCTCAAGTGCAATTTGTTTGGTCATCTCCAATGCACTTAAGAAGCCGGTTTCCCTATACTCTTTGAAGAAAGAAATCAACCCTTGCACTTGCTCAATAGCAACATCAATAAGCATGTTCTTCGGTTGCAAATTTATCCATAGCTCCTTTTGGGATTGAGTTAGACTTTCTATTCTTTTCTTCTTTTTTCACTTTTAATAACCAGAATCATATTTTCTAATCCGGTTTGAAGAAGTTATTGCTTGACCTAAATAAAATTGATTACAGGATGAATCAGTTATCAATTATCAATAGAGAGAAAGAAAGATGAGTAGAGAGATTCATTTGTACATTAATCGCAGATTAGATTATTTCCTTGGCCGTTGATGTGAGGTGCAGCAGCAGGCAGGGTGCAGCCGCCAGCCAATGTAAGGGCGAGAGCACGCTCGAGTCAAGATGAGTTTTTCTACGAAGGAAGGAAGGAGACATATAGACTTCCGTGGATTGGAATCAGAAGAGATTAGAAGCTGATTGCCAACAGGCTTGATTGACTAACGTATTTTATATTTTATATGGGCTTCTGTTGCTTTGAAGCTTTGCATATATGTAGGAAAACTTGTTTAATTTGGGGGCCCTGAACTATCGCACCGGTGGCACTTGGCTAGGGACGGCCCTGGACTGGTTTGTCCAATGATGCATCAACGCTAAACCGGGTCGTGCAGCACAGAACAATAATCCACACACGCAATTGATGCAGGCCCAGAGAAAGGCAGGCCATGCTCGATGATGACTTCTCACTATTCCACGGTATGTTTTTACCCACCAATAGTAGCTACCAAGGACCAGTCGCACACCTTTGGTCGTCGGTAATTCCATGCATGTATACCGATTGACTATAGGTCTCTATAATAATCATATCAGTTAGATCTCGTGAGTTGGTCGGCAATTCTTGTAATATAGGTCCGAGGTTGGTCGGTAAATATTCTGGATCATATCAGCTACGAATTGAAGGAACGAAATAGACATAGGAGAAAAAAATTCTAACCCTAGACTCCTTTTATCTACATTTATATGTTCAGCGACATCATGTACCCTTACCGGCCACTGATCCGCCATTCTCTATTAAGGGAATAGTGTGACACATCCTTGACATCCCACACAGTGTCGTGGCCCGCTGTTGTTCCTACTACCCAACCCACCAGCTGCCGCAATGTATCATAGTCCTCATCCCCACCTACCTCGCACAGCTCAGGGTGGACCACGAATCTCCATGGACACATGTTGTTCCGCATGTACCACAGTGCAAGGAACCCCTCTCCCCAAGTGCCACAGCATATCTGTGCCATCGACCTCAAGCATGGCCGACCGTCAAGCGTAATTAGGACCTGCGACTGTGCTGACTTCTGGCATGGAACATCAAATGCAGCCCAGCTAGTCAAAGCAGCACAGTGAGCCAGATCCAGCCACAGACCAATAATAGATTGAGATCCAGTGCCCTCATCCACAGATGCTGCCATCTTCGATCGAGTCGACTCCTGCCTTTAGATCATGCAGATTGGAGAAGCCATTCCTGCCCTCGAGTATTAGCAGCATGTTGTTGCCCAAGCATGGCTAGCCTGATCAACTGCTGCATATACCTATCTAACCGATCTCTTGTTATTTGCAATAGGGTATGTTGGGAGTTCATTTCAGAAGAGCAGATGAAGAAATCCCAGAGTATTTAGCTTGTTATATGTTGTGTTTGTTGGTGTTCTAAGCACCGTGGAGCAACTGTCACACCCGGTTTTAACGACCAAAACCGAATGTATCTGTATACGTGCCCAGAAACAAGTTTTCACGCACACAGGACAAATTAATATGATAAAAGAACAATGTCCTTATTAAATTGAATACTTACATCGATATTGTCTCAAAGGACTAAATACAAATATACGCTAGCGGAAGACTCCATAACACCACAGGCAATCGACGGGCGGATTCGCACGCCTAGACCTTTCTCATCGGTGGTCTTCTCTATCTTCCGAGCAGCAGTTTATTGTAGCAAAAGGGAAATAGCAAGAATGAGTACATGTCGTACTCAATATGTGTGGGAATATATGACATAAGCTGAATGAAAGGAAGGCTAACACATGGTTTGCAATAGAAAGCACCTACACTAGTCAAGTTCATTAAAGGAACCTATTTACTAAGTCAATATGAACCAACAGGCTACCCCACTGTCAACCACCGCAAGCTACCCTACTTGCAACAAACCACACCTACAGGTTACCCCGCCTGTAGCAAAACACACTACAGGTTACCCCGCCTGTAGCCAACCACACTACGAGGTTACCCCGTCCGCAGCAACCTACGAGTTAGTCCACCCGTCCATGCCCTCTAGTTCTCGTGAGGATCCGGGCCGTTCGTGACCGTGAACACGGCTGTTATAACAGTTTTACACTGTAGAGGTGGCACAACTTTACCCACAAATCGGTGATTCCATCACCCGTCGGTGACTAAAACCTCCATTATACCGGCACACTTCCTTAGGTGTGAGGCCAAGAGATCACCGCAAGATCTTTCGAAGGACTTCCCAGCTTGCAAAACGCCCATGCTAAGGTTTCGCCGCCATCAAAGTGACGCATCACCCAGGGGCCCCTCTTGCATCGTGGCTTCAAGTACTCGCCTTCCCTCGCCCGAATCCGGAAGACGCCTTCTTCCTTCATCCTTCCTCGACGCTCGCAGAACCGGGAAGCTACCTTGGTACTAAACCTTACCTACCCATTATCAGCCACTGTGCTTTGTGCGGAAGTCCTGGGTTGCCGCTCCAAGAACCGGTCCTTATGATCCCAAACAGGTACCACCACACCCAATAGTGTGCACCGACACAATCATCGACAATCCTCCTGTCGGGATCACCTAAGTTCCATGTTGCTAAAAAGCATTACCAGTTCTTGATCATTATGTTCAAGTGGATAATTAGTCAAGATTAGCATTTACTTCAGTTGTGAACCCCATTATGAGCAACTAGCAATGACGTACCCGTACTATAATGCTACACCCAAAACCAAGGCGACAAGGAAATAGTATGGAACATGATATGACACAATAGGATTCAAATTAAATGCAATGCATGAAATATAAATTCAGATAGTAAGAAATAGGTGCAATGTGCATCAAGGACACTTTCCTGTTTCCCTTTGCTGCTGCTCATGTCTTCAAGTCTTGCTCTTGAGTTCTTCGAAATGTACGTTCTTCTATTTGACGTCACACCGACACAAAACATGCCGAGAAACAAGCATACAAGCAAAACTAAGGAACAGTACATCAAGCAATATCTATTGACTATGAAAACAGTACTAATTAATAGTACTCGTCGCTACGATCGCGTGAGCGCAAGAATCGGCTTAATCGGAGTTACGAGCGAAAAGTTATGAGCATTTAAATTTCTAGGGTTTAAAACGTAAAACGGCAAATTAAGGACCATTTTGTAAATATGGAAATGTTCAATGGCTAGAGTGTAAAAAGGTTAAGGTCTAAAAATATAAGTTTATAAAACACCAGGTTCGGTTTGCAAAAGAACATCATTTAATGTGGTTTGAGAAAATAGAGGCGAAACGTAATATAATAAAAGGTTAGGGGTGTTTCTGTAAAAAGGTCATAATTAAAACATTGAAATAAATATGGCTTAAGGACTTAAAAATAGTTTAACAATTAGCTAAAAATATTAACGAAAAAGATTAGGTCGAAAACAGAACTAAAACGAAGGCTAGTGTGGCTTTTATGAAATAAAGGTCATAAACGTAATTAACTATAGACTTAGGGGGCTAGCATGTAAATGTACCTAGTCACAAAATATACGTTCATAAAATTAACAAACTACAGGGGTTCATTTACAAATTTTATAGTCCTAGCTGCAGCGAGGACCAATACGAGAATTAAAATAAACCTATGGTTGGATTTTATAAATAGAAGGACCTAAACGTAAAATAGTAAAAACTATGGGGGCCTTTCTGCAAAATAGCTAAGTCCGGGGACCTATTCATAATTTTTAGAAAGTATAGGGACTAATATGTAAAAGTTCAGGACTGAATTATAATTTATGAAAACCTTAGGGTTGTTTTTGAAAAATTTTCGGACCTAAACAATATTAAAAATAAGTTCAAGCGCCAAAATTGCAAAAGTTACTAATCCTATGCTACGGCATGGTTTAAAACATAATTAAACATAAACCTAGGGTTGATTATGTAAAAACGGAGGGCCTAGTTGTGATTAACTTAATCTATAGGGGCCTACGTGTAAATCTACCGATTAATCGGGAATTAACGAATTAAATTAAATCGAAAAATCCGTAGACCGAGTCCACGGATCCGTAGACCGGCTCCGAACCATCGATCCATGGTCCACGGTGGACCGTCCGAGCATAACGATTGGAGGAGATCTAATCTCGCGCGTCCGGGGGAGATCCAACGGCCGACGTGGCTCCGACCGGCTTTGGTCGACGCCGACGAAGTTCCGTGGCGGCGCATCACCGGAGCCGGCTCGATCTACGTCTACGGGGCTCCGTTCCTCGCCGTGATTGGTGCGGGAGAGAAGGAGAGGGCGGGGAACCTCACCGATGGTCGCGCGCTTGGGAAAGAGGCCGGAAGGGATGGTCGTCGATGGGGGCGAGGCGAGGGTTACGGCCGCACGGCTCGTCCTCGTTCGCGATCCTTTCGCGTTTTGCTGCTACGGCGGGGGCGGCACATCGGTGGAGAGCTCGAGAGCGGGTCAACGGCGTACGTGGCGTACGTGTGCTGCGGCGAGCGACGACGGTGGTCGAGCGGCGGCAATGGCGTGCGGCGGCGTTGACCGACTGCGGCATTGGAGATGGCGTCGAGTGGGGAAAAAGGCGGCACGAGCGGCGGGGCTCGGGTTTTATAGGGCGCGGGTCGTGAGGTTGCCGTGGCGCGCACGTTGAGGGCGGCGGCGGCGTACGGACTCGGGGCGGCTCGCTAGGGTTTGGAGCGGGCTGCGGCTGGTGTATGGGTTGGTTGGGTGGGCTCGCGGGCTGGCGGGGGCTTAGTGGCCCGGGGCAGCAGCGGCGGCCGAAAGGACAAAAGAGGCTGGGCCAAGGGGAATTCGGCCCTTGTAGCCTAGGGTAGGGTTTTATTCCCTTTTCTTTTCCCTAATCTATTCCTAATAGCTAATTAAATAGGAGAACGAGTTCTATCCGAATTTGAAATGTAGTTTTCACACCATAAATACCTATGGTAACTATTCAACATGAATTCATTTCAACCAATATATAATAATCTTTATTAATTTTATTAAATTTAGAAGATAGTAGGCTTTCGTGTAAAAGGGTTTATAAATTGTCTTTTATAGCCAAAATTTTATCAAATAAAGATAAACATTTTAATTGTTTGGAAATACCTTGGAGCCAAAACAAAATAAAATACTTTAAACAAAAATAAATATTATTTCCTAAGTTCTTTTATAAACCCCATGTAATGATAAATGAAAATATTTCATAGATCAATTACATTTATTAAGTAAACATTTGCACAAATCAAATATAGTTACTTGATAAACCCTTTTCACACATTTAAAGCATTTAAACCATAGATCAACTTATTTCTCAATCAAAAGCTTTTATAAATCAACTTTAATTAGTTTTGGAATTAGCTCCTTTTCTCACATGAAATAATAAAGCTCTCATTTTGCTTAAAGAGAAGAGATCTTGTATAAAATAATGCCTTTTGAAATAAACTTATTTTCATAAATCAGATATAATTGTTTATTAATTTATTTTCTTAAAATAGATTACCTTCATAAATCAAAAGTATTTCATAAATAAATGTTTCCATAGATCAAAGTTTATTTACTTTTCAAAAATACTCTTTGGTTCACATAAAATGATAGCATGCTTCTCTTTTTCTTACAAAGGGAAAAATACCTTGTGTAAAATATTGTGTTCCAAAATAATATAAATTCGTAAATCAAATGTGTATTTTTCAATAAGTCATTCATAATCCAAAACAAATCATATGTTCTTTTGGGAAAATTCATTATTGAAACTTTATAATCAAAATAATTGTTTGAGTTTAAAAGATAACTCTTCCTCTTAAAGAAAAAAGAAAGAGAAATATATTTATAATATTATCCTTTAGATAATATTAATATATGCTTTAAAAAGTTTTAAAATTTTGTGAATTTCATGCCCAACCCATGATTCGAAATTCGGGGTGTTACAGACAACGCGCTTAGGTCACCCAACATAACAAGTATGAAACTGGGAAAATAAAAGGAGAAACGACGAAGTAACAACTTTTTGTAGCGAAGTTAACTCGGTGATTACATGTGTCCATGGACACCTTTTATATTCGTCGAGATCCACAACTTTCAATGATAGTTTTGTCCTTGGCTGCTCGCTTCTACTACAACTACAAGACGGTAACCCTAGTCTAATCTTGAGGGCATTCTAGTCTTCACGCTTGCTTCGACCACTCCCATGACAACCTCATGCTCGAAGAGGGAAACCTGCCCCGAAGGCACTAGGCGAAGTCAATATTGGTGTGGTAGTTCGCTTTATCACCGATCGCCGCGCCATCCCGTGATCCCTTCGTCGCGGGGACGAGCGCCGCTCGCGCCGCTCCTTGCTTCTAGTGACCCGCGTCACCTTTACTTCGTCGGGTCTTTCACTTGGTTCCCTGCACACTCGGCCGAAAATCCGGTTAACGTTAGGACCGACGGGAAGGGGCGTGAATCCCTCCTGTGAGGTGGGCTCCGGTTCGAACCCCCAACATTAGCCCCTTGAGGGACGAGATTGTACTTGGGATGAGCGAGGCCGCTCAAAATTCGCTTGAGCATATATGGGCCCTCAAGCGGAGAGGGAAAATGCCACTCTCCGGATTTGCTGCCAAAATTTTCACTTTGTTAGCAATCGGCAACAAATCTTGGTCGGAGGATATTTTTACCTTGGGATTCTTTGCTGGTTTTGATTTCTTTGGGCTTGGGTGGGCTTTTGCCCTTCGCATTCTCTGCTTGAAGTTTACGGGTGGCCCGGTTTGGGCCTCGAGGTGCAACATGTTTACTATTTACTCGGCTCGTGCCGCCACCTTCTTTTTCGTGCACCATAGGTTTTACCTCATCTATACAAAAGGGTGGGTGTGTGCGCGGGGGGGCGGGGGGAGCACGTTGGCTCCTCACGGTCAACGATCTAATTTTAACGTAGGGTTTTTGCGGCTTCCTGGTTTTCTCTAATTTCATTTCGCTTCGCCCGCCTTCCGCGCTGCCACTATGTAAAAAACCAACAAAGATGATACCATAATGAGTGACGCGGCTCAAATCACGCGTCACCATTGATTTTTTGGTGACACACTTTCGTTGAATGCGTCACTAGTCTCATTATCCGGGAGAGGACGCGTCACCGTTGTGCTGAAATTAATGACGTGTTTTTACAAAACGTGTCACCATTACCCAACCTTTGTAGTAGGTGACACGGTTCCACGAACCGCGTCATCACGCGGACGGGACCGGACCGGACCCGAAATTTTTATCAACTCCGGCTTTGACTCGCATCCGTTCGACCCGCGCCACGCCAGCGTTCGATCCGTGAGCCCATCATCTTCGACCTCTCTCCATCCGGCCCGAGCACCCATGCCTCCGTGGCTCTCGACGACCGACATGCTCCATGGCATCTAGCTACCTCGCACACCTCCCACCTCCGTGGCGCACCTCCCAACTTCCTGGCCGCTCGCCTCTTCCAATCCCTAGCCACAGGCCTCACCTTCCCTGCAACCCTAACCCTAGCAACCTACCCGCCATGGATCACGAAGCCAACGGCCTTGCCTTCTTCAGCTCCTAAGCTGGGCGCAAGGAGGAGCTCGCGACCACCCTTCGTCGCATTGCCGCGATGGGCGCTGATCCGACAGTGCGGCGTCACATCGCCCCTGCTTTGGAACGGCATCCGGAGGGCGCTGAGATGTGTGCTGGATTCACACGCATGGCGACCGGGCGTGGGACGTGCGACGGCGATTGTGATTCGGTAGTTCTCTTCCTCTCACGTACTCTGCTCCTAAAGTCCTAAACTCCTAATCTAATCATCCTCTTCCTCCTCTCGTGTAGATCTGAAGGTGGCAAGCCCATGGCCTATGCCATTGACGCTGGTAGAACTTGGGGAAAAATAATCTCTTATTTTCTTATTTGCAAGCCACGTCCCCTTGGCGGATTATCCCGAGTTGTCTGTGGACCTTCGAGTTCCAATCGAATAAGTGAAGGTTTTGGATCGCTCATATCTCATGTTTCCCTTTCATTTAGTGCGGTCTGAGCTGAATGGGTTGCTCCAGTGCTTCAATTCAATCACCTTGTTGCTCCTGTTTGTGGTTCTACACAGGTGTATGAAAAATCAACTACGAGCTTTGCCCTTTTGGCAATGGGATTCACACTGACTTCGCAAGACATGGTAGCTTTGCTCCTGTTTGTGGTTCTACGCAGTTGTAAGGAATGATGAAGTCTGTGAGCATTGTGTTGAATCATGGCTTCCTATCTAAATCCTTAACTTGTAAACTGCAAGCTGCATCTTTAGTCCACAACATGACATGGGAATAAGTCCTAGTCTCTAGTACTCCCCGTTCTTTTATGGTAGCCTTGTGTATTATTGTAGTGTAGCTTTAGTATGCTTGACTGTTAATAGCAACATGGCTTTAGTATAATACGCTAGTGCTTTCTAATTAGCTAGCCATTTAATAATACAAAGAAACAGTAGCACTGGCATGCTGTTTTGTTGCTGAGTTTAAATAAACCAATAGAGTTGTTGCTGAGTTTAAATAAACCAATATAGATTTATGGTTCTGCCCAGAATAAGTGATATATTGGAGTTTTCCTAGGAAGGTTGAACTTGAACACTAACAATCATTCATGTTGTACTATTTCAGGACTCCAATCTTGGTGAGCAGGTCATAGATGATTTTGAAGGCCCAAATTAAGTGCTTAATGTGAGGTAAGATTCTTCTACCAAATTGTTTTCTTATGGTTCTATACTTCTATATATCTACATGAGTTTCATTCTCTGTTTTATTATGGCACAAACGATAAGATCATTGTGGATAATTACTGTGTGAGTTATGATTTAGATATCCTGCAATTGTTATCCTGTCTTATGAAATTTTCAGTAGTAAAACCATAGCTCCTTGTCAGTTCAGTTTTAGGTTGCACAAATTAAATTGAACAATAGAGTCAATAATATTTGTATTCTAAAACTTTAATTTCAGATTTCACTATACTTATTAGCAGCTCTTGAAAAACATTTAGTAGTGTTTCTAATATGTACTGATTTGGAAGAACAGGACAATAGTCAATGGGTGTTTGTTTTCTAATGCTTTCATTT
Organism: Chloris gayana; assembly: GCA_031894775.1. Taxonomy (NCBI): domain Eukaryota; kingdom Viridiplantae; phylum Streptophyta; class Magnoliopsida; order Poales; family Poaceae; genus Chloris; species Chloris gayana. The sequence continues at coordinate 104,104 of JAUNZO010001916.1, read as the reverse complement.
TATATTTTATAATCTGGTAATAATATATGTTTGTAGTGTATCCACCTCCATGTCACAGAAATATAGCTGCACGTTAGGCATGCTTCTTATTTTTCCTATGCTTTTGCAGTGCCATCAACAACATCTAGGTAACGAATGGATTTCTACACAGCGCATCATATGACAATAGCTATTGGATTATTAAATGTCCAACGACTTGAGGTAATTCCTGATTTTCTTCAAACTTTATAGATTTTTGCTGCTCTGTGAGTACAAATAGTTACCAGTTGACTGATAGTGAGCTCTGCCTGGTAACTCGGTAACTAAACAGCCTATTACTAGTATTAGTAACTGTTTTGGTAGTGTGTTGGTTGGTTGCGGCCAACCCTTGAATGACCGGTGATGTGTTCCTATGCAAAAATGCAGCAACTTGCACATGGATGCACTTGGCATCTAATGCCACAACCAGGTTTTGAACATAGCATGCAAACCAACATTCATGGATAGACTTTTAATTTCTCTCTTTCTTTCGGTACTATCAATTGTGCTCTAAAACTGGGGTTATAAATAACAGTAAGCAGTTATGCTTCCTAGTCCCATATGGTTCTTACTATGTGATGATGAACTTCTGGACTTCTTGCCTATGTTCAAATTAGTATGCTACGAATTAGATTATTGCCCGAGATGTTGTAGTGAGGGTTCTTGTTCATTTTTTCTGGGAATAGTTTGTCATAGTTTAGTGGAAGACTTTGTATGAATAACATCTCATGGGACTTGGAAGCATAACAGGGAAGGCCCCTACTCATGTTGTTTCATGCATTGGTACCATGTTGTGTGCAATATTAGTGCATACTTCTGTGTTTCAGCATACTACCTCAACTCCAATATAGCACTCACTTATTTTCTAAAAAAATCACAGGACTTTGAAGTGATGCTGAATCCACTGGGAGAAGAAGTGTTGGATGACATTTGAGAGAAAAGCTCGCTTCCTTCTTGATGTCACAGGCTTTCTAGCCGTAAGTTGCATTAGTATCGATGTCTACTGTGGTGCGTGTATGTAGTGAAGATCAACTGGATTTGTGTTCCAGGAGAAGTGCTATTGAAGTGAATTTGTGTACAATGCAATTGGATGCATTGAATTTCTGTTTTACATATGATCTTTATGCAATGAATCATTCATGCCTGTGATCTGTTACATGTATGTGTGTAGTTGTCATAAGATGTGATTGTTGTTATTCCTGCCTGAGATGTGTGTTCCTGTACATTAGACATTATATTGTCGGAAACCAAACCATTGCAGGTATCTTAATGATCTGAAAGCTAGTAATTGGTGATGCGTACTAGCGAAAAGTGTAACTATTTATGTCACATATTGGTGACGCGTCCTAACAAAAAGTGTCACTATTCAGATCACAGATTGATGACGCATCCTAACAAAAAGCATCACTATTTATGTTGCAGATTGGTGACGCATTTTGTTACAACGCGTCACTAATTTGGACATCATTAGTGACGCGTAAAAAATGCGTCACTATTGACTTTTCATTAGTGACGGAAATTTAGTGACGCATGAAAAATGCGTCACTAATGACTCTCTGAAGCGTCACTAAAAACCTTTTTTACATGGTGTGCTTCGCCTTGCGTTCGTAAGTTCTTTGCTACTTCGCCCCTTGTGCTCTTGCGTTGTTGCTTAGGTTCGCATTGGGAAATGCAGCCTTTTGCTTCGGATGGCTCGCATCAAGACTATTGCTAGGCCGATTGGTGGTTCTTTTCGTACTTAGTGCGAAGTGGCTCGTGATGCGTTAGCTTATAGCTCCGAGGTACCTCAACCCCTGTGACAGGTTTGCTTCACACTTCCGCTTTGGGGTCGAACGGTTCCGAGGAAAGCGGCAACTCGAGCGCCGATAGCAAGGAGGAAATTGCTGGCGAGGAGGACGCCACGAGCGAAGATGTTAGAATCGAGGATGTGATAACTGATGGTAGTCGTGATGAAGGGGATGTTGACGTTGATGATGTCGTAAAGGACCTATTGGCAAGAGTGATATGGCTGCTTTGGGTGAGATTGGTGCTGGTGAGGTTGCTGACAAGGCTGCTCGTGATGGTACGATGAGCCGGGGTCAGCCGAAATTGAAAGAGGCTCCCAACACCCGCACTTTCTGTGATCAACTATTCTAAAATGTCAAGGGTGGCTTTGTTGCGGGGTATCAAAGAAGACTACGAGGAGCTGCTCCTAGAGGAGGACGAGGTTGTTGTCTTCCACGATTACTTCGCGGTGGGTCTTGTAGTCCCCAGCCACCAGTTTATTCTTGCTATCCTGGAGCGGTACCGGATTCAGTTGCAAGTTTGTTTGAGCTATGGAGGTGCCCTCGATATTGAAGTGGTTGCTAGACACTCTGTTCTGCACAATCACACACGCCGGGCGAAGTTGGATGGCGTGGAACACGACTACAACGACGCGTGTTACTGTTTCAAACCGCTGTGCAGCGAGAAAAATAATCTTATGCACTGTATTAAGAACAAGTGGAGCCAGAATTGGGCCGATTACTGGTTTTACTTCAAGGTTCCTGGCGTCGAAGTGACCACGAACGGGGAGACGATGACAGTTTTCCTCCTGGCATCTCGGCGCGTTGATTCGAACCCGTTCGAATTTTGCGCTGTCAGACTTCGTCCCTTGGCCGAGAATTTCGCGTTTCCAAGGAGCAAGCTTATTAAGTTCACATTTGATGTTGACGGGATCCAAGGCCCCATAATTTGTCCGTTCGTGGACCTCGCGGTCATGGCGAATTGTCAAAAAATTGAAAATTCGTTCACGATGTGGAGGAGGAGGTGGTGTTGTTCTGTAGCAGTTACTCTGCCCATGAGCATAGACAAGTTCTTGAAAGAACGGCGACGAGGTGCCGCTTGAATTGTATCTTGCACATTGTCGGCATTGCCTATCCTCCCCCTACGAAGCCCTACATTATGCCCTGGTTGTGCAGTCGGCCGTTGAGACAGCTTAGGCTTCGGGGAGAAAAGGAGACGCGCCCCCTCATAGGGTGTGGAGACGGTGAAGTCTCAGAACAAGAAGAAGAGAGCTGCTCCTGTTGTCACCGATTCCGAGTCCTCGATCCGCTTTGTACCTATGTCATGAAACCGCAGACGGTGCTTATGCACGATGTTCTCGATGATCCCTTTGTTTCTGCAGAGCCTGTTATGAATAGGTTTCGCTCTAGGACGAAGGTACGTGTTAACTGTGCCATGAAAGCGTCCACCATTACTTCCAGGCGTGGTGAGATATATTGGTTGTCCATTGTTTTTATGTTGTACTTTTGGCTAACCCTCGGGGTCATTTTATTCTTGCAGGGGACTCTGGTGCTCTACTGTGCAGCGACGAAGATATTGTCGTGGAGTCCGAGGGGAAATTCGATTTCTGCTGTCTTTGCGACACTAGTTTTCTTTGCTTGTAAACCAAGATTTGTTTGTATTTTTTAGCTACTGTCCCCTCCCCCTCCACTGTCGCAGCTGCGACTGGGTAACGTGCTATTTCCCCAATTCCACCCCAGGAGTTGGCTTTGTTTGAAATCTCAAAAGCCGTGTTGGTCGCTGAGCTCCAACTCTGCCTTCAGAATGGCCATGAAGCCACCGATATCCTCGAGTCCCCTGCTTCGCTCGTGGCAAAGCTTGTTCAAGACTTCGCCGCTATCGAAAAGGCAAATGCCGACCTTGAATTCGAAGTCAAGAGCCTTAAAGATGCCGCTCAAAAGGACCAGGCTACTGCAGGAGACTTCGCCGGAAGAGTTGGCAACAGTAAAGGAGGAATTGAGGACCCTTAAAGCCGAGAAAGAGGATTTGTCAATGGCACTTTGCCGCTTTTCCAAGGCTTTCTCGAATAGGGGCTAGGAGATAAGTGCTCCTTTGGGTGCTTCGCTTGCTAGGGTTGGTGCTTTTGTGCCTCCCTTCGAGGCTGCTTTGCATGCTGACCCCGAAACCTCATTTTTGGATTGGCTGGAGGTACAACACCCTGCCATCCCCGAGGTTATAGAAAAAAGCTGCAAGTACACTTCTCTTTACTCCACCGAGGCTGCGTTGAACCTGCTTCATCATGGAGGCTGTCAGCATATTGATGATCCTGTCATGATTAGTCTCACCAAATTCTACTAGAAATAGCAAGCATATGCAATGAATAGGAAAAACAAATATGTGAAATCTCTCACCTCACCCTCTCTTACCAACCAAAGCTCTTATGGTTTCCCTGCAGATTACAAATGTAATGTGTGGCGGTAACAAGTGATGGTCAAGCGAATACAAGATCACGATACTGTATTACGGTGGCTTCTAGTTGTTGTAACGTTCAGTAACAATCTGAAATAGAAGTTCACTGCCTAGTGCTGATCACAAGATATGAAATATGTAAACGGTGTCACGCACACGCAATGAATTCATAATTTGATGCAAACAAGGATTATCCTAGCAAAGGATGGTTTTATGTACTAGCAAAAATTGCCCCAAAAGGATTATAGCTCACTGGTCACACAACTTAATATGAAATTCAGCAAGTGCAATTATTAGCAAATGGATGATTCTTTTTTTCAGCAACATTCCTTTTCATTCATTCTTTCTTTTCGCTTATGCTCTTTCTTTTGTCTCTAATTTTTTTCTTATAGCCAAAAATAGAACATATATATGACTCGAAAGACTTTGTATCGAACTAAGTGCAACTAATAGCTAGATAGGAACAAAGTTTACGCAAAGGAATGATCACGCTACTTCTTTTTAGATTTTTATATTATGATAACGATATTGAAACGACACAAAGGACACACAAAGGATGATATGATCAGCAACAAAAACAAAGACTCTAATGGACTGAAACTTAACAAAACACATCAAAATAACATATATGTAGCTATGGTAAAGAAAATTCCTACCGTGGCAACAATGGATCTTGATACCAAATGATGTGTTTGTGGCCCGATCTTCACGACGTAGGAACAAGATCAAGATAACTAGCTTCAAAGAAGCCAAGATAACTAGCTGCAAGCAGCCGGGATAATAGTGCAACCTCGACGAAATCAACCCGAAGCCCACCGCCGTCTCTATATGGCAACCTGATGAGGATTCGCCCAATCACACTCTGAGTTAACAACCAACACAACCTGCAATCAAATGGAGCAGGAGCACCAATTGGGTGATGTCGAACGTCGCTTATGTAATCTCCAAGGAAATCACAAGAGCAAAGGGGTAGAGATCTCTCCCTGAAATTGATAGCACTCGGCTAACCAAACGGGGTTCTTTTCTATTATCAAAGCTGTTCCAAAAGACTCGAATACATAGCTTATTTATACTAGGAACATCCCTCCTAGTTGGTTGTGAAACACTCAAGAGTTTCCACTAAGAAAAGGGTAGGCGAAAGGTGTGAAAACAGAAATCTCATGAAGTCTCGCGCAACTTCTAGCCTCCCTGGCAGTCTCCACTAAAATGAGCATCTCTTTAATGGGAAGTCAAAATGACGAGCCATTTGTTGGAGGTGAAACTAGACTTGATTATCTTTTCAGAAATGTGTATTATGTGCGTGGAATATCAACTGTATGGTACGCACGACCCTGATTACTTTGGCTCGAAGTTAGCGGATAACGGGTCCGATCAACTTCTATGTAACTCTTGTCCTCCTTTATGTACTCCATCGTGGTTGGTCCAGAGAGCTCCTCCTTGTGTGTAAACCTATCAAAATAAGTATAGAATACTTAGGTAGTACAAAGATCTCATAAAATATAAACTAAATTTCTTAAGGATAGAGTTCACCTTTTTATGTATCGAGTACATTCTTTTGTGTAACCGATCCTGGGATTGTCATAATCGATTCATAATTTGTTATATGTTGATTGTGGTTCACTAATAAGCTTTCCAATACATCATGATGCTTGAATCTACAATCATATAAACCAAGTAGTAGCTTTGCTTTATAGAAATAGTTACATATGTAGCTAATTGTAGCTTTCACCTATGAATTTGTTGATGGTCAGTTCACATTTGCAATAGAGCATAGTTTATGTAATGGTTTCGAAGAATGGCTAGGATGTCCTCATCATCTGGGGTATTTGACTTCTCTTATTACTTTGGCATCCAACAGTCTCTACACCTCTGCCCATGCTGCCTCCACCTTTTCTTCCGAGATTTTCCTGAGCTTTTGCTTTTTCGGTTTCACACTTGGGTTGATTTCCAACCTATGCTCTATTATGTCTTTGCTTACACCTTCGAGGTCTCTGGATTACCATGCAAAGACATTTCTATTCTATAGCGGGAATCGAAGTAGCCTTTTCTCTTCGCTTTCGGATAGGTTTGCCCCTATGGTGATTGATTGTCCTAGCACTTGTTTGTTGAGTAGTATTGTTTTTGTTTCTTCGTCTGACCGTATGGATATTACTTCGTTGTCCACCTAGGCTCTTTCTTCTTTTGCACTCTTTCTGTCTTCTTCTCGTTTGGCCTTTCTCTTTTTTTCTTCGTCGAGGTGCTCTCTAGTGAGTATTTCGATGCTACGGACACTTGCTACCTCCGGAGTGAAACCTTTTTCGACATTCCTTATGAGATGTTGGTGTTTTTCTACTGTTATTACTCCCTTTGCTGCAAGTATCTTTATGTACAGATATGCATCGTGGATTACCGCTTCGGATGTGTTGACTGTGGCTCTTCCTAGTATTGCGAAGTAAGGGTAGCTTAGGCTGACCACCTGGAACTGGTAAATTTAGTCCTCAAATTACTTGCATCGCCGAAGGATACTTGCAATTTTACTTTTCTAGCTGGCTCTACCCTTTTACACCCGAAGCTATACAGGGGCAGGCTGGACGACCAAGTCTTGGTGTGTGTATCCCATTCCGAGAAGTATGCAGTGAAATATTATATTTGCCCGACTGCCGTTGTCCACCACCACTTTATCGATGCTCCATCTATCAATGGGATTTGATCACAAAAGCATCTCTCGTGTGGGTAGCTCTTCAATTCTAGGTCAGCTTCGTGAAATCTATTGGTATGTGCGACCACTTCGACTTTTTTCTTGACCGTCCCCAAAGGTTGTGTTTACCATTCTGAAGTAGTTTCTTTGCTGCATCCAGCTCTTGAAATCAAGAGTTGAAACCCCTGATATCATGCCAATGAATCCCTTTGCTAACAGTTGTTGCACGTGGTGCTACCTATAGAAACCAAAAAATTAACATCACAATAGAGGGTCCCCTTTAGCAACACAACATTTTGTGTGGCAATTGAGGAGTATGCCTATTGCAATAGAACATGGTGTATTGTAATATAGCAGTCTACATATTGCCACGATTTTGATGTGTGGAAATAGTATCTATTGCTACACTGGTTTTGGTTGCTAATGCACCTATTGCTACTTAGTGTACCTGTTGCAATTGCTACCTCAAGCAACACATGGCGTGTTGCAAAAAATCTTATTGGAACCAACACAGGTGGTGCCTAAACAATGAATTGCAACGCTTCACGGTCTTGCAATAGGTAAAACTATTGCAACGAGCACTGAACAATTGTGGTCCAAACTTTATAGTTCGACCGCATTTTCAACACTTTTTTACCAAATTACTATGTTGCAATTGCTATGTTTCGCAATGCTTTGGGCATATTGCAACACATTTAGGCCGTTGCATCAATAAGAAATCCTAGTATTGTTTGCTAGGGTCTTCAATTTTTTGCTGCGGCGGTGTGAGCGGCTCTGAATACGGTGGTCTGCCACCTTTCTTTCGCGTAATGCGAGGTTGGTGCTACTTGAATTTGCGGGTGTTGCAAATGGTGACTTGTCCCAAAGTGAGAGCTTGGGTAGTATGGCTAGTGTGGGTAGCAGTGATTCTGGACACTTGGCTGTTGGAGCGGCTGCTGAGGCCAATATCCTGTTGTTGTGTGATTTATCTCTGCAAGCTTCTTGTGTTTATTTTCCCAACTCTAGCCATCTCATTATTTCCTTTGTCTTTGAACAGTCCAACGCCTTGTGCCCCACACGCCCCTCACAGCAAATGCAATATGGCTTCTTGTGAGCTTACTGGCCACCGCGGTTGATGAAGCTTCCCCTTTACTACCACTATGCACTGCTTCTTTCTACTAACCATGCTGGTTTCCTTGGGCAATGTCTTCGCCCTTTTCGCTTTGTATGCTGTTAACGTCGCCACTCCGCATGTTCTCTTGAGACTTCACCTTTTTGCCTCGCCTATCATTGTAGCTGTTGCTTTGAGGCTCGCTGAGTTGTCTTTGCTTCGACATGCGCCTCTTATTGTCTGCATCGGATCGGCAATATTCATCAAACTTACTACACATGTCCTTCAGTGTGAGTGGGTGCTTCTTCGCGAACTTCGAGCTTAGGGGGCTTGCGCGAAGTCCTTGGATGGCTTATTCTATCATCAATTCTTCCGGTAATTTTGGGCACTGAGATGTTAGCCTCGAGGAATCTACTATAATAGTTTGAGAGTAGCTCACTGGACTGCTACTAGTCCTCCCAGGAATCCTCTAAAGCAAGCTATCAATTTGTCTCTGAGATTTTCCCAATAGTAAATTGACCTCGGCTGCAAATTGAAGTACCAGGTGGATGCTGGCCCCTCCAGGGCGCATGCAAATATCTTTGCTAGTGCTACCTCATCTGCTGCTACCGAAGTGATCACTGCTTCATAGCTAATGAGGATTTGCCTTGGGTCAGTTTTCCCTCTATACTTCCTTCTGATCCATTCACGTCACAATATGGAAACTGTCTAATCATAAGCCTAAAAATCTTGTCGGACGCACAAACAACATGTAATAGCCAATCTCTCTCGGTCTTTGTTTGTCTCTTGCTCTCTATCTCTCTCTCTCTCTCTCTCTCTCTCTCTCTCTCTCTCTCTCCTTTTTAAGTTTGTGACTGTGTTACCACTTTGTAAATTGACAAGGATAGGTCGGGTGGATTTTAAATTTTAGGTAGTCTCATATGACTTTTTTAGTTTTTTGATGTAAAAAAATAACAAGTGTGCACACCTTTTTTTTTACTGATAACGTGAACCCAAAGCTAAAACTTTGGAAGGAAGGTTGTCTTGATGCAACATATAAATTTTATATTATTATTCATTTCCATTTATATTCATCAAAGCTACTAACAAATAAAAATATTTATAGCCCTATAAACATATTAATGCTCAAGATCTCATGTACCACAGAGATACGTAGTTGCATTAGTAGCATCTTCTTGAACTTATATATATGTTACCTCCTCTCGACCCTCATATAACTTTATAGACATGATCCAGATGAACCACACACTCTCGGCAGTCCTGTTATTTTATGGTGTTCTAACTTGGTGAAGAATCTAAAGAAAAAGCACACATCACAAACTACAAATATTGGCGTGCATGACATTGTCTTGTGCATAGGTGGTATCAGGAACGGCGACTCATAGGCTGCTGTGGGAAGATGCTACCATGCCTTGAAGGGCTACTAAACCTCACCTTAGCGCTGCGTTCTTTGCTGCTGCCTGTGGACGAGTGGGCAAGCAGATGGACTCTCTGGCAGCCTAGAGCCATCAGTGGATCGTCCTCACGCGTTAGATGGACTCGAGGCATGAGTGTCAGAGGTATGGGTGCCCGTGCACTGTGGTCTGGACGCATCCCTGGCACCATATGCTGGTGGGGCTGCGCAGTATGGCCAAGTGGAAGTGATACGCAAGGATAATGAAGGAAAGTGGTTTTCCACGAGGAAGCGGCACGTCATCTCGCTTTTGGACTGCAACCAGTGCCGCCATTGTATTGGCTGATGAACTGGAGCTGACATACGGATTCGCGTTGAGATTACTCATGTATTGGACTTTTATGTCCTGTAATCCTTATGCCTTGCTACTCATGTATTGGACTTTTCTGTTATAACGAGGACATCGCATATATTATGCATACACTGTTTGTATACTACTTGCTACTTTCAAATGAAAGACGTGCCAATTCTTCGTGTAATTATTTATTATCAAAGGTAGCGTATTTTGGCAACAGCATTTATAAATTTTGCAGCTAGCCTGCAGTGCATCTACAAATTCATGAAGAGTCCAATAAAGTTTAACAGTGATGGTGACTGAAACCACATCAATATCTCGACGTTAATCTTCTGTCTCGTATTGAGAATCTTACGTTCCTTCTTCTTTTCTTTCTTGTGAGTACAATACTATAAGGAAAACAACAATAGATAACTCAGTTGACAAAGAGACGAACAAAATAGAGTGCAAACGCTGCAAATGAATATGGAGTAGGCAGGGAGCACAATCTGCATACATGAGCATCGACGAGACCACACGTATAAGATAAAATCAACGAGGTGACATTAGAATAAAAAAAAGCTGCAGAAAGTCATCAGCTCTAAAACCAACTCCACAAATACATGTCTATATTCAATTATCAAGGTGACTATGATAAAACAATATCACATTGCTATGTGTGGGACATCATAGCAATTTAATATTTGATCCGGAAATTAAAGACTAATAAACACTGGATAGTATTGGTGTATCCCGCTCATATTCCGCTTACTCTTTTTGAGTGAAAAGAATATCTGTACTAATATGTAGGTGAGTACATCATGTTGCAAGTACATTGAGATACAAAGAGATAACAACTAAATGCAGTCAGTATATAAACCAATAATCAATCCAATACATGTATGATGATTCATATGGTTGACCGCATAATCAAACAAGCTGAGAACAGATGCTGAGAAAATTACGTCCAATATTCCTATAGGTGGAATTGAGCATAGTATTATTCTTTTTGTATCTTCCGTCTTGTTCCTTCTGTGACTGAAGAAGAATAAAAACTAAACCTAATCTATCCAACTCAAAGTAAATCAAAATCACCTTAAAGGGTAGATTTAATGTCACTAGCCCTACGTTGTGGCTGGATCCAACCATGAAAAAAAGAGAAGCAATGGGAGAAATTTATTGCACAATGGCAACATCATAGCAGCCCTAATGACACCATTCGGAAACATAATTGTCCATACCGCCATACCAAGGAAGATGTTGCCTGCCATTATCTTCGTTGGAGCCACCATGGAGAGACTGAATCCACACTTCCCCCTTGCTAATGCCAGAGAAGAATACACGGAAGCATATATCTAATATTCAAAATTTTGACACGAGGAAAACTCAATCCAAATTAAGGACTCAATCTACGAAAGCTATTATATTGAGCTTACTCTAGCTCGAGAAAATATGCGCTGAAATAACTTCGTAGTGACAAAAGAATCAGCTCAGCTGTGGTCCAGTTTCCCTTCTATTGTACTAGTACAAAATTGTGATTATCCTTATGCGGTCCATTAAACCAGGAGAAATAACAACATATCATATCATTGAGTCACATCCATTCTAGGAGTAGTTCTCATTATGACGGCTTTAGACGTTGTTGATGGATCATACCTTAATTAAATTAGTGCACATTCAACCACACGTCCTGGCCTGAATTGAACTTATATATCACAAGAAATAGAACACTATGAAAAGGGGGCAATAATGTTTTGAAAAAAAAAACATGTTTTGAGCTGCGGACGTATAATGTGCACCAGCTTTTGTCATTCTAATTTAAGTAGAGATGCTAAAGAAAACTGCAATTCGTAAAAAATCAGTCATGGTGTGGAACGAAGCAAGATATAATACTTTTGAGCATAGGTGGTATCAGGATCAGGCACTACTAAAATAGTGCTATATTATGACGGGTCAAAAAGGGCGTCAGTGGCGGACACCTAAATCACCATTCAGGCCCTGTCGCTAGTTGATTACAAAATTAGTCAAGGTGATGCGATCGTGACAGTACGTCTTTGCACTTACCCTAATATGGGCACCAGTGGCAGTCTAGGGACTGGCACCGACACCCTTAATCTATTAACAAAAGAAGGGTGGGCCCCAACACCGACCGGGTCTCATCCTAGACGCCTCGCCTCGATGCCCGTCCGTAAGTCCGCCGTATGCATCCCGGTCGCATCGTGTCAGGTCGCCTTTGCCACCACAAGAGGAGGGGGAGCCGCCGCTGGTGCGGGAGCCGTTAGAGGAGTGGGAGCCTGTGGAAATAAGCCATCCACCGTGGCCGCTAGATCCTGGAGGCGGAAGAGGAGGAGGAGGAACGGCTTGCCGCGCCACAGGTGCAGGACCACCGAGGAGTGAGGCGGGTCGGCGATCCATTCGCTAGGACACAGGCCTGCTGGCCCCACGAGCGCATGTGGTTCCGAGAGCGGCCACAACGACGGTGGCTCACTGCTGGAGCAGGAGGAGGAGGAGGAGGACAGCGATGGAGAAGGCGGCGCTGCGGCTAGCTAACCTTTACCCTAACCCTAGCTAGCTGGAGGCGGTGCGGCGCGCGGATAAGTGTGGTGGTGCAGCGCTGCACCCTCTCCCCACCACCACATATTCATATGTGGGTGCAGTAATTCATAGCTACGGGCCTAACAGGCTCTGCTAGTCGGCTTACAAAAATGTTGGTGGCCTCGTCGGATGGTAGTGGAGGCCCCTTTGTGTCCGTGACTATTTTGCGCACATAGTCACGGACATTGCCTTGTATCCCGTCTTTTAGCGGTGGACGCCTCAAGTGGCCGCCACTGTGGTCAAAATCATGTGGCCCAGATGTGAGTTCTCATAGTTCGCACACGAACCTGATTCTCATAGGATACATTACCTTACTTGAATGCATTATTGCATTAATGTTAGCGTCTACTCCACTTGAATTTACTTATATGTACTATATGTCCTCTCTCTCTCTCTCTCTCTCTCTCTCTCTCTCTCTCTCTCGCTCTCGTTTATATATGCATTCTATGGTTCATATATGCACTAGGTAGTCTTGTTATTCTCCGGCGTTGTAATTCAAATGAGCAGGTAAAGGAAAGCATAAACTAATACTTGTGGAGTAGGATGCATGACGCAACGCCTTCGGCCTAGGTGACATCAGGAATGGAGATTCATGGGCTGCCAAGCAAAGAGATGCGAACTAGTGCAGAGTAGCTGGCGGAACTCAACATAATGCTGCATTTACTGCTACTAAGTTCAGAAATGGTTTTGACTTGCTGGTAAGAAGTAGAACTTCGAATCTACGTTGAATTGGCTCATCTTTGTACATTGCACTCAGCTCGGAGGTACTTGTGACGGTGCATATCCCCAACCATCTCGCACTGGGCATCAAGGTCATTAGGTATAGCCTCGTCCTACGGATCGGAGTCTGCAGCACGGCACCTCTAGACGATCTTCCTTGCCGCTACTGGTGCCACATGGGTTGGAGGTGCAGGCACAACATGCTGCGGACAACCTGGGTGCGGCATCATGCTACCGATCAACGCACATCAGGCGGGGCTCCGTGGTTGAGAGCCTCGGTTTAGCCTTCCCTGCAGTTGTGCGTCTAAGATAAGTGAAATGGTAATCTTTGTGCCGATGCAAGCCGGCAGGAGAGGGATATGTTTGAGACGAGCTTGTGAAGATGTTGCAGCAAGACAGCTGGAATAGCTGAACTCCTATACTTTCTTTATGGATTCGCTTTGATACTCAAAGTTTGGTTGTGGCTAGGTTACTGGATTGTTTAGCGAGTGCTGCATTCCAATATAGGTTACTGGATTCTTTAGCGAGTGCTGCATTCCAATATAGGTTACTGGATTCTTTAGCGAATGCATGATTTTAACGGACTAGTCCAAGTCCTGGATCAAAAGTAGTAAATTCCAATTACACTGCTTTAAAATTCATAATTACTCACTGACGAAAGACATGGAAATTGTTCATATATCTTGATATTGTGAGCTAATAAAATGCTACTCCATCCGTCCTAGAATTTTTAGCATTCTGGCATCATCCAGTTTTCCTAAAATATTTGACATTCTCACTTCCTTAGAAATATTTCTTCTTCCCAGTACACCCCTCTATTTTTAATCTGTCTCTCCTCGTTTCATACACACTTATTTTATTCCTTTTCTTTCTAATATCCATGCATGGGGCTAGAATGCCAATTATATTAGAACGGAGGGAGTATTTTCCATGAGACATCATCTTTGTTCTAAATGATCCAACAGTCACTGCTAGAAAAAATGGATGATAGTGACCAGGCAGTCATAAGCCTCTGTAGTGCGGTGGAAATCTGATCGGCCAGTAAGCAAAGGCCACTAAATATAGTGTTCTTCAGAATACGGGCACCCGTTCGCCTGTAGAAACCACTTGAGATGTATTTTAGTGACCGATAGCACTTTCAAAATCCGGTGACATGCCCCTTATATAAATAGTCACAAAGGAACACAATGGCTTAGCAAAATTAAATGCACTTGACCATTACGGGCTGCACCTGCAATGTGGGAGACAGCATTAAATGGTCTATCAAAATTAAATATATAGAATAATATACATAATCAATTGCATCCTCATTTTCAGTAGAAAATGGATACTTAATGAAAAGATTCTTCAGTTACTAATCAACAAACATATATTTCAGCTTGCTATGGTACTCACCGTCTCCTATTCTTCAGCAATAGACTAGCAATTAGGAAGCTTCATCGAAAAACAAGAGAAAAAGGAACCTAAAATGCTACAAAAATGAGGATAGAGATAAGGAGAAACCACAATGGAGCTCACCGAGTTTCTCTGCCAGACCACCGCATGGAGGAACTTAAAAGAGAGGATGGGAATGAAAGGGGCTTGTTGTCGAGCAACCAGCAACCAATAACCACATGTGTATCATGATGCTAACCAGGAGCATCCGCGCATGAAACTAGTTTTGCAGCTTATTACTGCCGCTCATACTGAATCCTTTGAAACAGCAGGGTGCTTGCTGCTCGGTCCAGCAAACGAAGATCCGGACGCACTACCGCATCACCATGCATGGAGAAAACAGTGGCAGAGACCGACGACACTCTGAACCTGAATCCATCCTCCCACAACTATGTCGCTGAATGCAGTTCCCTCGCACTAGCTGGCCGTGTTACACGAGGAAGTCAGTGAATTCTGCGTGGTGTCCGTCTTCCTTGCCGGAGTCAGATACTCAGATCTCAGCACCGGGCTGTTGAAAGAAAAAGATCTGCATTCCTACTGTCCCATAAGTGACCCATTGGAGCCAGATCTCAGCTTTAGGCTGTTGAAAGAAAGAAAAATGTATGCCGCCCCGTGGAAGGTTATTTTGGAACGGACATGAGCATCAATAAGTTTCAATCCCGTCCAAATTGAGTAGTATCGGTATTGATCTGCGCCATGCTCGATTCCGCTGTACAGGGTTACAGACGTACAGAATCACCTTGCACCGTCAGTGAATTAGGTTACAAAACGATGAGCCAAAACACCAACAAGGATTGTGCATGGCAACGGAACAGCATTCCCCGTGCCAAGGAACTGTATTACCTCATTAGTCTCAACATGTTGCGTACCGCTCCCTTCTGCAACAAAAAAGACAAAGTTGTTTCCGGGTTCCTAAACAACAGTTCCATCGACCATTAAACTGAACAACACGGTTGGGTTCCACGCTCACCTAGGCTGGTTCCACAATTGAAACTAATTTGGACAACTATTTTTCTAGCAAACACCAATGTAGATTTCATGAAGGTGCTGGTACGCCCTTTTTAAATTAATTTTGGCATCATAAAGGAGAAAACATCAGATGAAAGGGAGAAGCAATCAGAGCACGTAAGTAAATTCTAAATTATTTTTTTCAAAGCCACCATCTGAATGGGGACTGTGGGTAGAGCGGATATTGGCACAAAAGATATGTAACATCCCAAACTAACAACAAATATAATAAAGATTAAGCACCAAAGTATAGTCAAGACTCAAATGTAAAAGTACATTATTACAATAAATATATGTCTGGTAGAGAAGCAAATAATGATAAATATATGTCTGGTAGATAAGCAAATCATGACTGCAGGCACACATGCTGCTATTCCCATCCTACGATCAAGACCACCAAGCAAATGTACCTGAGGGAAAGAAACCATATATATGAGGATACCTCAGAAAATAAGTGTATTTAACAAGTCATTTTAAGTATAGTCGACTAAAACCAATTAAAATAGACATGATTACACCTAGATAGATGTATTCGTATTTAGAATTAAAGTCACTCACGCACCTTGTATCATACTTCATGATTTATAGGAAGTGATGTGGTGCAAGACAAGGAATACATTCATTTCTACCCTCTCCACTCCAATGCAAAAACTAGTGAGAATTGCAAGCACATTGCTATAATCTATACGCATTATTATACTGGTACTTACTGCACTAATTAGGCTACAATATCCGCATATTAATACAAATAGGGAGAGTGACAATGCAATATTGTAATGAATGTGAACTTCAGATGCTAAAAACTTCAATTGTATTTATACTTCAAGAGAAAGAAAAGAAATCTCGTTTTTTAATATTATCTACCTAGTGTTAATACTGAATTTAAATGATAGCAATTCAAATGCCAGCTCAATTATCAATAAATCACAACAGTTACCTGCCTTGTTATATGGTTGAGGGAAAGGTATAAGCATGTTCGAAAGCTGCACAACCTGATGACAAATACTTCTTATCACAAAACCAATCATACATTCAAAAAAAGACAACAGGTGAAGCACTCCCACCGCCACATGAAGTGACATATAAATCTATCATTGTCGCATACCTGTGTCCAATTCACTTTCATTGATGACATTCCCACTGCTGTCGTAATTAAATCGAGGGCCATCCATCACTGTTGCATCACCTGATATAATTATTTGTTAGTCACTTGTGATCTATTATTATCTTTACAGGTATTGGTATTGTCTAGAGATATACTGCACCTTCTACATACGGAATTGCATTCAGTTCCACTCCATCATTAACATAACTCTTTGATATATTGGCTGGATCTTTAGCAAGACTGCATTGGGCTCTCTGTTCAATCACTGGAGAATTAAAGTGTCATTTAGAACAATCTGATTGAGTGATAAAATTTTGATCTCTAGAGAAACCCAAGATTTTTGAACTAAATGGAAATGTACCTGAACTCTGTGGAACTACTTTTTGCTGTGTCATTGTATTGGAAACAATGATATCTCTCATACCGAATCCATTATAATCGGACATATCAGAGCTTCCAGTACCTGGGACATGGCAGCAATAATAAGGCGATGGTTAATATGTATTGATACATTTGTATAAAGAAGTGATGACCACATCATACCATATAGTATTCGACATGCATTAGATTTATTGAATGCGGAGAAAACATGGTAGTTGAGCTCAATACCCGCGCTACAGTTACTGCGGTTTGTGATATATGTCCATTTTTGTTAGCATCGCAGTGAAATTGACATTTAATTAGGAAGTGCTTACATGAATAGAGAATTTGGCCGGTAAGATCGATACCTGCAAAATATGGATGTGCTGCTGTCGAGGAGCCAATCAATGGGACTACTGGATCATTTGTCACTGGTGGATAAAATGAACAGCTCGTGCACCTAGTGGCTATACAACTAGCTTCAGCATCTTCAGGTGAGTATCTTTTCCGCTTTCTAGATAATGCATAATACTCTAGGGCAATCTTAACATCTGATATAGTTGTCAAGCCTGACGTTCTATATCCATTTGCTGCAATATTGTCCTTGTTGTGAGCCGATAATGTTGCTTGTAGAGACGAGGATCCTCGAACTACTCCAGATATATTGCCATCATACATTGGATATGGCGAGTTCAAGCTTCTGGTTCTTTTCTCATTCAGATCATTGCTACCAAATTGATCACATACTATATGTGCAGAGGATGGATTTTCAAATTCGGTTTCCACAAAATTTGTGATGTCTGGAAAGCATGATACACCATCACCGTAAGTTTGTTCATTGAACCTGATGTCCGTAAGATTTTCCACAGGATGCAAGATGGAAGAACCATGCCTTGGATAATCTGGGATATTTGGTAACATCAAATTAGGCAGGTTTTCACTTGTACCAGTTCCATGTGTAAAACAAAAATCACCGCCGACACCTAGTTGTTTCATCGAAGGGTGACCTTGAAATGGTGTGGTCAGGGTAGTTTCCGTCATTGATGGGAGTGTCAGTTCATAGCTGCCACTTCCATCGTTATTATTTAATTTTGCAATGCTTCCTTCCTCATGCACAGTGACAGAATTGGAACCCTCAGGCCATTGTACTAGAGGCTCTATTATTGTCTTTAATTGAGAACTTTCAACACCTGGTACAAGCCCGACATTAGTCGTCTCTTCAGAGTTCGGGATGAAACCAGCCATGAATGCCGGGGTCCCCGGCTGCATTGTGTTCCACAGCTCATTGCTGAAACACGGAAGCGGGTTTTCTTGAAGATTTTGGTAAATATTTCTTTCATCATTGTCCATCTGTTCTTCTTGGTCTTCAAATAGCATGAAGTTGTTCACTGTGCTAGAAAAGATAAGATATATTAATCAGTATTAATTTAATATACAGAATTATATGACATGAAATAGACACTGAGATCAAACAAATATTAGTTGACATGAAAGATATGATTAAGAAGAAAAATGCCAGTTGAAATGAACAATATCAAATATGTGATACATAGCAACGGTTAACACTGACTACAAACATTATCAATGTGTGCTTCGTCTTTATGTAATAAGACTGGTTGTAACCTCTAGAGAGGACAGACTCGGCACATAAACACATTATATAAAAAATATGATAATCCTTTGTTCAGAGTATATCAATATGCTGTGGTATAGGTCACAATATATTGACACCTATGATATCAAATATGTGTTCCACCTATTTTATGTAATAATACTGGTTGTAAGATCTACAAAAGCCCAAATCGGGACATAAGAACTCATGGTATATTGCTCGGTCACAATAATAATAACCAGCGATATAGGAACTGATGGTACATTCCTAGAATCAAATCTCTGGTTTTATTACCTCCCAGCACTTAAAACTGGACCTTTTGTAGAACATGGTTTAGTATATGACAAATATGTATCCAACTATATCATTCAACTCAACGTTTGTAAATTTATTGGCACAACCAAATCTTGAAACTATAGTGATTGTCTAATCTTTCTGTTATAGAAAAAAACAGGACCAAGACTGTTAATAAATATTTGTCTTCTCAAACTTCGATTTATCTATTGCATCAGTTATTAAGATAGCTTTGTCCTAGTATTTCTAATTCTACCATTGATTTATTTTGGATTTCAAAGAATGTGTCCTGCACAAATCTACTGCTGAGGGTTCAGCAAACAATGGTAAATACATCTGAACATATAAAAATCGGAAATCCTCCTCTTCAATTGACTGAAATCAGAATAAATTTCAGTCGATGAAGAGCGAGCGGCAGCAATGGCGAGTTAGGGGTTAGGGTTGCCCGAGTGAGGGTTGCTCTGGTGAGCTTCATCATCCGCGGCCATGGAAGGAGGGTTCGGGGGAGGCAGGCTGGCCTGGCGATGTGGAGGGAGAGACGGCGGAGGTAGAGGCGGTGGGGGCGCCACTAGAGCAGGTGACAGGAGATGGCAGTCGGGCTAGAGCTGGCACAAGCGAGCTTGTCGCTGACCAGTTACGGTACGGCAAAGGTGGACAGCGGCGGGGGCGCCGTCAGAGTCAAGGGCCTGCGGTGGAAGGCAGGAGATCTGTCAGGAGAGAGAAAAAGATATGAGTTGGCTGGTGGTCCAAGAAAGTGTGTGGGCCACCAGGTCTTGATCCTATGGCTGATATGAATCGACTGAAAGGAAGGCACCACTATCACAAAACACCTCTATAGTGGCGGCAGAAAAATCGCGTAGCGGCACCAACTATTGTGGTCCGTCGTTAAAAATCTCAGTGATTTTTAGCGGCGGGCCACTTTACGGCCCGCCGGTACAAAGCCCACCCCAACCCTAGTCCACAACAAATATAAATAGACCATATCCCATTCCCAGCCGCCGCCACCACCTCCCTCCTCTCTCTCTCTCTCTCTCTCTCAGCTTGGCATACGAGATGGCTCACACCTAGCTCTCTCTCTCTCTCTCTCTCTCTCTCTCTCTCTCTCTCTCTCTCTCTCCCGAGCTGGCGCGACCCACGAGGAGGGCGGCGGTGGCCGGGTGGCAGCCTGGCGCAGCCGCGAGGAGAGGCGGCGGCGGGCTCGCGCAGCCGCGTGGAAGTGCGGCAGTGGCCGGGCGGCGGTTGCCGGACGGCGGCGGCCTCGCGCACGTGGCGCTCCCGCGGGCGGATCCGGCCGCCCCCACCACCCGCGGCGGCGGCGGATCTCCCGAGGGCAGATCCGGCCGCCCCCACCGCCCGCTGTGGCGGCGGATGTCACGAGGGAGGATCCGGCGGCGATGGATTCCCTTTCCCGACGACAGCGGCTCGTGGTGGCTCCTAGGGCCTGTGGTGGGTCCGTCGGGGGCCCACATTTTTTTGTTTAGCTATTTCGGCTGTAGCGGCGGGTGATCTCTCAATCCCAGATACCCGCCGCTACAGTCCTTTTTTTAAGCTGCGGATTCGTAGCGGCGGGTGGTCATACCCGCCGCTATAGTCGTTTTTCAACCGCCGCTACAGTGCGATTTTGTAGTAGTGCATATTTCAATCGTCTGAAAATTAGCACCTCCCTATTAAAAATAATGCACCTCACCTTATAATAATATGAATGGTTTGATATATATATATTAGTCACGAGGACTCTGTCAGATATGCAAATGGTCAGAAATTATGGCTTTTGCTGGCAACATTGCTTGTGTGACCCGAATTGATTGAATGCAACAAGACTACCACCAGGGTAAACGAACCCATAACCTGGAGAATCTATCAAATAAAATGGTAGATCTAACCGGTGCGAAAGAAAACAATGATCTATCCAATCTAGGCAAAAAGGGTTTAACCGGATAGACCATTGGAATGTGAGCAGCAACAGATCCGGCCATCTGTCTAACAATCTCAGCAGAAGATGAAAACCATGACATGTTTTTATTAGATCTATATCTACTTTGAACCGAGAAAGAAAAAGTTTCTTTCCAACAAGGAAAATGAAACAAATAAAAATCAGTAGAACGCAAGAGCACCTACTCACCTTCAAGGAAGAGGAGAGTCCCTCTCTACTAAGACTTCTCCAGACAATACCATTCAAGTCACTATATAGAGCACGGGCAGAGAGGAAGGAGATGGATGCATAGAATTCACAAGACTGATTCTTTAGTACATCCCATATTCCAGTAGTGGACGTTACTAAATATCTAATTGTTTGGCTGATAGTGACCACTGAGTATTAGATAGCATCCAGAGATATCAGTTATTAATTACTACTGCTAGTGCTACAGCCTATGTTTACTTTGAAAATAATAATAATCAAAATTCTCCGTCATAGCATGACACGAGATCTAGCCCGGGGCGTGTCCAACGTTTTCACTTCATTGAATAAGCAGGCACCAAGGCCGTGGGTCCCACTACCGCTGCTGGTTCTGTTAGGAGCCGGACAAAATCAACCACACCACACGCCGAGGTGCGGTTCCTGTAGTCCATCTCTGGTGCAAGCAAGTAGCTGTATTCTATCAAGCAAAGTAACCGAAACACGTCAGGTGCGCTGCACTTTGGAGCGTGCGGCATGCATTGCTCCACCAGAACCCAGAACGGGAATATCTGCCCAGGTAGCCTTAGACATTGTGTTTAGATCACTATACCACGGTTCAATATTAACGACCTATCATTGGCCGGAAAAAGCGCCTTTACCAACTTACAGTCGGTCGGTAAAGACTTTCACCGACCTTCCACGTCGGTCGGTGTAAGTGGCGTCGGTAAAACTTTTACCGACCCACCAGATCTTTAGCGACCAACCGTCAGTCGCTAATGAGAAAGAAATACCGACCGACGGTCCATTGCTAATGCTAGAATTACCGACCAACGGTCCAATGGTGTAAATTGACATAATACTATGACATAAGCACATTATTACCATAATCCACACTATTACCATAATCCAAATAATTAACCAGTGACATTAATCCAGAAATAATAATATCATCCATCAATCACATTGCAGTA
Organism: Chloris gayana; assembly: GCA_031894775.1. Classification (NCBI taxonomy): domain Eukaryota; kingdom Viridiplantae; phylum Streptophyta; class Magnoliopsida; order Poales; family Poaceae; genus Chloris; species Chloris gayana. The sequence continues at coordinate 82,162 of JAUNZO010001916.1, read as the reverse complement.
CTCATAATGAACATGCAATAAAACTTGTGACACTGATTACGTCATTAATATCCAATAATTTAGTTCATACTTCAATTGAGTCATCACAACAGAACACAAGAGAGACCTTGTTCACAACACATCAGTGCTCATGATTGTTTATAGCACCCAGATTCTATTACGAAAGTACAACAACCATGTTTCATCCGAGACAATAGTTTTCTACACATCACATGCATAACATTCGCATTTTCCTACAAGAACCAGTTGCGGACTTTTAGCGTCTAACCCTCCGTATCTAATATGGGTCGGTAAAAATGTACCGTGGTATAGTGGATGTTCTGGAAAAAGAAGAAACATGCTTGTCAGTTTAGCAGTTCCTATGCATGATTAGATGGAGACGACAATGGAGGAGTGTTACGATTATAACTATGCTTCCGATGCAAATACATCTTCTGCTCTCTTAGAAGCAGTGTTGAAAAGGGAACGATTAACCCAAGACTAAGCACCTGGAACCATTGCCGTCGTCCGTTGCTCATTAATGCATGGAAGAAGTGAAGACCATATTGGCTACCTAGATTCTCAGTATTTGGTACAAATATTTGAATGGTAAATATCTGACCTCCATTAATTTTTTGTTATCTCATTTTGCGGGACCAGAAGAATTAAACAAGCTAGATCCAGCTTGTATAGATATTAAAAAAGCATTTATATATTATTTGTTACTGTGTATATCACAACTTGTTATATTGAGAATTCTCAAAATTACCAATGTATTGCAAAATATACCTTACAAGTGGGTATGATTGAATTACTACACCTAAATTGTTACAGGTTGTTACTATCATGGAATAGAATAATTTTTTTAAGATATTGCGCACACAATGTACTGTACTAAAATATGTGAGAAGTTGTTGCCTGATACATAAATAATATTTAAAATCCCAAAATATGCTAACATAGATATAATGTATCTGAAGATGTTTGTCATCACGGGAGATAATATATATGATTAACAAAGAAGGGACCATCTTCACTCTCAAGTCATAGAAATTACCATATTCGGAGAAAAAAGAAAGCAAAAAGTTACCAACAGTTGTCATTAAGATAAAATTAAACTAAATATCCTCCAAATATTTTTAAACTACCCACTATTTATATAATAGAAATAAACTATAAAACATGAGATATTCCCCCATCAAGTTGTGCTTGCCAAAGAAAACAAAATCAATCTTCAAGCATCACCCTTCAGGTTGGGCTTCCCATGCGCAGTATGCAAGTCGTTGCCGAAGGTTCGACAAACACCGACAGTTCCTAACTATGGACCTCTATTGACTTTTTGTTACTTCATTTTGCGGTACCGGAAGAATTAAAGAAGCTAGATCCAACTTGTATTTAGATATTAGAAAAGCATTTATATATTATTTGTTACTGTGCATATCACAACTTGTTATATTGAGAATTCTCAAAATTATCAATGTATTGCAAAATATACCTTACAAGTGAGTATGATTGAATTAATACACTTAAATTGTTACAGGTTGTTACTATCAGGGAATAGAATAATTTTTTTAGATATTGCGCACACAAGGTACTGTACTAAAATATGCGAGAAGTTGTTGCCTGATACATAAATAATATTTAAAATCACAAAATATGCTAGCATAGATATAATATATCTGAAGATGTTTGTCATCACGGGAGATAATATATATGATTAACAAAGAAGAAACCATCTTCACTCTCAAGTCATAGAAATTACCATATTCGGAGAAAAAAGAAAGCAAAAAGTTACCAACAGTTGTCATAATGATAAAATTAAACTAAATATCCTCCACATATTGTTAAATTACCCACTATTTATATTATAGAAATAAACTATAAAACATCAGATATGCTATTTCCCCCTTCAAGTTGCGCATGCCAACGAAAACAAAATCAACCTTCAAGCATCCTCCTTGAATTTTCGCTTCCCAAAAAATAATAAAAATCAACCTTCAACATGCATGCGTACACACCAATTATTTTTCTCAAATATATACCAAAATATTGCTGCAATAGATATAAGAAAACATGGCATTACAAGGTTTCAGAGGTCCTAGCTAGCTAGGGCAAAATGAGGAGAATGTGACGCATGCCAGCCATGCGGAGCAAGATTCTACGTCTACACCATAAAAAAGCACAGTTCGATATTGTGACGGGACGTGTGTCGTCCTTATCCAACAAAGAATGATTGGTCCAGGCAACATTAGGTTTTTAATTGTGCCTTTAATGACTTGCCGTGACCAGTTTTGAAATAATTCGGCTTTAGCAGAATAATGAAAGTGCATAAGCTCCTAAGTCTTGACCAAGGAATTCTTGGTTATCATATATAGCTGTCGAGGTTGATGAAAAGGTAACTCTTGAGACCCAACAGTTCAAACTGTGATGTGGCGAATCGATTTCGGTTGCCATGTCCCATGATCAAGCGGGCAACAATATAAAAAGAAAACTCGACCCGAGGGAGTGGGGGCGGGGTAAGATAACCTTCGGGCATTGCATTAAGAAGAAGACCTTCTCACGTAGGTGGAGAAAACCTCCGAACCCCTCCGCCACCCTTACATAGCGGCACCGTGGTCCATGTGAGACGACCAACGACCTAAACATTGAGCCTTAGACCTGTGCTTTGATTGTGGGACAGACGAGGAGAATTTTTTTAGCCTGAAATTCGCTCCCACCGGAAATCGAACTCATGACCGGAGGAGTGCTACTGAGACCACCTAACCAGTTGAGCTAGAGAGGCCCTTTCGTTACAGGCAACAATATAGTGTCATGTTTGATCGTTGTTTGAGCTGCAAAGTTGCGTGTCAAAATACGAAAGTAGTAATGTCGAAGCAATAATCAACGCTAGTTAGCTGCAGTTGTTGCGATGTCGTCCTGTATCTATGGGGATCTGCCTAGTTGTTTGGCTGAAGAAATTTATTAAGCTCAGGTCATAAACCACGGTGCAATGAAAGTCATCTGAAAATAAGGGCTGGATATTTAGAAATTAGTAATACAGTAATTTTGCATATTTCAAGTGTGAATGCACGATTGAAGAATTAATGTTTGAAGATTGTGCAAAAGAAAAATGGCGGGCTCAATCGTATTCTTGACTAGTGCCAAGCACTTCTTGTTGTCAAGGATGTGATTATACTGGAACTGAGAAATCGTGGGAGCATGGTCCCACTTTCTCTTTGCCCAAGCATCATCCTTTGATAAGTTGAGCCGACCTTGTGGGGCATGGGGTAGTCACTACCCAGTCCACCTCTCCCAAAACAAAAACTAGGTCGATTTTCCTCTTCCACTCTCCATAGTTGTCCCCCTTCAAGATGGGAATCTCTTTCAAGCAACCCATCAAGGACACACCTGAAAAGTTCATGAAATCATGAGAACAATGATCACATATAATATTCTACCATGTTATGTATTAAGCCTACAGCTCCGTTGGGCAGAAAATAGACATAATACATAACCCATCTTAAATATGACATTACAACTAACAGCATTTGGTCAGAAAATTGTAATGGCATACAACAGAAAATTAATGCTCCCTAAAATTAAATTCTCCCGTTGGTTCAAAATTTAGTTTTAGAAAACACCAATTTCATCAATATCTTTAATATTGCAGCAGAAACTATCATAAAAACATGCATGAACAGTAGCAATAATTTTGTATTTTACTTCTGTAAAGTTATCTCGTTAGTTCAAAAATTACAGAGGTAAAAGGATTCAAAACCATGCAAACAATTGCATTCAAATTCGACCAAGACGGTCAAAAACACATATGAAAACTGCTACTGTTCATTCTACTCTTTTAGCCCCAAAAAGGCCCATTTCTATTTTTCCCGCGCATGACAAACGTACGCGATCTGTTGGCCCAAAAGAAAATCAGCCGGTGGCCCTCTCCATACGACGTGGCCGAGCACCCCAGCATGAGCTTAAAGGCCAACGTCCAGCAACTGGACTGGCAAATCGGCCGAACGCTTCGCGCTGACCTAGCCATCACCTCGGCTCGCCCGTTGTTTTCACGCGAACAAAATGCCGGTGAGGCAACTCCCGAAACCCTAATACCATTCCTGCTTTGCATGCACCGGCGTGCCGCACATGGGGTTTCTCGCCGCCGCGCTCGACCGGTGGCTGGCGGTGGCGGTGATGGGTGGCTCCATCGGCACAAGGCCGTGGCAGCCACAGCCCCTCTCTGCCCTTCCTCTCGTTGCTTTCTGCTCCACACGAGTGGTACATGGAGGCATCCACTACTGGTGGAGGTTCGATGCGGTGCATGAAGGCATCCACACCGATTTCTAATGACGGAGGGATCTGTCGCCGCCATGGGGTTTCTCGCCACGGCGTGCGTTTGGCCAGGGTGAGCGGGTCACTCGAGCAATCCTTTGGTGGCTTTTCTTTAACAAAGCTGGAGAGCGTCTCCGGCGATACCATGACGAGGCAAAACGGATACGTGACCCGGATCCCTTCGTGTCTCTGTTTTCTTTACTTTCCCTTGTCGGGTGGGCTAGGGTTACGGTTCTGATATTTGATCCAAAAAATAGATCTCTTTCCTACCGTGTCTAGACAATGCACGAGCTTAGCTCTGATGCCATTCTAAGATCTAGATCTATGCATCGAACTAGGGGACAGTAGGACATGCATCTATCAGGTGGATCTGAGAGAGAAAGAGAGGATAACGAGTTACCGGAGGTGTGGTATGGCGGCACCGAGGAGGAGGCGGGGGCCATCAGGGATGCGGTGGCTAGCATGGAGGCGGATCTAGATGCGACGTCGGTACATGTTATCTCGACAGCAAGGACGGCATCAAGTCCGACAGCGATAGGCTGAGGAAGCGGTGATGGCGGTCGTCGTAGATCTCGCGTCCTTCTGGCCTCCACCGGCACTGGCCTAGAGTGACGCGGTGAACCTCGTACCGAGCGTCCCGACCCCCACCTATTTATATAGCACAGTGCAACAGGGCCCACCAGCCTATAGGCTGGACGCCCCCATCAGGGCGCAACAAGGGGTGTTGGGCCGCTGGGCAGAACCTCCTGAGATCAATCCAACAAGCCACAGCATGTGCATCACTGCAATGTGTAATGCATGTATACTACTCTCATACCTAGAGGCATCCAATCATGGTACTACAATTTTCCTTTTTTCTTTGTTTCCATACCTCAATAGTTTTAGAAAACTAAAGCCAGTGGATCTATGCATATTTTCTACATTCGTTCTTAACAAATGAATTTTCTTACCTCTCTGGTCTTGTTTTGCTTGGTCGAAGTCGGAGCCTCTGGCCAGGTAACTTTCTTCAGGACACAGTTCAAACAGGCTGTAAGAATTAGTTACCTGGGCATTTGAGCTGTCTGAATGGATTGTATAATTGCCTGATCAAGCATACTTGGCTTTCGTGGCATTATTTGGTTGAATCCGAGGAAAATCATGCCTCAGGTAGATGTAAGGTTCAGGATGTATCCAGTCCATTGTTATTACATGTTTTTATTGTGGCCAGTAATTACGATGTGTAGTGAGATTAGCACGGGGAAGGGGGACAATATGTGCATAAATATTGGATACCCTTTTTGCAAAAAATAGATTTTTTGCATTAAAACGATATGTAACCTGACAGATAGAAAATCATGAAGACAATATTTTCAGGTAATTATTGAACTGTTGTGGTTTATATTATAACAAAACACATGATTTTCAGACTGACTTCAACAATGTAATGCAAATTTGAGAGCCAAACAGAAGAATGGATTGCTTGTACAGTATGATTGGAGGCACGCATTTGGAGACGTCTCCAAGAGACATTGAGTTTCAACTCTCCGCCGCCGCTCCATACTGCCCGGCCGCATGCACGTGGCATGCCCGCGCGCCCTGCACCCCCCGCCACTAGCCTCGCGCATGCCGCTCGGCCCACCCCACACCGCTCGCCACGTGCCGCCCTGACGCCGCCGCTCGCCCCACACCGTGCCGCCCGCCCCACCCCACACCGCTCGTCGCCTCGGGCGCCGTTTCGACGCCACCGCTCACCTTGCGCGTCACTTCGACGCCAACGCTCGCCTCACACTGCTGTGCTGCTCCACCCACACCGCACCGCTTGCCTTGCGGCGGAGCTCCAGCAGGCCCCGCTTCTCCGCATCACGCCGCCAGCCCCGCCTCCCCTCATCGTGCCGCCCGCTCCTCCTAGGCCTCCGTCTGCTCCTCTTCGACCTCGCCGGCCCCCGCGGCCGCTCGCCGCGTGGCACCGACTCCGCCCCTTGCCTCGTGCCGCCAGGGGTGGGGGCTCGTCGAGCCGGGCACCAGGTAGTGCTTCACTGCCCACTGAATGCACCGGAGGAGAGAGTAAAAGCCAATTTTAGCTCCCTCTCTCCTCCTATGCATTTTGCATAGCCTTTTACCTCCCCTTGTTGGAGAACTTGGCATAATCTACAGTAGCACATGTGGAGGCATATATGGCTTTGCATAGCCTTGTTGAAGTCAGCCTTAAAGCTGCTATCTTCTACTAGCAGCGTGCATGTGCATCACACACGTATTGTTTTTCAACCATGGTGATTGGAAATATTGATAACATATACTAATATCAAGAAAACATATAGATATGCATATTATTTAAAAATATTTCACAATGAATTACATATAGATATGCATATTATTTAAAAATATTTCATAACATATATTATATATACATATTAATATGCATATACTATACATTCGATAAGAATTAATGTCCAGATGCCCAAAATCTTCTTCACTACTTCGCTCGACCGCAGATTCGCAGCATGACTTCTCCCTTTTGGCCGCTCAATCTCAACTGTCACACCCACCCCAACCCCCCACCCACCCCTGCTCAGGCAATCAGACAACAGCGTGTATCAGTGTAATCTCTCTTCATAATTTAGCTCAAGCTGTAGTGAATGTTATGAATATAAAAAATCATCTTGTTCATCTAAAGGCAGATGTCGTGTTATCTACTGTCTAGTTCACCGAGGCATTCATCCAAAATATCATGTACTATAAGGTAGAAAGGTAAAAAATCGCTAAAAAAAATTAAAAAGGTAGGAAGCTACTAACATCAGCTCGCCACACATTGCTATCGTGGAGCTTCACCTCCAACCAGTGGGCCAAAAGAAAAGGACAACAATGCAATTCACCTCTAAAAAGGAATTCCATTAAAAATTAGTGCAACAATGCAATTCACCTCACTAATAATAGAATTAAAATTAATAGTTAATAATTCAGTCGAGATAGTAGTCGAGTTTTCCAGATTGATTAAATCAACTGTTTAAGCAGGGAGTAAAGTTTTGTTACTGTTGTATTAAATCGAGTTAACCAAATGGATTAAAATCAATTATCCGTGCATTCTGGCCAGGTGGGATCGCAGGAACGGGCGAGTGGAGCCCCTTGTGTGCTAGTGGGACGCGGATTGCCTGACTTATTAGGCCTGATTTGGAAGCACAGGGAGGATGTCCCGGTCGCACGCTTCCCTGTGAGGAAATCCCAGCACGCTCGGACCCTAGGCCATGCGTTCCCCTGCGGGGCGCACCGTCCCGTCAATATTTGGGAGCGGAGGGTGATCACCTCGGGAAAAATCAGAAAAATGTAAAAAAAATGGCATGAAATATCAAACAAATAAAAAAAGGTTCTGAAAATTTCAGAAAATAGATAAAATGATAATCAGAATAAATTTGCTAACCATTACATGCATCATTTTGATAAGAAATATGTGTATGTGCCTTATTTTAGACCAGCAAATAAACAAGCTACAAGTACATATGCCATTTTGAAAAGCAAAAATGAAATCCAAAACTCAGGTAGGCATACAAGAATAACATCACAAATCACATGTTATAAAAAGTCATGGCACGCAGGCTAGGAAGTCAACACAAGAATACTAGTGGAAGCGAGCGCTAAGCATGGTTAGCGGTGGAAGCAATCTTCAACTTGAACCGGAAGTCTTCGTAGTGAAACCATTTCCACAAGCAACTTGAGTATAGGCAAAACCCTTCTTCTTCATCTTCGCACTTCTTCTAAATGACTCGACGGCGTCTTGGAGTTGAAGCTTGAACCACTAACGGCTGAAAAACAGAGTGGTAAAGCCATCAGTACATAGAGTACTTAGCAAGCTGCACTACCTAGCATAGCAACAATGTGATCACTACAAGGGAGGTGGCCTTCTATGACAAACCAATTCTATCACAAAAGCTCAAAAATCGTCACAAAACCATATCCATGACGTTTTGCATAACCTCATGCATTCTCCGTCATAGGAAATCTGTCGTGACGTTTATGACAAAACATCACAGATTAATACAATCTATGATGTTTCTAAAGTGTCATGGAATTGTCCAAAGCCCACATGAGCCCAACCTAGGCCCAAAGTTAACGACAAACATAGACATCATAGAAATCGTCATAGATTGAGTAGCCATGACATCTACAACCCTATGAGGATGACGTGGCTATTGACATGGTTGCAAACATGGACTGCGACATGGCATAGGCCCTGATGTGGCATTGACGTGGATGCTGACATGGATGCTGACGTGGCACTGACGTTGCATTTTTGCTATCAGGCCTATTGTTGTCACTGGCCCAAATAGCCCACTAAATTGTACAATGTTCAATTTCAGCTCATCAATTTTCAGCCCAATTAAAGATAAAACACCGAACCAACATTAACAATACAATTTTTTTTACAAAATCACATCAGGACCATACAACATCAAAATCTAGTCATCCAAATTAAACTTCCACTAAAATCCATGTGTTCATCAAGAAACTGAATACACAAGCAATTCACCATGGCACATATATAAGCCATTTCACCAAAAATAAAAGAATTTGGGCTAACCTGTTCCTGTTCAACAGCATACCAGATCAGACCATGTACTAGATCACACAAACCACATAGGAGAATCTCAGGTTTCACATAGAAGAAAAACGATACGACATAACTTAGTGAACCTAACGATTTGGCACAGCCTCAAGCTTGCTTCTTGTACATCATCTCTCTGTCTCTGTTCATCATCTCTCTGTCCTTGGCCATTTGCTCCTCTGTCTCCTGCTGCTTCTTGCACAGATCATCAATTTGCGTACGCTGGGTATCGACAAGCAAGCACAACTCAGCATTGGCTCTCCTCTCTCCTTCCAACTCAGCTCGACTGTTCTGCCCACCAGCTCTAGGCAGCACAGGCCGGATCCGGACATTTTAAAGGAACTACTTTTCTCACCAAGCACCTCACGTGTCACACCCGTGACACATGAGCAGATTTTCTGCCACGTCACTAGCACCTGACGGCCACCGGCGTTGGGCAGCGTCGTCACCATGCGCACGATGACACAAAGGAGAACCACCCCGATCTAGCGCTACGGATCGCCGGTCGGGACATGAGGCCCACCAAACGACTCCGCTTGACCCTGCTCAACCGGTGGAGAGGCTCCCCGGATAGGCGCTCGACGTAGAGGGAGGCACGAGCTCGCCGGAGGACAGTCGCGTTGCGGTGCTCGACGGAAGCTGTTGAGCGCTGGAGAAATCGTCACCTTACGAGCCCTAACTCGCAGCACAAGCTCACGCGGATGATACAGCAACAAGCCAAGACTAAGAAGGCTGCCGGAGGCTCGCCGACGGTGATAAGAGCAGTGGCAGAAAGGGGGAAATGTGGTGACTCCAACAAACAAGCTTGAAACTCCAATTCAATGGTACCAGTGCCAACAGTGGCACCTCCCACGACTACTAGAGGTGACCGGGGTTCGCACGAGCTCCGGAGGTGGAGGTCCTTATTGGCCACGGTGGACGGCAGCGCGAACTCAACGGATCGGCACCAAACGTGGAAGAAACAGAGGGAAAAGATGGGGAATGGGTCTAGGGCCTCACCTCGGGTCGAGGTGGCGGCTTGACAATGATGACTGGTCGGACCCGAGGAAGAAGAGACAAAGACAACGATGACGGTTCCCGCGGCAGCGCGGTGGCCGGCGAACACGACAACTCCCTCGTTCTCGTGTCACGGAAGGAAGACAAAAGCGTAGGTCGGAACCGGAAGAGAGGGCACACGACACGGAGAAGAGAACGAAGGTCGACGGTGGGAGTAGCTCACCGGAGAAGAAGTATGGTGGCTGGGAAGCTTGCGGCAGAATTCTTCTCCGGCATCGCTCGTCTTCTATGATGCTCGAGCCGCGACGAGATCACCTCCGGAAGAAACGATGAGACGAAGGAGAGCACGGGGGAAAGGTTTTGCCCGCCGACGTTGATCCTTTCTCCGGCGGCCAACGTGTCGGTGTTACGGCGGTGGCTAGGGTTCTAGAGGTTTCGATGGCTAGCGGCGCTCGATGGGAGAGCGAGAGGTGCGCGGTGGGTCCTATGAGTCTTGTAGGGGGCGGTTGGTGGGGAGGGTTAGCAGAGAGAGCTGGGGAGATGGTGCCGCGTGGCTTGGGCGTCCGTGTCCACGGCATCAAGCGGTGGCGAGCGAGGGTGGTTGGGGAAGATGCACTATAGAAGTGCGGTGGGCTTCCTTGGGCCGGTTTGGTGTGTGGTCGATGAGGTTGTCTGGGCCGCGAAGAGGGGTGAAGGGTTGGGCTTCGACCGGAGGGAGAGGAAGAAGTAGGCCCACACTACTGAAATCAAGGGAAAAGGCTTGGCTTTTATTTGAATTGATTCAAAGTCAATTCAAATTCTCGCAAGGTTTCCTGGGTAGTAATTTGGGTTGTTACACACTTCCCCCTTACGAGAATCTCGTCCTCGAGATTCCAAACGCGTCTTCCATACCGACAAGGGGTTCCATACTTCAAGTTGTCCCACCGATGAGGTTTGTCTTACGATGAGTGATTGCCCCAAGTGACCTTGTAGAACTCGATTCTTTTACTCTTTAATTCCATATATGCTTCTCCAAAGATTTAAGCATGGTCCAACATTCATGGTCACACTTGTTCTTCCGGTACTCAAGCTTTTATTGGGTTACGAATTTAGAGATATTTCAGTCATGAACTTCGGGTTCCAAAAGTAGCATAGGGTATTCCAAAGATATCGTGATCCGCATGGTGCACTCTTCGGGATAAAGGTATCGGTGAAGGAGAATCGAGACGACTGATAGGACGGAGCAAGGGTTTCGATTAGACAACCAAAGGGTAAGGGGTCAATCAAGCAAAAGAAATTCTTCATGTGGAGGGTTTCATCGAGAAGCGTGTCCTCAAGGACTAGAAGAGATGTGAAGGCAAAGTCCGATGAACGGGATCATAGCTGATCGGATTACTAGAAAGGAGTCCTTATATTAAGGTCCATTTCAAAGGGTCACATACGTACGGTTATTTCACGCGGGCCAAGAAGTCAACACAAGAATACTAGCGGAAGCGAAGCGCTCAAGCATGGTTGGCGGTGGCAGCAATCTTCAACTTGAACGTTGCGGAAGTCTTCATAGTGAAACCAATTCCACAGGCAAAACTTGAGTGTAGGCAAAACCCTTATTCTTCATCTTCGCACTTCTTCTAAACGAGTCGACGGGATCTTGGAGTTGAAGCTTCAACCACTAACGGCTAAAAAACGAGTGGTAAAGCCATGACTACATAAAGTACTCGAGCAAGCCGCACTACCTAGCAACAATGTGATGCATGCTTGGATATTTCAAGGAAAGACAAGGTCTTAGCACCTAAAGCAATTATCCTGAAGTCTAGGTGAGTCAATTTATTATTATTCAAATTTTATATGTGGCCTTCCAAGAATCAACACATTCCGGCACGGGTCAAATTTGAAGTCTAGCACACCTCCACCTGGAACCACAGCTCAAAGCTAGAAGTAAAACACCTATCGTAGGGGAGAAGTAGTAAACTAATCAAGTGAGGAGCTCTCGGTAGTGCCCATATCCGGGGGCACGGCTATACATATAGACTATAACTCTGCAGAGTATATACACCTGTACCCACACGCAACAGGCTTGACACCATGTCACTACCCCAACCCAAGCACAAAGCCCACACTAGACCAGTCACAAAGAATCGACAGGTGGTGCCCGTCCTCCAGTGTCCGGAATTCCCCCTAAGAAACGGTAAAGGGTCCCGAAGGTGTGCAAGGCCTACCACTAGCCGGGAGGGGTATCGTCTAGTCATGGGTCGAGACAACGCTCCAAACCCACTACACTATCTCTAAACTATGGCGGGCCAGCCGGTTCTTCGCTAAGATCATGATCTAGCACACCCACCCATACCGGATTGTGTGGTGTGTATTTAAGACCAGATAGACACGTTGCACAAGAACCGCTCCTCAAGCTGCCGGGACGAGTCACCAAATCCCTCTCCTCAAACCACAGTCTCAACAATATGTACCACCACAACAGGGACTCCATAACCCAAAGTCCCTACACAAATGTGCCCGAAACATTCACTCTCAAAATGTAAACTCCCCAAAAGTCCTCCAACACTTAATCACCTACACTCGTCCCCGCAAAACAACCTATAGGGTTTCTAATATAAAACTCAACACCTAAGAAGCACCTACAGTTATTTAATTAAAAAACATGTATATCATCATGTGGGGTTCATTTAAGCATAATAAGGATGAAGTAACAATAGTAGAGCATCCAATAGTGATACTAAGCAATAGTAACCATTTCATATGCATGAGTTCATATTATGCAATTGCTAATATAGGAGCAAGAGTGATCAAGGATTGCGGCTTGCCTTAAAAACGGGTCCAAGAATAGATCGGCGTTTTCGTATGGCTTCGACGGGTAATCCACGAGCTTCGACCATCGGATCCCACCGACATGCAGAAACCAGGTAGAACGGGTAAGTGACACGCAAATCGAGAAAGCTACATGAATTGCGAGAAAGAATAGAAAATGAATCATGTGAACAGATTTTATCGATGCTATAACAAAAAACTAACGACACTAACGCGTAGAGAACAACAAGATGAATCGAACGCAACTGACCGCGTATTTTTCCGAGGTTCACGCAAAAAGATATGATTTTTTAAAACAATTAAGGAATTAAATGGATTTTCTAGAAAAAGAAAGAGAATATTCGATGGAATACTCTAGGGAATATTCTAAGAAGATATTTTCAGGGAGTTGGGTCCTCTTGCCATTGACCACTGGGTCAATGGCTCATGGTGCATCGGGTCCACCCAAAATAGGCCCAAGGCTGGCCATGGACCAATGCCACACCACCGGCACGCCCGCGCATTCTGTAGAACATGCTTTAGTATATGACAAATCTATGGTTTTATTACCTCCCAACACATAAAACCGACCTTTTGTAGAACATGCTTTAGTATATGACAAATATGTATACAACAATATCTTTCAACTCAACATTTGTAAATTTATTGGCACAACCAAATCTTGAAACTATAGTGATCTTCTAATCTTTCTGTTATAGACAAAAACAGGACCAAGACTGTTATTAAATATTTGTCTTCTCAAACTTCCATTGATCTATTGCATCAGTTATTAAGATATTTTTCTCCTAGTATTTCTAATTCTACCATTGGTTTATATTGGATTTCAAAGAATGTGTCTTGCACAAATCTTCTGGTGAGGCTTCAGCAAGGAAAGGTAAATACATCTGAACATATAAAAATAGGAAATCTTCCTCTTCAATTGACTGAAATCAGAATAAATTTCTGTTGATGAAGAGCGAGTGGCGGCAATGGTGAGGGTTCCTCCAGTGCGCTTCATCATCTGCGGCCATGTTCGGGGAGGCAGGCCGGCCTGGCGATGCGGCGGAGAGACGGTGGAGGCGGAGCGGTCGGGGCGCCACTGGAGCGGGTGACAGGAGATGGCAGTTGGGCCAGAGCTGGCGCAGGCGAGCTTGTCGCTGACCAGTTAGCGTAGCGGCAAAGGTGGGCAGCGGCAGGGGTGCTGTCAGCTTCGAGGGCGTACGGTGGAAGGCAGGAGAGCGCGGTGAAGGTCCGTCAGGGAGAGAGAAAGATATGAGTTGGCTGGTGGTCGAAGAAGGTGTGTGGGCCACCAGGTCTTGATCCTATGGCAGATATGAATCGTCCGAAAGGAAGCCATATTTCAATCGCCTAAAAATTAGCATCTCCCTTTTAAAAATACTGCACCTCACCTAATATTATGCGTGGATTGATATATTTATCAGTCACGAGGACTGTATGTCAGATATGCAAAGGGTCAGAAAAATATGGTCTTTCCTGGCAACATTGCTTGTGTGACCGGAATTGATGGAATGCAACAAGGCTACCGCGAGGGTAAATGAACCCATAACCTGGAGAATCTATCAAATAAAATGGTAGATCTAACCGGTGAGAAAGAAACCAAGGATCTATCCAATCTAGGTAAAAAGGGTTTAACCGGCCGGATAGACCATCTAAATGTGAGTAGCAGCAGGTCTGGCCATCGGTCTAACAATCTGAGTAGAAGATGAAAACCATGACATGTTTTTATTGGATCCAGATCTACTTTGAACCAAGAAAGAAAAAAATCTTGCCAACAAGGAAAATGAAACAAATAAAAATCAGTAGAACGCAAGAGCACCTACTAACCTTCAAGGAATCTGAGAGAAGAGTCCCTCTCTGCCAAGCCTTCTCCAGACGGTACCATTCAAGTCACAATATAGAGCACGGACAGAGCGGAAGGGAGATATGGATGCGTAGAATTCATAAGAATGATTCTTTAGTACATCCCCTATTGCAGTAGTGGACGTTACTAAATATCTAATTGTTTGGCTGATAGTGAGAACTGAGTATTGCATCCAGAGATATCAAGTATTAATTACTACTGCTAGTGCTACACTACTTAATGCTGTTTATTAAGGATGTTATACATGCGTATGTGCGCGGCAGAGACGAGGACTATCAGCCTATGTTTATTTTGAAAATAATAATGAACAAAATTCCTCGTCATAGCATGAGATCTAGCCCGGGGCGTCTCCAACGTTTTCACTTCATTGAATAAGCAGGCACCAAGGCCGTGGGTCCCACTACGCTCCTGGTTGTGTTAGGAGGCAGACAAAATCAACCACACCACATTGTAGAGGCCGGCCTCATTAATGCATGGAAGAAGTGAAGACCATATTGGCTACCTAGATTCTCAGTATTTGGTACAAATATTTGAATGGTAAATATTGTTTTATCTGACCTCCATTAATTTTTTGTTACATCATTTTGCGGCACCAGAAAAAATAAACAAGCTAGATCCAACTTGTATAGATATTAGAAAAGCATTTATATATTTTTTGTTACTGTGCATATCACAATTTCTTATATTGAGAATTCTCAAAATTATCAATGTGTTGCAAAATATACCTTACAAGGTAGTATGATTGAATTACTACACTTAAATTGTTACAGGTTGTTACTATCATGGAATAGAATAATTTTTCTAGATATTGCGCACACAAGGCACTGTACTAAAATATGCGAGAAGTTGTTGCCTGATACATAAATAATATTTAAAATAACAAAATATGCTAACATAGATATAATGTATCTGAAAATGTTTATCATCACGGGAGATAATATATATGATTAGCAAAGAAGAAACCATCTTCACTCTCAAGTCATAGAAATTACCATATTCGGAGAAAAAAGAAAGCAAAAAGTTACCAACAGTTGTCATTAAGATAAAATTGAACTAAATATCCTCCACATATTTTTAAATTACCCACTATTTATATTATCGCAATAAACTATAAAACATCAGATATGCTATTTTCCCCTTCATGTTGCGCTTGCCAACGAAAACAAAATCAACCTTCAAGCATCCCCCTTCAAGTTGCGCTTCCCAAATAATAATAATAATAATCAACCTTCAACACGCATGCGTACACCAATTATTTTTCTCAAATATATACCAACATATTGATGCAATAGACACTATAACAAAAACTAACTATTGCCATCGGACAAAAAAACAATAGAGACGACCAAAACATTAACCGTGGCTGCAAACGGAGCGCTATCTATAGCCACGGTTTGACTACAAATAGAGACCCATCTGTAGCCACGGTTTGTGAACAGTGGCTACGGATGGGGCTCTGTTTGTAGCCACGGTTCATCTTTCTTGACCACCTCTGCCCCCTACACGACCCACACTCCATATAAAACCAACAGCCGGCCAAACCCTAGCTATTCTCGGTCCCCCGAGCGCCGCCCCTCCCACCCACCCATACTCTCTCTCTCTCTCTCTCTCTCTCTCTCTCTCTCTCTCTCTCTCTCTCTCTCTCTCTCTCTCTCTCTCTCTCTCTCTCTCTCTCTCTCTCTCTCTCTCTTACCGACCCCTCCTTCGGCCATCCCGCTCCGGAAGGCAGCGTGTAGGGCGGCGGCCGGCGGCTCTCGCACTGCGGTCGGTATTCGGGGCGGCACACGCGGCACTCTATGATCGACGTTCGGGGCGACGCGCACGGCACATGGGTACTGGCCGCTCGAGGCGGCGGGCGGCTTGCGACGGTGGGCGGGGGTCGGATCCGGCCAGCTGCCTCCTCCGCTCGGCGGCGGCGGTGCTTGGGAGTCGGATCCGGCCGGCCCCATTCTCCGGACGGCGTCGGCTGCGTACGGGGGCCAGATCCGGTCGCCCTCGTTCTCCGGACGGTGTCGGTGGCGTACGGGGGCCGGATCCGGTCGTCGCCGTTCTCTAGACGACGTCGGCGGCGTACGGGGACCAGATCCGGTCGCCCCCGTTCTCTAGACGGAGTTGGCGGCTCACGGGCCCGGATATTCTATCTCTACTGCTTAATAAGTCCGGAGAGAGAAATAAGAAAGAGGCTGGTGGGGAACATGATATGTGAAATTTCAGTGGGTTTTATGGGTAAGACCTTAAAATGGGCTAAATAGCGGAACAAATATAATTTTTGTACTCATTATATTTTATATTTTGAATCACCTGCAGTTCAAAGTTGACTTAATTCAAACAATTGGTGAAATGAAATTAATTAACTAAATATAGCAAATAAGTACAAAATATAAAATTGTGACATGGAGGAACTCATGTCGCATGTGTAGAGTAGGAAAAAATTTGAGGATAGAAAAGAAAAAAAATTCTTTGTCGAGTGCAAAAAAAATACACTTGGCAAATCATTATCTTTGCCGAGTGTAAAAAATAATACACTCAGACAAAAGCTTCTTTGTTGAGTGCCGTAAAAAACACTCGGCAAACTCTTACTTGGTACTCTGCAAAGATGTTGTTTGCCGAGTGCCCGAGTAAATACACTCGGCAAAGATTGAGGCACTCAGCATATATCGTTTTGCCCGTAGTGTTTGGTTCTAGCTTGTTTAATTCTTCTGGTGCCGCAAAATGATGTAACAAAAAATTAATGGAGGTCAGATAAAACAATATTTACCATTCAAATGGTTGTACCAAATACTACTGAGAATCTAGGTAGCCAATATGGTCTTCATCACTTCCTGCATGCGTTCATGAGCAACGGACGACGGCAATGGTTCCAGGTGCTTATTATAGTCCTTTGGCCCAGGGATTAACCATGGCAAAATGCTAGGTGCATGTTTTGTTTTTTAAGAAAAAAAGAAAGATACTCGTTATGCACTTAAGATAGCAGAATATGTATTTGCATCGGAAGTATATAGTTATAATCGTAACACTCCTGCATTGTCGTCTCCATCTAATCATACATAGAACTGCTAAACTGACATGCATGTTTTTCTTTTCCAGAACATGTAAACACAAAATGTCTCTAATGCTACCTCGCCAGATATTCCCGTTCTGGGTTCTGGTGGCCAAGCTAGCAATGCATGCCGCACGCTCATAAGTGCAGCGCACCTGAGGTGTTTCCGTTGCACTGCTTGATAGAACACTGCTACTTGCTTGCATGACAGAATGCATGCATCGGTACCCCGGTGAACCAGAGATGGACTAGATGAACCGCACCTCATGCGCTCTGTGAGCGGGAGCGGCGTGTGGTGTGGTTGATTTTGTCCGGCTCCTAAGAGCAACTCCAGCGGAGCATGTAAAATGAGGCCTGCAAACACCATTTTGCATATCCATTTGCAAAATTTGCAGGCTCAAAATCTGCACTACATTCCAGCAGTACAAGCAATCGAGCCTCTATTTTTTGCTGAGACATTCGGCCATGCGTCATCATTCGGACCACGCTAGCGAGCAAGCAAGCAGCAGAAGCGGAGCAAACAAATAGCATCCGGAGACGACGGCGTCGACGCTGGCACTGGAAGTGGCTTCGGATGATGGCAGGGCAGATGGCCTTGCGATTGGCGGCGGCGGGCTCAACCTCGACCTCGTCCTCTTCCTAGTCGACGCCATGGAGGTGGCCGGACACCAAGGCATGCTAGCTCGACGCCATGGAGGGGAGCTTGTGGAAGCAGGCCGGTGAGGACCGCGATGTGGTGGAGATCTACCTGCCGATGTGGTGCCACCACTGATTGAATCACCTCCACGGCCTTCTTCGCCTCCAGCATCATCCCCTCGATTCACCGGTGACTGCAGATCCGATCGGTCCAGGCGGTGGCAATCCGACTTGCGCCGCCGTTGCGGCCCTCGACCTCGCCCGGAAAGGCGATGGCGGTGGTGCCGATTCGCCGGCGGTTGCACCGCCGCCCACGCGGCCACGCGGCTACAGATCCGGCCGGCGCAGCCTGCGCCGCGCGCGCTGCCGCCCTGCACCGTGGCGGCATGGGGACGCTGCAGGGCAGGAGAGAGAGGAGAGAGAGAGGAGGAAAGAAAAGGAAAAATAAGAAACGTGGTGGGTCCCACGTTTTGAAGGGTGGGATGGAGGGCCTCTAGGAATAGAGGCTTGGAGGTGAAATTTGGAGGAATATGAAAAATACAGTCTTGTTTAGAGGGCCTGCTGGAGTTGAGTTTTGGAGTGGAGCCTCTAAATTTCAGAGTAGAGGGCTATTTAGAGGGCACCACTGGAGTTGCTCTAACACAACCAGCAGCCTTGGTGCCTGCTTATTCAATGAAGTGAAAACGTTGGACACGCCCTGGGCAAGATCTCGTGTCGTGCTATGACGGACAATTTTGTTTATCATTATTTTCAAATTAAACATAGGCTGATAGTCCTCGACTCTGCCCAGCACTCTTATATTTGCAGAATAAACAGTCACAACATTTAGATATTAAAATTCTGTGTGTATGCATATTATCCCTCGCCGCGTCAGCTTTCACAGTTTATTCAATGTATTGTAAGTAGTTTAGCACTATCTGTAGTAATTAATACTTGATATCTCTGGACGCCATCTAATACTTAGTTGTCACTATCAGCCAAACAATTAGATATTTAGTAACGTCCACTACTGCAATTGGGGATGTACTAAAGAATCATTCTTGTGAATTCTATGCATCCATCTCCTTCCTCTCTGCCTGTGCTCTATATAGGGACCTGAATGGTACTGTCTGGAGAAGGCTTCGTAGAGAGGGACTCTCCTCGCATATTCCTCAAAGGTTATAGGTGCTCTCGCGTTCTACTGATTTTTATTTCTTTCATTTTCCTTGTTGGCAAGAAACTTTTTCTTTCTCTTTGGTTCAAAGTAGATCTAGATCGAATAAAAACATGTCATGGTTTTCATCTTCTACTCAGATTGTTAGACTGATGGCCGCACCATCTGCTGCTCACATTCCGATGGTCTACTGCAATTGTTTTCTTTCGCATCGGTTAGATCTACCATTTTATTGGACAGATTCTCCTGGTTTTGGGTTCATTTACCCTCGCGGTAGCCTTGTTGCATTCAATCAGGTCGGGTCACACAAGCAAAATCGCCAGCAAAAGCCATATTTTTGTGACCCTTTGCATATCTAGCATACAGTCCTCGTGACTGATATATATATCAAACCATGGATGTTATAGGGTGAGGTGCAGTATTTTTATAGCGAGGTGCTAATTCTTAGGCGATTGAAATCTGCCTTCCTTTCTGTCGATTCATATTAGCCGTAGGATCAAGATTTGGTGCCCCACACGCTTTCTTCGACCACCAGCCAACACATATTTTTCCCTCTCCCCCACGGATCTCCACCACGCTCTCCTGCCTTCTACCGCAGACCCCTGACTCCGACGGTGCCCCCGCCGCCGCCCACCTCTGCCACCACGCTAACTAGTCATCGCTGAAATTTATTCTGATTTCAGTCAATTGAAGAGGAGGACTTCTGATTTTTATATGTTCAGATGTATTTACCTTTCTTTGCTGGAGCCTTGCTAACCAGTAGATTCGTGCAGGACACATTCTATGAAATCCAAAATAAATCAATGGTAGAATTAAAAATACGAGGTGAAAAATATCTTAATAACTGATGCAATACATCAGTCGAAGTTTTTGATGACAAATATTTTTATAACAGTCTTGGACCTGTTTTTGTCGATAACAGAAAGATTAGACGATCACTATAGTTTCAAGATTTGATTGTGCGAATAAATTTACAAACGATGAGTTGAAAGATAGTCATATACATATTTGTCGTATACTAAAGCATGTTCTACAAAAGGTCCAGTTTTAAGTGCTGGGAGGTAAGAAAACCATAGATTTGATTCTAAGAATGTACCATCAGTTCCTATATCGCTGGTTACTATATATTGTGACCTAGCAATATACCATGAGTTCTTATGTCCCGATTTTGGCTTCTGTAGATCTTACAACCAGTATTATTACATAAAATAGATGAAACATGTATTTGATATCACAGGTGTCAATATATTGTGAACTATACCACAGCTTATTGATATACTCTGAACAAAGGATTATCACATTTTTTATATAATGTGTTTATATCCCGACTTCGGTCTCTGTAGAGGTTAGAGCCAGTCATTACATAAAGAGAGGCACACATTTCATATTGTTTGTAGTCAGTGTTAACCTTTGCTATGTATCACATATTTGATACTGTTCATTCCAACTGACATTTTTCTTCTTAACTGATATCCTCCATGTCAACTGATATTTGTTTGAACTCAGTGTCCATTTCATGTCATATAAATCTGTATATTAAATTACTACTGATTAATATGTCTTTTCTTTTCTATGACAGTGAGCAACTTCATGCCATTTCAAGATCAAGAAGAACAGATGGACAATGATGAAAGAAATATTTACCAAAATCTTCAAGAAAACCCGCTTCCGTGTTTCAGCACTGAGCTGTGGAGCACATTGCAGCCGGGGACCCCGGCATCCATGGCTGGTTTCATCCCGAACTCTGCAGAGACAACTAATGTCGGGCTTGTACCGGGTGTTCAAAGTTCTCAATTAAAGACGATAATAGAGCCTCTAGTACAATGGCCCGAGGGTTCCAATTCTGTGACCATGCATGAGAAAAGAAGCCTTGGAATATTTTATAATAACGATGGAAGTGGCAGCTATGAACTGACACTCCCACCAATGACTGAAACTACCCTGACCACGCCATTTCAAGGTCACCCTTCAATGAAACAACTAGGTGTTGGTGGTGATTTTCATTTTACAGATGGAACTGGTACAAGTGAAAACCTGCCTAATTTGATGTTACCAAATATCCCGGATTATCCAAGGCATGGTTCTTCCTTCTTGCATCCGGTGGAAAATCTTATGGACACCAGGTTTAATGCAGAAACTAACGGTCATGCTGTATCAAGCTTTCAAGACATCACAAATGCTGTGGAAACACAATTTGAAAACACATCCTCTGCACATATAGTATGTGATCAATTTGGTAGCAGTGGTCTGAATGAGAAAAGAACTAGAAGCTCGAACTCGTTGTATCCAATGTATGATGGCAATACATCTGGAGTTGTTCAAGGATCCTCTTCTCTACAAGCAATATTATCAACTCACGACAACGACAATTATGGAGCATATGGATACAGAACGTCGGGCTTGACAACTATAAATGATGTGAAGATTGCACTAGAGTATTATGCGTTATCTAGAAAGCGGAAAAGATACTCACCTGAAGATGCTGAAGCTAGATGTATAGCCACTGGGTGCACCGGCAGTTCATTTTATCCAACAGTGACAAATGATCCAGTAGTCCCATTGACTGGCTCCTCGACAGTAGCACATCCATATTTTGAAGGTATCAATCTTACTGGCTAAATTCTCTATTCATGTAAGCACTTCCTAATTAAATGACAACATCACCGCGATGCTAACGAAAATGGACATATATCACTAAACCGCAATAACTGTAGCGCAGGTATTAAGCTCAACTACCATGTTTTCTCCACATTTAATAAATGTAATGCATGTCCAATACTATATGGTATGATGTGGTCATCACTTCTTTATACAAATGTATCAATATCTATGAACCGTCACCTTTTTATGGCTGCAATGTCCTAGGTATTGGACGCTCTGATATGTCCAATTATAATGGATTCGGTATGAGTGATATCATTGTTTCCAATACAATGACACATCAAACAGTTGTACCACAAAGTTCAGGTACATTCCATTTAGTTCAAAAATCTTGGGTTTCTCTAGAGATCATAATTTTATCACTCAATCAGATTGTTCTAAATGAAACTTTCATTCTCCAGTGATTGAACAGAGAGCCCAGTGCAGTCTTCCGGAAGATCCTGCCAATATATCACAGAGTTATGTCAATGATGGAGCGGAATTGAATGCAATTCCGTATGTAGGAGGTGCAGTATATCACTAGACAATACTAATACCTGTAAAGATAATAATAGATCACAAATGACTAACAAATAATTAATTCAGGTGATGCAACGGTGATGGATGGCCCTCAATTCAATTATGACAGCAGTGGGAATGTCAACAATGAAAGTGAATTGGACCCAGGTATGCGACAATGATAGATTTATATGTCACTTTATGGGGCGGTGGGAGTGCTTCACCTGTTGTTTATTTCGAATGTATGATTGTTTTTGTGATGAGAACTATTTGTCATCAGGTTGTGCAGCTTTCGAAGAGGCTTATCCCTTTCCCTCAACCATTTAAAAAGGCAGGTAAATGTTGTGATCTATTGATATTTGAGCTGGCATTTGAATTGCTTCAATTTAAATACAGTATTCACACTAGGCAGAGAATATTAAAAAAGGAGATTTCTTTTCTTTGTCTTGAAGTATAAATACAATTATTGAACTTTATAGCATATGAAGTTCACATTCATTGCAATATTGCATTGTCACTCTCCCTATTGGTATGAATATGAGGATACTGTAGCCTAATTAGTGCAGTAGCTACCAGTATAATAATGCGTACTGATTATAGCAACGTGGTTGCAATTCTCATTAGTTCTTACATTGGGGTGGAGAGGGTAGAAATGATGGTATTCATTCTATTGCACCACATCACTTCCTATAAATCATGAAGTATGATCCAAGATGTGAGTGACTTTAATTCTAAATATGAATACATCTATCTAGGTATAATCCTGTCTATTTAATTTGTTTTTAGTCGACTATACTTAAAATGACTTGTTAAATACACTTGTTTTCTGAGGTATCCTCATTTGGTTTCTTTCCCTCAGGCACATTTGCTTGGTGGTCTTGATCGTATGATGGGAATAGCAGCTTATGTGCCTACAGTCATGATTTGCTTATCTACCAGACATATGTTTATCGTAATACTGTACTTTTACATTTGAGTCTTCACTATACTTTGGTGGTTAATCTTTATTATATTTGTTGTTATTTTGGGATGTTACATATCTTTTGTGTCAATATGCGTTCTACCCACACCCCCATTCACATGGTGGCTTTGGAAAAAAATAATTTAGAATTTACTTACGTGGTGGTCTGATTGCTTCTCATTCACATGGTGACACTAATGAGGTAATACAGTTCCTTGGCACGAGGAATGTTGCGCCGTAGGCCACGCATAATCCAAGTTGGTGTTTGGCTAATCGTTCACTGACGGCGCAAGGTGATTCTGTACGTCTATAACCCAGTACAGCGGAATCGAGCATGACGCAGATCAATATCGATACTACTCACTTTGGACGAGATTGAAACTTATTGATGCTCACGTCCGTTCCAAAATAACCTTCCACAGGGCGCCATACATTTTTTTCCATGCAGCAGCCTAAGGCTGAGGTCTGGCGCCAATGGGTCACTAATGGGACAATAGGAATGCGTAACTTTTTCTTTCAACAGCCTAATGCTGATATCTGACTCTGGCATGACCAGCTGGTACGAGGTGTCCTATCGTCGTTCTCTGCCACTTCTTTCTCCATGGTGCTGCGGTGTGCGCTGTGCTTCGGGATGGGATCTTAATTGGTGCTCGCCCCTGGTTCAGGCAAAGCCAGCTGCAATATAATTTTGTTGAATAGTAAGCCCATAATGGTCAAGTGCATTTAGGGGTGTTCGTTTCCTTAGGGCTAAAGGGCAAATGGCTAAAGTGAACTAAAGTTTAGCCCAAGGGAAACGAGCAGGTGAGCTAAAGTTTAGCTCAAGACAGAAAAAGATACTAAAATGTGCTAAAGTTTAGTCCAAATTTTAGGGGCTAAAATTTAGCTCTCATAGAAAATGGACACCCCTTAATTTTGCTAAGCCGTTCTTTTCTTTTATGGCTATTTCCATAAACGGCATGTCACCAGATCTTTGGAAGTGCTATTTGTAACCATGGGAAGATCATGCCACTGTCGGTCCTCGAAATAGATTTCGAGTGGTTTCTATCGGTTTCCTGAAAAAAAAAAACACTATATTTAGTGGCCTTAGCTTACTGGTGGGTCAGATTTCTGCCACACTGCAGAGGCTTATGACTGCCTGGTCACTATAATCCATTTTCTTCTAGTAGTGACTGTCAGATCATTTGGAAAAAAGATGTTATTTCCTGTTAAATAACATTATACTAGATCACAATACCAAGATACATGGAAAATTCTGTCAAGTGTAAATATTAACGATGCCATGTGGCATGGAACAAGGCCCGTTAAGCAGGTGGTTAGGCCAAAGGGTCTGCTGATAAGTTAGCACCCATAAAGGCCAAACGAGGCCATGACAGCCCGAGGCCAGAACACGTCACGCATTGTTCGGCCCATCTAAGAGGTAGCAGCCCGCTCGACCCTCGCAAAGGGGTTAGGCGGCTTCCGCCTTTCTCGACCCCACGAAGGGTTCTAGGATGCCGTGATTTGCTCGACCCCGGCACATGGGACGGACGTCCCGCGCCTAGATCCAAAACCCTAAAAAGTGGTTAAAGAGCGACGCGCGGACCAACGCCTAAGAGCCACGAAGGGGGCTCACATTTTTCGTCTAAAACGTTTTCACTTCAACCCCAGCGACTGAGAGGGGGTGCGGTGTTTTATTTATATATAAAAAAACGCCCAAGAGCCACGAAGGAGCTCGCTTTTTTTGTCTAAAAACGTTTTCACTTCGCCTCCAGCGACTGAGAGGGGTAAGTGGCGTTTTATTTAAACAAAACAAAATGCCTAAGAGCCATGAAGGGGCTCGCATTTTTTCGTCTAAAATGCTTTCACTTCGACCCCAACGACTTAGAGGGGGAGTAGCGTTTTATTTAAACAAAATGAAATGCCTAAGAGTCGTGAAGGGGCTCGTGGTTTTCGTCTAAAAACGTTTTCACTTCACACCCAGCGACCGAGAGGGGTGGGGGTTGGCGTTTTATTTGAATAAAACGAAGTGCCCCGCAAGGTGCTCACGCTTTGTTCTCGGGAAGCCAAAAGAGCAACCCGCGAGAATTCACAAGGCGGCACGCAAGAATCATCCCCATCGACAAGACTATCTTTATTGCCGAAGCAATCAATCAAGCTAAAAAGAAAAATACACGATATCATTCAAAAACTCTCAACTACTCTGCCTATTTTGTCTCTACGGTACGAGGAGTGTCGTAAGCAAAAAACATCCGACGGATCGCACTACGTAGTTTCAATCTTCACATTTGTCTCTTCTAAAATAGCTGCCGACGAAGTAGAGGGTTGATCCCAGAAAAACTTCAGAAGCCTACATTTTCCCTTAGTCGGCGAAGTCCGCCCGAGGATGCAAAGCGCGATACCTCTCATAGCAACCTCAGGTAACCCTAAGATAGCTCCACTGCAAAACAAGAGGCATGACGCGAGAGCAAATCTCGGCCCGGACTCATCTGTCTCCCGAGCTGTTCCCTACGAGGTCAACCAGCAAATAAAGCATCATGAGAATCTTATTTCTTTTTGATAACGATGCTCGACTCTAAAGCCGCAGGATTTGCAATATCCCACTCGTCCCGCTCGAAAGCATCAGGAAAATCACCCGAGCCAAGGGAAGGAGGCCAAGAGGAATGACCCGCGAGGCTACTCCTTGCGACATCACCAAACACTTCTAAATGCCTACGCCCAACTTGAGGAGGAGGGCGAGGTACCGCCCTAGACATCGCGAGCAGGAGGAGCGCCGCAACGCCGTTAGATTCAAGGGCATCATGCCTGATGCAAACCTTGCACTCTGCCTTCCTAGGAATGCGAGGTCTGGTAGAGTTCACCTCGCTCCCCGCTAAAGAACTCTCACCCTCACCGTGGTGGGCATCCATGGCCTCAAAGTAGCCCAGATCAACGCTTGAACTCAAAGCAGCGCTGTCACTCCACGCAGATTCGACGGGAAAGCCTAAAGCCTAGATTAGTCTGGCTCATCACTATCCAATTCCCGCGCAGGCCCATCGCACGGAACCTGCGCATGTTAAAATTCAATACAAAACGGTGTTCTTACACAAAAAGGGCTAAGCCGCCCAACCATACAGCCTAACAAGGCAACCTCTTCTTCGGAGCTAGACTTGGCGGGCGAAGATGATCCATGTTGACCGCCACGCAGAGTTGGGCCCTGGCTTCGTCTCTCGCCGGAGGACAAATGGCTCATTGGCGCTGCCCCTCCTCGTCTCGCTCCACGTCTTCGGCATTCTAAGCCTCGAAATACTGTGGAGCAAATCAATGACCAAGGGTTCGGGACAAAAAAAGGGGGGGGGACGAAAGAAGACGCGCTCACCGCGTTCAGCCAAGCTACAATATCTATGCGAGCAGATTCACGGCCGTGAGCAAACCAGTACTCCGACAAAATCCTTCGTGCGGTTTCCTACAAATTCTCGCTCATTCCATCACTGAGTCGTCGAGAGAAACCAACGTTGGATTAGCCAAGTCACCAAAGTGCTCATAGTCACGCCCCTCGAGGAAATTCAAGGCGGTTCGGCGCTAAAGAGTGAGGTAAATTTGCAGCTTTTCTCGATCATGCTCGGCTTTCCTCCAACCACTCCATGAAGTTAACCTCCGGGTTGCCGTCTTCCGCGGCCTCGAAAGTGGGGACGTGAGCGCCAACCTCTCCCAACGAAGTATTGAGAAAAAGAGCTAACATTTGTCCCTTTCTTGGCGAAGTATTGGTCGCGTCGCGCAAGGGTGGATGCCAGCGAGCCACTCTCCAGATTTGTGGTCTTTAACTTCTCTTCTACAACCCGAGGTCGCTGAAATGTGGGTCCGATCCATTACTCGGCCCACCACCGATTTTCGCGAGTTTCTTTATTTCGTGTCCGAGTTGCGGAAGCGCCACATAAGAGTATGCCTTCAGGTTTTTCAATATTTTGACATTTTATATCTCAAAAAGTATAAAGAAATTTGCAGTGGAAATTTGTTGGCATACAAAATACATAATATTGAAACTATATTAATTGTTTCATTATTTTTAGAATCTTTAAGATCATGTGCTTGACATGAAATTTTAGCTTAATGACACTGCAAATTCGAAGTTTACATGGCAAATAAGTTTCCTTAAATTTCATTAATTTTTTTCCACATGTAGGAGTCGGTGTTACATCCCTGCTCCAGATTTCGGGTCCTAACTCTTCTTATTGAGTTACCTAGGAAAAAAAAACAACTTTTGACTGAATTTTTGAATATTTTGCCGATTTTTAAATCATATAATATAAGGATTTTTGAAATGAAATCTTGCATGCGTCTGTTTCATGTGACATGCAACCATCCTATATTTTTTGTTTTTATATTTGATAATGTGAAAAAGAAAGTGTGTTCAAAATGGAGTAGTCCATACATGTGATATGAACATTCCACATACATTCATCCCCTAGTGATACCGATTGTTATAATTATGACTCTAATACCGATAACATGGTTGACACCGCCAAAAAAGGGTAGTTTTCTTTATTACTTGGACCGTCGAAAAAAAGTATCAAATTTGGGCTTGAAACGTGAGATCTATCCGTATTTAAAGATTATAATGCGAATTTAAAAGGAAAGACCGAACGCTCGGGAAGAACAGACGAAGAACTCTCGATGAACGCTGGGGACTACCTGTCGGTGTGCTCCGGGCCCGCTGCTGAAGTCGGCCCAACAATAGCCCAATACTGGTCGGGCGGGCCATTACTTGCTCGGTGAGCTGAGTTTCTACAAAATTCGACAAATTTGAACAAAATTCGGTAAAAATCCAAAAATTCAAAAAATCGAGAAACCTGTTCGGGATGAAGTTATAGTTGCCTTAGATGTGAAGGCTCGAGTTTGAGGTCATTTGGGGAAGGTCGAAAAAGTGGTGGCACTTGAAACGGGGCACTTTAGCATACCTTTGGGGCAGTTTCGTCAAAATTCGTTTAAATTCAAAAAATTCAAAAAATTGAGAAACATGTTCGGACTGCACTTGTAGGTTTCTTAGATAGTTACCAACGAGTTTTAGGTCGTTTGGAGATGGTCGGAAAATTGGTTGGTATTGAAACAGGACATTTTGGCCTACCTTTGGCGTTTTGCTAAATTCATAAAATTATGATAAATTCTAAAAAATGAAAAACCTGTTCCACGCCTCGGAATATACAAATTAAGACACAAGTTTCACGCCTCGATACAAATTGCAATCACGAGTTTTCCTCCCACTCGATTTCCTCTTCTTCTTAGCACTTGATTGTTGTGGAGGAACGACACACATAAGCCTCATGCTCTTGGTTTTCTTGGCGTCACTAGGACTAGGCCGCCGTATGCATACCAGTTCCTCTTGTTTGTCTTCTGTTTGCATGGCATCTTCATTGTGCAA
This sequence comes from Chloris gayana, assembly GCA_031894775.1. NCBI lineage: Eukaryota > Viridiplantae > Streptophyta > Magnoliopsida > Poales > Poaceae > Chloris > Chloris gayana. The sequence goes on along the minus strand of JAUNZO010001916.1, from coordinate 53,317 downwards.
CACATCATCCAAAACCGTATCCGAACTGGATCACATGGCACCACATTTGGTTCAGCTACCTCCACAACATCTAAAATTGAAGTGGTTTGCACCGCATCTTCCAAATCCTACACATGCCTACGCCCATTCACTCTTGCCTTTTTTGTTGCCCATGCATTCTCAACAACAATGGGTTCAAATTCACTTCCATGCTTTTTCCTGCATAAAAAAATCATGGAAACAGACTACATTTATATAAAGTACTTAATCCACAACATCAATGAAATGTCTATCCGGAACATACCTTGGCTTTTCTAGAGTGTATGTATCGGCATTTGGGAGATCCAGCTCGGTGGCCAAGTTCTTGACAATACTTGCATCTATTTTTGTTACCTTTCTGTACACGTTTTGATTTGTCATCATTTTTCTCCTTCTTCCTACTACTTCCTTTCTCAAACCAAGACTTTAATCTGCTCATTTTAGACCTGCCAGCCTTTCTTTTCACAAGTGGGGGATAGATTGAGAAATCAAAATCCACTTCAGGCCATTAAGACTGATCTGTAAGTGGTGCTATTGGATTTGCATATGCTACCTTGAACCTTGCTACCGAATAATATTCATGCAGATAAGGGTGCATGTTTACCTTGGGCTTGCCAGCCAAGAATAGGATGGCATGCTGGCATGGTTTTCCGAGTGCTGCCACTCGAGGCATGTACATTTATGTACATTAGTGTGAACCACATGCCTCCTTCCAGTCCTGGTGTCTCTCACTTCAACGCCCCACAAAGAAGAACTCTCAACCATCAAATGTGCAAGATTTCTGCTCCTGTTAACCACTTGTTGAACCACTGCTAGAAGCTTATCTCCTTGCAGAACATCAGCTATTCTTCTTCTCACTTCCCACAACCGCATGATCATGATCCTGATTTGGTCAACCATGTCATGCACAGGCAAGTGTTTCAGCTCCTTCACCTTGTTGTTAAAACTTTCAGCCAAATTGTTATTGATATGGTCACACTTGATGGCCGTGTTAAATCCTGACCTATACCACAACAAAGAATGGTATGCTTTCACCCAGGTCTCAAACTCAGGATCTGCTGCATATACCTTGCCAAGGTGATAATCATGTGTCTACTTGTTGTAACTTCTTGTTGCTTCCCGAGTCGGCCATAAATTTCTCCTCTTCCATTCTTCCTCACATTCAACCACATATGGCCGAAGCACTCCCTCTTCTCAACATGTGGAAAAACATCCCGCACTGCATTTTCTAGCCCTTTACACGCATCGGTGTGTATAGCGAAAGGTGTCACTGCCCCAATGCATCTTTTTAACTGCATCATGAACCATTTCCATGATGCATCTGATTCTGACTGAAACATTCCAATAGCAACAGAAACATTCAGTTATGTCCATCTAGATCATTACATGCTGCCAATTGAGCAGGCCACTTTCTAGACAGAAAAGATGAGTCTATGCTCAAATATAGCCTACACCCTCCTTTGAAGCCATCGATCCAAGGCTTCAAAGCCATAAAAAATTTGGAGAAATAGACCTTACCATCAGGTGCAACCTTGTATCTATCTCCACCACACTGCTAGGCTGCCTCTTCTCCACCTCTCGCCTTGAAACTATACAACATCCTTCCACATTGGCCTCTGTTTTGCCTTCCACATTGTTGTATAATTCAGCTTAATACGGTACAACTTTTCTAGGTCTACTCTCAAGTTTCTTTGCACTAGTGTTTGAAGTCTGTGGCTAAGATAGGAATGGTCTTTTGTGCAACTCAGGCCTGTGATGTCATCTTTGATACAACCTCGTGAACTGGTAATGCAAGTATGTTCATGTGGCATTTGATTAACCCCGATGGTACTTCCATCGGGTTGTCTTCTAGAACTAATGTACCACTTGCAAGGCTTGGCACCCCCATCAAAGCCTTTGCACTTCGCATAAAACTTCTTTGTATCTGTCCACAAAGTCTTGGCGTCAAACTCCCTCCTCACCGCATAGGTCTTGAAACACATCCTAAACTCTTTCATGTTAGGAAAACACTTTCCTACTTCAATTACATGGTTCTCACTGTCATATATATTGATGAACTCATCATCATTGTAATCATCTACCTCATCAGCAGCTTCGTTCATCAACTCTGGATTCACATCTTCGGAACCAACAGACGCATTAGCCCCATCCCTCTCCCGCTCATTCTCCGCATTGTCTCTATCATCTACTGGAATTCCTAAAATTTTGGCCATCTCCGTGTCAACCATTGGCGCAATGACAAGATCCGTAGGCTCTTCTAGTTCTACTGAATTCCAATCCACAACCGCCAAATTTGGAGCACCATCACATCCCTCTTGTACATCATCAGCTAACACTGCCACTTCGGTTAATATGGGTTCCATCTGTCTACTTGTAGCCCAATCATCATCTGCAATCTGCATAGCCAACTTTGACGGCACATAACCAACAAAAGAATCTGATTTCAGATCCACAAGCTCGGCGAGAAATGTAACACGTTTGCTTCTCCAGCCCTCTTGCCGATCGATTTCATCGACAAGTGCTTCGCCATCCTCCATTCTCGCATACTCGCCCTTCCACTCATCGAAGTATATCAATGCCACTTCTTGCTCCGGACCCCAAGGAGTACTCTCGCCTAATTTCTCCACCAAATGCCTTACCGCGTCCGCTTGTTGGTTCACAAGGTCCTACGGGTCGATCTCTCGCACAATCAAACTCCCAACTAACCAATTTTCCATGCTCTATGTTCCTCATGCTACCACCAGCTAGCTTCGCGACAGATAGGAAGGGAATTTTGTGGACAATTCGAAGCTACGCCCCTATTTCCACAATGGTGCATGAATGTCACAAATTGGGGCGACCGAGCTCTAATCGAAGGCAAAAACAACACGAGGTGCGGAGGATTACCTCGAATTTGACTCTCCCTACCCCATCTGTTTCGGTCCCCCTCTCGTCCTGCTGTTCCTTCCGTTCCGCCCCCAACGATTCCCACGCCTCCCCAAAACCCCTCGCCGCGCTGCGCGGCGCCGGCCTAGGGTTCGCCCCGCCCATGTCGTCGCCGGCGCCGCAGCCGATGGATCCAACGCCCGTTAGGTGCGGATCCCGATCCCGATCCCAACCCTTGACGGACCTTGCCACCGCCGGTGAGCTCCGCCCTGCTCCGTCGTCCGACCCTCGTCTACGACGTCCACGCCTCGTCCGGGATACTCCAATCCCCGGCGACCACCGCAAACCACCGGTTAGCTAGTTCTGCGCCGGTGTCCACCAAAACCCTAATCCTGGATTGGGGATAGAGCGCCGCTAGGTTTTTTCAATTCCCGCCGTGTTGGGATCATCTTTGTGCCCGATCTCCGTTGCTTAGATCGGTTGTCACAACCGCCTATCGTCCCTGCTGCCGTTATGGCTTCCATGGGCGATAACTCGAGGGGTGGATCCGGTCGCTCGGCAGATCGAGATGCGTAAGTTGCCGATCTCCCGGACAGCTGAATCTTACCAAGGAAGAAGAGGATTTCGTTGCTTTTAGCGACGATGAGGAGCAGAACGCCGACGTGGTGTCCGAGTTCGCCCTTATCGGCAAAGTGCTGACCCCCTCCCGCTTACATATCTCCACCATCACGGGTGCTATGAAGCCGGCTTGGGGTCACCCTTTTGGTCTTAGCCTTCGTTCGATTGGCGAAAAAGATCGGAACATGTTCATTGCGGAATTTTCTAGTCAAGTGGATAGAGATCGCGCTTTGAATGGCTCACCGTGGGTTGTTGGAAAACACGCGGTGATCATGAAGGAGTATGATGAACGACTCAGAGCCATCCGATGTTACCTTCGATCATATGCCAATCTGGGTTAGGATTCCGAACCTACCTTTTGGATGGATGAACGACAAGCGCGGTACTAGGGTGGCAGGCCTGATTGGGAAGGTCCTCAAGATGGATGTTGATGAGCGGGGTAAAGCTAGTGGACCGTTCTTAAGAGCTCGGGTGGAGATTGACATCAACAAGCCCCCGAGGAGAGGGGTTTTGCTTCGATCCGACAGGAACGTGGATCCGAGTGTGGTATGATATCCAATATGAAAAAGTGCCTTTCTACTGTTTCTCGTGTGGTCCGATGGGACACCTCATTGGAGACTATAAAAACCCACAGCCCGGAATGCGGAAGGGATGCTACCTTATGAAGAGAAGCAGCTGAGGGCACCGGAGGATCGTAGAAAGAAATTCCGGAGTTTCAGCGAGGCAGCTGCTGAGGCGTTTGGCCGGCATCCCGGGGATGATCGCAGGCGTGGTACGGGTCGAGGAGCTGGTCGCGGCTGGAGCAGGACGTGGCATGGGGAGGAATGATCATGCCAATGAAGACCCCTCCACGAGACGGGATGTGGCGGAACCTGTTCCTACGGCTCGGCCGAGGTACCACGCCGACTCCGGAGCAGTCCAGGGAGCGGAGGATTGTGGTACTTCCACAACGCAAACGGAAAGATCAGATCAAAGCGCCCGAGCTCAATCTACCGGCGATTGAACCAACCGGCTTGCAGATGGAACAGCGGTCGGAGGAAAACTGTGCTCGATCCGAATCGGAGAACATAGAAGTGGTGAAGAAGCAAAAGACCCAAACAATCAATTGTGCAAGATCGGCGGCGGCTGCAGGTGGCAGCCCCGCCGGGCACAATGAGTACCTTATGTCCGAACTGCCGGGGCGGCGGGCGGCCCGAGGCGGTTCAGGAAATCCGCAGCTTGGTAGAGCTGCACGGACCCGTGATGCTGTTCTTGTCGGAGACAAAGATGAGTGCAGCCAAGTCACAAGATTTGAGATGGCGCCTTGGTTTCACGGAGGCGTTTGGTGTGAGTAGTACAGGCCTTAGTGGAGGCATGTGTTTGTACTTGGAGGAATAGTCTTCTAGTGGAATTGCAGAATTATTCAAAAAACCATATTGATGTTTGGGTGAATGATGCGGCAAATCCTGATCCAGCGAAACGATGGCGTTTTACTGGGTTCTATGGGGAACCGCGTCGGGAAAGGAGGAAAGATGCTTGGGATCGCCTACGCTTCCTCAGCCACACGTCGACCTTGCCGTGGCTGTGCGCGGGGATTTTAATGAAATCCTTTGCCGAACGGAGCAATTTGGGAGTAATGATAGGGATGAGTGGCAGATGGAGACCTTCGGAGAGGCAATCTGTTTTAGCTGCCTCATGGATTTGGGGTACATTGGCCTGCCCTACACTTGGGATAACAGGCAGCATGGATCGCGCAACGTGAAGGTCCGACTTGATCGTGCCTTTGGGAATGAAGCTTTCCTCCATAAGTTTGAGGCAACTCGTGTCACCCATGTCCAAACTGAGTCTTCGGACCATTGTGCGGTTTTGATTCAGCCGGACGTTAATCGGAGACGGGGAAACCGAAGAGCAAAACCGTTTCGGTATGAGAATATGTGGCGCCGGCATGATGATTACCCGGAGGTTGTGCGCAGCTCTTGGCAGCGAGGACATGGAACTCTATCGGAGATACATGCAGGTCTGTCTGAACTGAAAGGAGCCCTCCAACATTGGGATCGCGAGGTGTTTGGCTCAGTAAAAAAGAGCTACACTCTCTCCGACGCAAGCTGGAAGATCTACGGAGTCGATCACTTTACTCAGGGCCGACGAGAGAGGAGAAGAACACCATGCGGCGTATCGCTGAACTGCTGGCTAGGGAGGAGATCATGTCAAAGCAACGCTCCCGAGTTGATTGGTTGAAAGAAGGAGACCGCAACACGGAATACTTCCGGGCCCGAGCAAAAGAGCGTGCGCGTATAAACCGCATTTCTGCTTTGCGCCGGCCGGATGGTACGATGTGCATGGAACAGGAGGGCTTAGAAACTATGGCTCAGGACTTCTATGTCCAGCTATTCACAGCGCAGCCTGACACCGAACCCTCACTTGTCATCGACTATGTGCCCCAAGTGGTCACAACCGAGATGAATGAGGCGCTGTTGGCTCCCTTCACGGCTGAAGAAGTTGAAAAAGCGTTGTTTATGATGGGGGCTAATAAATCCCCGGGACCCGACGGTTTCACGGCAGGTTTCTACCAAAAGCATTGGGAATTGGTTAAAGACGATGTCTGCCGCGCGGTCTTGGGTTTTCTGAATGGTGGAGACATGCCGAGTATTGTCAATAGCACGGTGTTGGTCCTTATTCCGAAAGTCAAACAACCACAAGAAATGTCGCAGTTCCGGCCCATATCTCTGTGCAATGTTCTGTACAAACTTTGTTCAAAAGTACTGGCTAATAGGCTCCGAATGATTCTGGATGAAATTATTTCTCTCGAACAAAGTGCATTTGTTCCCGGCCGTCTGATTACGGATAATGTGCTGCTGGCGTATGAGTGCATCCATTATCTAAAAAGGAAGAAAGGAAAAATTGGCTACTGTGCAACTAAGCTGGACATGGCAAAGGCCTATGATAGAGTGGAGTGGACTTATCTTAGGGCTATCATGCAGAAAATGGGTTTTAATATCCAGTGGATCAATCTGATAATGAAATGTGTAGAAACGGTGACTTTCTCGGTGAGGGTCAATGGCTTCTTCTCAGAACAGTTCACACCATCGCGAGGTATTCGCCAAGGTGACCCTATTTCCCCGTACTTGTTCTTACTTTGTGCAGAAGGTTTTTCCTCTCTTTTGCACAATATTGGACCAACCTTTCTGGCGAGGGGTATTAGGGTAGGAATCCATGCACCTTGGATTTCTCATTTGATGTTTGCAGATGATTGCATCCTTTTTACTCAAGCTAATGAGCGAGGGGCAGAAAGACTAGTGAGTATTTTGGATCGATATCAAAGGGGCAGTGGACAGCTTGTGAATACTGCCAAGTCATCCATTTTCTTTAGTGCCAACTGCCCCGAGTCAGACCGAGAAGTTGTTAAAACTATCACGGGTGTGAACTAGGAAGCCCTGGGAGAGAAATATTTGGGTCTGCCTACTGCCGTGGGAAGAAGTACAAAAGAAGCCTTTGAACCAGTAGCAAATTCTGCGAAGAACCTGATGGGAGGCTGGTGTGAAAAGAAACTGAGCTCTGCTGCGAGGGAAGTTTTGATCAAATCAAAAGTACAGTCTCTGCCCACTTATTCTATGAGTTGCTTTCTACTGTCACCCGATACTTGCAAAAAGATGCGGAGTGCAATTTCAAACTTTTGGTGGAGCAGCAATATAGATAAAAGAAGTATTCACTGGAAGAAGTGGGAGGAGCTGACAAAACCGAAATGTAATGGTGGTATTGGTTTCAGGGATTTGAAACTATTCAATCTGGCACTACTAGGGAAACAGGGATGGAGATTACTCATGAAACCTGAGTCTCTGTGTGCGCAGGTATTGAAAGGGAAATATTTTCCAAATGATGATTTTCTGAATGCACGAAAAAAGAAGAACTCCTCCCACACATGGAGGGCCATTCTGGCAGGTCGGGAGGTCCTGAAAACTGGCCTTATCAAACGCATTGGTGATGGCGCTAGTACCAGGATTTGGGAGGATTGTTGGATCCCAGGAGGTGTGGCACTCAAACCTCTGTATCCAAAACCTGAGGCCATGGCAATGCTGGTTAGTGAACTGATTGACCAAGACCGGAGGAACTGGAACCAAACAGCGCTCGATAATAATTTCATCAAATCTGACGCAGACCTGATCGCGGCGATTCCACTAGGTGCGATGAGGGAAGATTGCTGGGCTTGGTCAGCGGAACGCCATGGTTCTTACTCGGTTAAGTCAGCCTACAGGCTGTTGTCGGACAATGAACAGCAAAAGCGGGAATTCACTGGCAACAGCGCTGCAACTTCGACAAATGATGGAAACGAAGTCTGGCAGCGTTTGTGGCGGATCAAAGCCCCTCCAAAGGTCAAGGTCTTCTGGTGGCGGGTTCTGCACAATGCCCTCCCGGCGAGAGCTAATCTCTGTTATAGGCACATTGAGAGATTGGGCACTTGTGAATCTTGTGGCCTCGAAGATGAAACAGCTTACCATGCTCTTGTCACCTGCCCTATAGCTCGGCAGTTTTGGGATGCTGTTAAGGAATTTTGTGGAATCAAGATGCCAAAGCTACATCCTGCAACCTGGACTCATGATTTGATAGACCCCGGAATGTGCCCAAGTAAAAGTGCAGCTGTTATATTGTGTGGTATGTGGTCCCTTTGGTGCTCGCGCAATGACAGAAGGCATGGTAAAGAGGGAATATCAATCCGGAATGCGCTCGACTGGATCATGGAAGCGACAGAACTTCTAGCAAGGAAGAGCCGCCCAGAACAAGCTGAGATTCAATCCAATATCAGATGGAAACCCCCTCTCCGGGTACCCTTAAACTGAATGTCGATGCAGCGTTCATTCAGGATCACCAAACTGGAGCCATTGGAGCGGTAGCCAGAAACAGTGATGGAACATTCCTATGGGCGGCAGGAGCTTGGTTACAGCATGTTGGATCGGCGCTGAATGCAGAAGCCGAAGCTGTACGCAGAGGAGTAGAAATCCTAGCAACTAAAACAAATCAAGCGGTTGTTGTGGAGACTGATTCAATGCAGCTTGTCCAGCTATGGAACAACTCAGAGAACCAGCGATCTTCGATAATGCGAGTTCTGCAAGATATTAAGGATCTTAGCTTATCCTTTTCTTCCTTTCATTTGTGTTTTGTTAGGCGGAATGCTAACTTGGCTGCGCATGTTAGCGCCAAGGAAGCGTTTAGACTGAAACTAAACTTTCTCTGGGAGGGCTTGCCACCTACGTCCTTGCAAAGCCCTCTACAGAATGATTGTAATCCGCCCGATTGATTAATGAATGAAAGGAGTCTTGTTCTCAAAAAAAAAAAAATACCCCATCTATTTCGGGGCCATCTGTTTTAGACCGGATCGACGGCGCCGGAGAGGGGCGCGCGCCGCCGGAGACGGATTGGGACGCCGCTCAAACGGCACGCCACAGGAGGTCTACGGTCGGTTCGGCAGAATGACTCGCGCCGCTCGGACGGAGCCGCCGCCGCTCCGAGGTCGCGCTGCCAGATATGGTTTCTGGCAAAACAAAATGGCGCGAAAAATGGTCGGTCCATCAGACAGATTCACGTGCGAGACCGTCAAGGCTGGGTCCCACAGCCGCTAACAAACAAATCATTACAGTGTCAAGGCCAGTGGGTGGGTTCTGGCTATTTTGGACCACAAAGGCGTCGCATGTGAGCTATTCCATCTAACGATGTCGTATCCCAGAGAATACAGGTGAAAAGCATCGCATGGGAGCTATTATCCGCATCGTGAAGGACTAGTAGCTTGATCAAGAAGTGTTGGCGTTCAGAGAACAGACCTAAGCTTAGTGGAGAACATATCCATATTGTATATATATATAATCTCAAACAATTTTGTCAAGCTGAACAATTTTTCACATGGATATTCTATCTCTACTGCTTACTAAGTTCGGAGAGAAAGAAATTAGAAAGAGGCTCGTCGGGAGGGATCCGGAGGTGGTGCATTGGACCAATGAGAGGCCAGCGTTCTCGAGTTGTTGATTGCTGATGTGGCAAATTTTTGTGAGCTAAACCTTCTAATAAAATTTGAATGGCTAAACAATTTCAGATGAAAACATTCTCAACATGTGATACCATCTCACATCATAACGAATTTCATGATTTCCTGTCTTTATTTTTTAATAATTATTTCCTGTCTTTATTTCAGTGGATTTTATGCGTAAGACCTTAAAATGGGCTAAATAGCGGAACAAATATAATTTTTGTACTCATTATATTTTATATTTTGAATCACCTGCAGTTCAAAGTTGACTTAATTCAAACAATTGGTGAAATGAAATTAATTAACTAAATATAGCAAATAAGTACAAAATACAAAATTGTGACATGGAGGAACTCATGTTGCATGTGTAGAGTAGGAAAAATTTTGAGGATAGAAAAGAAAAAAAATTCTTTGCCGAGTGAAAAAAATACACTTGGCAAACCATTATCTTTGCCGAGTGTAAAAAATAATACACTCGACAAAAGCTTCTTTGTTGAGTGCCGTAAAAACACTCGGCAAACTCTTACTTTGGTACTCTGCAAAGATGTTGTTTGCCGAGTGCCCAAGTAAATACACTCGGCAAAGATTGAGGCACTCGGCATATATCGTTTTGCCCGTAGTGTTTGGATCTAGCTTGTTTAATTCTTCTGGTGCCGCAAAATGATGTAACAAAAAATTAATGGGGGTCAGATAAAACAATATTTACCATTCAAATGGTTGTACCAAATACTACTGAGAATCTAGGTAGCCAATATGGTCTTCACTTCCTGCATGCGTTCATGAGCAACGGACGACGGCAATGGTTCCAGGTGCTTATTATAGTCCTTGGGCCCAGGGATTAACCATGGCAAAATGCTAGGTGCATGTTTTGTTTTTTAAGGAAAAAAAAGAAAGATACTCGTTATGCTCTGAAGATAGCAGAATATGTATTTGCATCGGAAGTATATAGTTATAATCGTAACACTCCTGCATTGTCGTCTCCATCTAATCATACATAGAACTGCTAAACTGACATGCATGTTTTTCTTTTCCGGAACATGTAAACACAAAATGTCTCTAATGCTACCTCGCCAGATATTCCCGTTCTGGGTTCTGGTGGCCAAGCTAGCAATGCATGCCGCACGCTCGTAAGTGCAGCGCACCTGAGGTGTTTCCGTTGCACTGCTTGATAGAACACTGCTACTTGCTTGCATGACAGAATGCATGCATCGGTACCCCGGTGAACCAGAGATGGACTAGATGAACCGCACCTCATGCGCTCTGTGAGCGGGAGCGGCGTGTGGTGTGGTTGATTTTGTCCGGCTCCTAACACAACCAGCAGCCTTGGTGCCTGCTTATTCAATGAAGTGAAAACGTTGGACACGCCCTGGGCAAGATCTCGTGTCGTGCTATGACGGACAATTTTGTTTATCATTATTTTCAAATTAAACATAGGCTGATAGTCCTCGACTCTGCCCAGCACTCTTATATCTGCAGAATAAACAGTCACAACATTTAGATGTTAAAATTTTGTGTGTATGCATATTATCCCTCGCTGCGTCAGCTTTCACAGTTTATTCAATGTATTGTAAGTAGTTTAGCACTATCTGTAGTAATTAATACTAGATATCTCTGGACGCCATCTAATACTTAGTTGTCGCTATCAGCCAAACAATTAGATATTTAGTAACGTCCACTACTGCAATTGGGGATGTACTAAAGAATCATTCTTGTGAATTCTATGCATCCATCTCCTTCCTCTCTGCCTGTGCTCTATATAGGGACCTGAATGGTACTGTCTGGAGAAGGCTTCGTAGAGAGGGACTCTCCTCGCAGATTCCTCAAAGGTTAGTAGGTGCTCTCGCGTTCTACTGATTTTTATTTCTTTCATTTTCCTTGTTGGCAAGAAACTTTTTCTTTCTCTTTGGTTCAAAGTAGATCTAGATCGAATGAAAACATGTCATGGTTTTCATCTTCTATTGAGATTGTTACACTGATGGCCGCACCATCTGCTGCTCACATTCCTATGGTCTATTCAGTTAAACCCTTTTTGCCAGGATTGGGTAGATCATTGTTTTCTTTCGCACCGGTTAGATCTACCATTTTATTGGACAGATTCTCCTGGTTTTGGGTTCATTTACCCTCGCGGTAGCCTTGTTGCATTCAATCAGGTCGGGTCACACAAGCAAAATCGCGAGCAAAAGCCATATTTTTATGACCCTTTGCATATCTAGCATACAGTCCTCGTGACTGATATATATATCAAACCATGGATGTTATAGGGTGAGGTGCAGTATTTTTATAGCGAGGTGCTAATTCTTAGGCGATTGAAATCTGCCTTCCTTTCTGTCGATTCATATTAGCCGTAGGATCAAGATTTGGTGCCCCACACGCTTTCTTCGACCACCAGCCAACACATATTTTTCCCTCTCCCCCACGGATCTCCACCACGCTCTCCTGCCTTCCACCGCAGACCCCTGACTCCGACGGTGCCCCCGCCACCGCCCACCTCTGCCACCACGCTAACTAGTCATCGCTGAAATTTATTCTGATTTCAGTCAATTGAAGAGGAGGACTTCTGATTTTTATATGTTCAGATGTATTTACCTTTCTTTGCTGGAGCCTTGCTAACCAGTAGATTCGTGCAGGACACATTCTATGAAATCCAAAATAAATCAATGGTAGAATTAAAAATACTAGGTGAAAAATATCTTAATAACTGATGCAATACATCAATCGAAGTTTGCGATGACAAATATTTTTATAACAGTCTTGGACCTGTTTTTGTCGATAACAGAAAGATTAGACGATCACTATAGTTTCAAGATTTGATTGTGCGAATAAATTTACAAACGATGAGTTGAAAGATAGTCATATACATATTTGTCGTATACTAAAGCATGTTCTACAAAAGGTCCAGTTTTAAGTGCTGGGAGGTAAGAAAACCATAGATTTGATTCTAAGAATGTACCATCAGTTCCTATATCGCTGGTTACTATATATTGTGACCTAGCAATATACCATGAGTTCTTATGTCCCGATTTTGGCTTCTGTAGATCTTACAACCAGTATTATTACATAAAATAGATGAAACATGTATTTGATATCACAGGTGTCAATATATTGTGAACTATACCACAGCTTATTGATATACTCTGAACAAAGGATTATCATATTTTTTATATAATGTGTTTATATCCCGACTTCGGTCTCTGTAGAGGTTACAGCCAGTCTTATTACATAAAGAGAGGCACACATTTCATATTGTTTGTAGTCAGTGTTAACCTTTGCTATGTATCACATATTTGATACTGTTCATTCCAACTGACATTTTTCTTCTTAACTGATATCCTCCATGTCAACTGATATTTGTTTGAACTCAGTGTCCATTTCATGTCATATAATTCTGTATATTAAATTACTACTGATTAATATGTCTTTTCTTTTCTATGACAGTGAGCAACTTCATGCCATTTCAAGATCAAGAAGAACAGATGGACAATGACGAAAGAAATATTTACCAAAATCTTCAAGAAAACCCGCTTCCGTGTTTCAGCACTGAGCTGTGGAGCACATTGCAGCCGGGGACCCCGGCATCCATGGCTGGTTTCATCCCGAACTCTGCAGAGACAACTAATGTCGGGCTTGTACCGGGTGTTCAAAGTTCTCAATTAAAGACGATAATAGAGCCTCTAGTACAATGGCCCGAGGGTTCCAATTCTGTGACCATGCATGAGAAAGGAAGCCTTGGAAAATTTTATAATAACGATGGAAGTGGCAGCTATGAACTGACACTCCCACCAATGACTGAAACTACCCTGACCACGCCATTTCAAGGTCACCCTTCAATGAAACAACTAGGTGTTGGTGGTGATTTTCATTTTACAGATGGAACTGGTACAAGTGAAAACCTGCCTAATTTGATGTTACCAAATATCCCGGATTATCCAAGGCATGGTTCTTCCTTCTTGCATCCGGTGGAAAATCTTATGGACACCAGGTTTAATGCAGAAACTAACGGTCATGCTGTATCAAGCTTTCAAGACATCACAAATGCTGTGGAAACACAATTTGAAAACACATCCTCTGCACATATAGTATGTGATCAATTTGGTAGCAGTGGTCTGAATGAGAAAAGAACTAGAAGCTCGAACTCGTTGTATCCAATGTATGATGGCAATACATCTGCAGTTGTTCAAGGATCCTCTTCTCTACAAGCAATATTATCAACTCACGACAAGGACAATTATGGAGCATATGGATACAGAACGTCGGGCTTGACAACTATAAATGATGTGAAGATTGCACTAGAGTATTATGCGTTATCTAGAAAGCGGAAAAGATACTCACCTGAAGATGCTGAAGCTAGATGTATAGCCACTGGGTGCACCGGCAGTTCATTTTATCCAACAGTGACAAATGATCCAGTAGTCCCATTGACTGGCTCCTCGACAGTAGCACATCCATATTTTGAAGGTATCAATCTTATTGGCTAAATTCTCTATTCATGTAAGCACTTCCTAATTAAATGACAACATCACCGCGATGCTAACGAAAATGGACATATATCACTAAACCGCAATAACTGTAGCGCGGGTATTAAGCTCAACTACCATATTTTCTCCGCATTTAATAAATGTAATGCATGTCCAATACTATATGGTATGATGTGGTCATCACTTCTTTATACAAATGTATCAATATCTATGAACCGTCACCTTTTTATGGCCGCAATGTCCTAGGTACTGGACGCTCTGATATGTCCAATTATAATGGATTCGGTATGAGTGATATCATTGTTTCCAATACAATGACACATCAAACAGTTGTACCACAAAGTTCAGGTACATTCCATTTAGTTCAAAAATCTTGGGTTTCTCTAGAGATCATAATTTTATCACTCAATCAGATTGTTCTAAATGAAACTTTCATTCTCCAGTGATTGAACAGAGAGCCCAGTGCAGTCTTCCGGAAGATCCTGCCAATATATCACAGAGTTATGTCAATGATGGAGCGGAATTGAATGCAATTCCGTATGTAGGAGGTGCAGTATATCACTAGACAATACTAATACCTGTAAAGATAATAATAGATCACAAATGACTAACAAATAATTAATTCAGGTGATGCAACAGTGATGGATGGCCCTCAATTCAATTATGACAGCAGTGGGAATGTCAACAATGAAAGTGAATTGGACCCAGGTATGCGACAATGATAGATTTATATGTCACTTTATGGGGCGGTGGGAGTGCTTCACCTGTTGTTTATTTCGAATGTATGATTGTTTTTGTGATGAGAACTATTTGTCATCAGGTTGTGCAGCTTTCGAAGAGGCTTATCCCTTTCCCTCAACCATTTAAAAAGGCAGGTAAATGTTGTGATCTATTGATATTTGAGCTGGCATTTGAATTGCTTCAATTTAAATACAGTATTCACACTAGGCAGGGAATATTAAAAAAGGAGATTTTTTTCTTTGTCTTGAAGTATAAATACAATTGAACTTTATAGCATATGAAGTTCACATTCATTGCAATATTGCATTGTCACTCTCCGTATTGGTATGAATATGAGGATACTGTAGCCTAATTAGTGCAGTAACTACCAGTATAATAATGTGTATTGATCATAGCAATGTGGTTACAATTCTCATTAGTTCTTACATTGGGGTGGAGAGGGTAGAAATGATGGTATTCATTCTATTGCACCACATCACTTCCTATAAATCATGAAGTATGATCCAAGATGTGAGTGACTTTAATTCTAAATATGAAACATCTATATCTAGGTATAATCCTGTCTATTCAATTTGTTTTTAGTCAACTATACTTAAAATGACTTGTTAAATACACTTGTTTTCTGAGGTATCCTCATTTGGTTTCTTTCCCTCAGGTACATTTGCTAGGTGGTCTTGATCGAATGATGGGAATAGCAGCATATGTGCCTACAGTCATGATTTGCTTATCTACCAGACATGTTTATTGTAATAATGTACTTTTACATTTGAGTCTTCACTATACTTTGGTGCTTAATATTTATTATATTTGTTATTATTTTCGGATGCTACATATCTTTTGTGCCAATATGCGTTCTACTCACACCCCCATTCACATGGTGGCTTTGGAAAAAAATAATTTAGAATTTACTTACGTGGTGGTCTGATTGCTTCTCAGTCACATGGTGACACTAATGAGGTAATACAGTTCCTTGGCACGAGGAATGCTGTGCCGTAGGCCACGCATAATCCAAGCTGGTGTTTGGCTAATCGTTCACTGACGGTGAAAGGTGATTCTGTACGTCTATAACCCTGTACCAGCGGAATCGAGCGTGGCGCAGATCAATATCGATACTACTCACTTTGGACTTTGTTGAAACTTATTGATGCTCACGTCCGTTCCAAAATAACCTTCCAGGGGGCGCCATATATTTTCTTTCCATGCAGCAGCCTAATGCTGAGGTTTGGCTACAACGCGTCACTAATGGGACAATAGGAATGCATAACTTTTTCTTTCAACAGCCTAATGCTGATATCTGACTCTGGCATGACCAGCTGGTACGAGGTGTCCTATCGTCGTTCTCTGCCACTTCTTTCTCCATGGTCTGCGGTGTGCGTTGTGCTTCGGGATGGGAGTTTAATTGGTGCTCGCCCCTGGTTCAAGCAAAGCCAGCTGCAATATAATTTTGTTGAATAGTAATCCAATAATCTTCTGATAAGTTCCATTTTCTGCTGAAAATTAGGATTAAAAAAACCTAGATTATGGCTATGTATATTGGGCTATATATTTAATTTTGCTAAACCATTAATGCTGTCTCACGCATTGGAGGTGCAGCTTGCGTTTCTTCGGGGTCACTTGGGCAGTCACGTTTGTAAGAGACAGCAGCTGAAGAAAAGAGGAGAAATTTCAAGTCATAATATGGAAAAAACGAACAGCCAAATCAAAAGTAAAATAGTCAGTAACCTCGCTCCAGATTAGCACTGTTGGAGCTAATCAAGCAGCACTTCGTTTCGAGGCAAAGTAAAAGAATGTAAGAAACGAGTAGTTGATAACCTCCATAAGAGGCGCCGAAGTATAGAGGAGGTACCTCGCCCGGAAGCAGCGGCGGGCTCCCCAGCACCCGAAATAGAGCCACCTCGCCACTCAACGCGAGGTCTATTCATGGTCTTCTTCTTTTTCGAAGAAACGAACAACTCTGATAGTGGGTCATGCATTAACACTGACTGGGGCCTCGGAGTAGCTGAGCATAGTGCTGCTGCCTGCGATGCGCCTGGCGGGGTGGATGCAGGCTCAGGGGAGGATCTAGAATCAACAGCAAGGGGAAGAAGGCCCCTCCGTCCGTGGGACTTTGATGACCCAGCCCTGCCACCAGAACCACGCTTCATCTTTTTGCCAGGGGCGGCTGCGGAGTTGGCAGGAGCCTTGCCAACATCGCCCTCCTGCGACGCAGGTCGAGGCGAGTAGGGAATTCCCACTGTACGGGCCAAAACTGCCCCCGCTCCTCAATGGAGTAGTGACCATACTAGAACGCCGCCCGCTGCTCAACATTCTTCACAAACGACCTCGCCTTATTCTTTTTGCTGGCGAGGTCAACTTTCGGGCAACGGTTGGGCCTGTTGATCCCCTCGACCTCGAAGGCGATATTTTGCAGGTCATCGTTTCTGAAGCTGAAGCCGTCCGTGAGGGGATGAACACCAGCGACGCAAGGCGGGAAGCGAAGGGATACACGGTTTTGACGTTGCTAGCCTAAGTCACGACGGCACCTGGGACCTTAGCGTAAAACCAGTAGCGGGACCAGCTCTGGCTCCATTTGTTCATGCTTCGGTGCATGACACCTTTGTTCTCGTTACGCCGCGGAGCAAAGCTGAACAACACATAGTTGCAGTCGTGCTGCAAGCCGTTGACTTTAATCCGCCGCGTCTAATTATGTAGCACGAAGTGGCTGGGGAAGGCTTCGATGTCACGGTCCCTGCCGTAGCTGACCATGGCCCAAATGAACTTGCTCAGGTAGATAATGCACTGAGTGTCAGCTTGTGCAACTGGATCCGGTATCGAACCAAAACTGTCAGCACGAGCTGATGGCAAGGGATAGTGAGACCCACGACAAAGTAGTCATCGAAGACCACCACCTCATCCCTCTCCAAGCGCAGCTCCTCCTCTCCAACCGGAAGGCGGTACCCCTGGATTAGGCCCTCGTCGACCAGCTCCTTCGCGAGCTCATCGGTCATGAAAGAAGGCTCAATCCTGAACGAGCGAGGGTTGGAAGCTTTCTGCAGCTTCGAATGGCAGCGGTGCGAAGTACCACAAGAGGCGTTAGCGTCTGCCTCACCTGCCTCAGCGGAGGCCTCATCAGAAGCATCCTCCTAATCATCACCGTCACCGCTAACTTCGGCGTCATGCTCGCTCTTGTCGTCACTGCCATCTGCTTGGTCGCTAGCAACGTCTTGGTTGTCATTGCCGACGCTTGAGCCACCGCTCTCTTCCCTATAGTAGGTGGCATCAGAACACAAGGTGCGAAAGCCTCCACTAAGGAGAACTAGTGGCCCCAGCGCCTGAAACCACCTTAGTTCCAGTGTTAACCTCACCAGCAGCTTCTTCCCAATCTGCTGAAGCAACGGGACGCGTGGGTGAAGCCATCTAAAGAAGGGACAACAATAAAAATAAAAGCACAAAAGCAGCCTAGTATTGAGAAAGGAATGCGAAGTAGAAAAATGACATACAACAACAAGTCAGAATGAGGCCGGCGAAAAAGAAGCAACAGCAACCGCCCTTTATATAGGCACAAAGGTAAAACCTAGGGTAGCGATAGGGCGCAGCGGCGGCGCGCCCGGTAAAGGTCTGACACGTAGCGCCGCAGCAACCGAGGTGGGCTTTCTCGAGAACAACAGAAAAAGCACCGAGAGCAAAAGCCCAACCAAGGCCGCTGAAGCAAAAAATCGTCAAGAAGCCCGCAGAACAAAGTATCACAGGAGGAGATTTGCTGAGTGAAACGGTTTGGCGTTAAATCCAGGGACTGGTGTTTTCCTCCGCTCGCTCCCCGGCGGAGCAAAATCTAAGCGACCTCGCTCGCCTAGAACACGAGGCGCACTCGTCCCTCGAGGGGCTAATGTTGGGGGCCTAGCGCTGAGGTCACCTTACACGAGGGGCCCAAGCCCTTCCTTTTGTGTAACGCTAATCCCTCCATGACTTGTTGGATGCACAGATCACCCGACGGAGAAGTGAGGAAATGGCGCGAAGCACCAGGGCCGGGCAAAGCTCAGAGGCTCAGGCACGATCTGGCTCCACAGTGCGCCACAACCTGGCGCCAAGCAGGCCGCAAATCCCGCGGTCTAGGCGTGAAGTCTGAATTGCCCCTAGGGTTGCCGCCTTCTAGCTGTACCGAGGGCATAACTGTCATGTAAAGTTGTGGCTCCCCATGACTAATAAAAGGAGACCAAGGGTCGCCTGTAAACACGCATGTAATTACCAAGTTAACTTTGCTATCAAGAGTCATTATCTCACCGTTTATTCCTTTACACTTCGCATATTTCGTATCTCGTGTTCGGTGTGCTAAGTGCGGCTTTACCTCGGCACTTAGTACACCAACAGCCGCGGCCAGGCCGCCGTCGTACCTGAGGTCGCCACCGCTCTCCAGGCAACCGCTGTCGTTCCTGGCCTCCGCTGCCGAGGCCACCACGGTTGCGCCTAAGGCCTCCGCCACCCGACGTTGGAGAGAGAGAGAGAGAGAGAGAGAGAGAGAGAGAGAGAGAGAGAGAGAGAGAGAGAATGCGTGGGAATGGAAGGCATAACGAATCACGCTACCTCCAACTTCGGGAATCCCTATACGCCGCGCAAACCGCTTCAGGTACGAAGCTTGGCTTAAGTTTTGATTTAAACTTTTTTCACAAAACTTTGACTTGAAACTTTTTCTCGACGAAACTTTGATTCCAAACTTTCTATTTTTAGAAAGTTTGTGGGATGTAAAACTTTCCAAAAAAAGAAAGTTTCATCCCTGTTCGAAGGTTTGCTACGAGCCCTGCTCGCGCGCGTGCGTGGATTATCCAGTCCCCTCCAACTTTGAGGTATTGTGTAACCAGATCCGCTGGGGTCATTAATAGATGATCCAATGACCGCACTTCGACGTCTATCTGGACCACACAGCATCCTCTCCCTGAGCCTATGAAAATAACACTACAAGCTATCCTCATTAATGGAGGTCAGATAAAACAATATTTACCATTCAAATGGTTGTACCAAATACTAGTGAGAATCTAGGTAGCCAATATGGTCTTCACTTCCTGCATGCGTTCATGAGCAACAGACGACGGCAATGGTTCCAGGTGCTTATTATAGTCCTTTGGCCCAGGATTAACCATGGCAAAATGCTAGGTGCATGTTTTGTCTTTTAAGAAAAAAAAAGAAAGATACTCATTATGCACTGAAGATAGCAGAATATGTATTTGCATCGGAAGTATATAGTTATAATCGTAACACTCCTGCATTGTCGTCTCCATCTAATCATACATAGAACTGCTAAACTGACATGCATGTTTTTATTTTCCAGAACAGGTAAACACAAAATTCCACATCTCCTCTTTCCTCTCCTGTGGCACGGAACGCCAATCGGGCCAAATGATTCGGCAAAGATCCCTGACCACTTTGCCACAACGGTTACGCCATTTTGCGTGGACACCGGCGGGTTCTATTGGCGTCCCGTCTTTGGGGTCGAGAGCAGTGACTTCATAGATGCCCTCTGCCTTATTCCGCAGAGCGTTCACCGCGCTTGCGTTTCTTCGGGGTCACTTGGGTAGTCATGTTTGTGGCCGGCTCGTTGGCGTCCACATTGCCCTCTGCCTCATCTTGTGAAGCGATTTGATGACCGGAACTTCGTATAGGAACCTACGATGTAAGGAATAGAATTAGTATGTAGCTATTTGACGAGAAAGATGAGGAATGCCATATTTGATGCGATACCTCGTCTTCGGGCATGTAGTCGGGGTCCGAGGTATGGCCCCGAGGTTGTTGAGGTGGTTGAGGATGCGGATCCTCCGGTTCCACATATCCTTCCTCTACCGATGAAGCGTTAGAAGACTATGGCCGAGGGTCACCTTGAGGCGGTGTGTAGTTGATACGGCGAGGCGGGGAAGGATCAGGGTTCGGAGCCATCGACATATTCTTTCTTTGTAATGGCATCTTGTCCGCCATAGGGTTAGGCTACCTTATTAGAGACGAAGACTTTGTCGAACAGGGATATATCTTCGTACTTACAAGGAGACAACAGAGAAAACCATGAGAATTGATTTACAAAATAGATTAATTTATATAGAACAAATATGTTTTGCATGGCATCAGAACAAGGATAGCATCTCAATCATACAGTAGAGGAGGAAGACGAAGAGGATGGATGTACAATGTAGGACACTTTCATAAGAAAGGTAGGTGCACATTATGCAATACATACCACAATTTATAAGACCTCGAGGTAAACAGGTCAGGATACTTGGGTATCCTCCGAACAATCAAACGTAATATGTCATACACATGACATAGATCATCCGGAGAATACCCAAGCATCCGTCCATGTCTACCTAAAGGCCGTACGAGTTGCAGTACGTCTTGCATATTTTTCAACCAACCTTCCTAATGAAAGACACCCTACATTCTATATTCGTCCTCCCCATCCTCCCCTTCTCCTACATATATCGATGCTTATAAAGTCATCATCTGCCGAGAAAGATGATCTTAGTGCGGATTGCCGATTCAACGACCATCCAACGCTGTTATAAGGTCATTGACTCGTATGGCAACATGTTTCCAACATCCGAGGATGCGGTCCTTGCTGCCACACTCATCTCACTTTGCCCGCTGTCATCATCGAGCATGGCTAGACCAAGGAGAGGAAAGAGGGGAAAGAGAGGAAAAAAGAGAAAAGAGAGGAAATAGAGGAAAGAGAGGGGAAAAGAGAAGAAAAGAGAGGAAAGAGGAGAAAATAGAGGAAAGAGGAGAAAATAGAGGAAAGAGATGGAAAATAGTTTTTATATCCTTTATTTGGTCTAGCCATCAAAGAGAGCAAGAGAGGAAATTTTATACCATTAGTTTAGCTATCTGCCCATCGACAGGGCATACACAACAATTACTTAACTCAAAAATGCAGCACCAATTATGCAGCAACAAGTTTGCTACTGGCAAATGCAGCAAGAGCAGGTGTGTAAGCAAGCAAGCAAAAGCAAGCTCGAAATAAGATGGTTTAAAGCAAGCTCATGTTCAGAAGCAAGCAAAAGATGAAGCTTTGATTTATTTAATTCTGTGGATGCATAGTCATGTTGGCCATTTCCCTACCTTTAGTTATGCAGTAGGTACCTTGTCTGATTGTTGGTTAGCATATATGGATCAGCTCTTAACAGAGGGAATCGATGACGATGAAAAGAGAGAACTAATGAAGAAGATGGTCAAGTTGGTTGACATTTTGCACCATTCGATCATTTCATATGTGATATGTCCAAAACAGAAACGAAATGAAATGTGCAATTGCTACGATTGGAGTTCAATAATGAATGTTAATTTTTGTGACAGCATGCATTTACTACAACATTTGTTTCTGTTCATCAAACAGATAGGAATTGATTGTGATGAATTCGGTAAAGAAACCAAAGAGCCAAACTTCAGTCCTGTTAAATAATCTAAACCAGAACACCTACATTTCATGTTTAATAATAGTTGCATGCTTTCTACTCCATTCGGTTAATGATGTCGTTCCGGACATCAACTTTGTACTAGCCACAAGTCATTTTTTCATGTCTGAACGACTTCATTTTAAGAATGGAGGAGTATTTCTACAGGTCTTTAAGAAACAACTACAACAACATAGAAATAAATTAGATGGCAACAAGCGATTGACTTCGCAGATTGCTACGACAATGCAGAATCACAGCATAGTACGCAAAAACAAGTACAGGATCTACAAGCGTACTACCAGAAGATAACAAAGCATTAAAGTGCCAGAATGAAATCCCTATGGATTGGGTCCTTTTAAGGAATATCAAATACAACACCAAGTCCGAAAAGTATGATGCAATATTTCCTACGAGTTCTAGTGGCAATAGACAAAATGACACATGAATTACATGCGTTGCTTGGATTTTTTAGATATATACATGATGACACATGAAAAGTTTGTTTTGATTTACGAAAAGGTTGTTTAGATATATACATGACTTATTCCTTATTTAAAATTTTGCAAAAAAATGGATTTCTATCTATGTTCTATATATTAAATAAAAAAATCCTACTCTTCTTCCCGTTAGAATATCCCCACGTACTCATACCCGTAGCATCTTACTGCCCTACCAGATGAACTGATGAAACACAAGTTGTAAGATAAGAACAACAACCTCACGTATGTAGACGAACAAATGATATAAGAAGCACTCCAGCTTTCTCAGTTGACACTGAATCGCCAAAACTCCCAAATCCTAAGCTAATTCCCTAACTTTAGCACGCATAAATCCCATCTCTCCATTGTCTACTAAGTACTGATGAATCACAGCGCCCCTACATTACGATAATAAGAGTCGCCACAGCTAGGGCCCTCAACAAGAACCCAATCAAATAGCGAGCAAATTTCTTAGTTGAACAAGTAGCGAGCAAATTTCTTAGTTGAACAAGTAGCGAGCAAAGGGGGAGAGCGGGCGTACCAGGGAGACGCCACAAAGGGCTCACCGTCGGGGAGGGGGAAGGGGGAAGGGGAAAGGGCGTACAGGGCCGGTGAGGATGTGGCGGCGAGGGAGGGCCCTCGAGGAGGTGCCGGCGAGGAGGGCCCGCGAGGAGGGAGGAGTCGGCGCGGATGGCCGGCGAGGAGGGAGACACCGGCGCAGAGGGCCCACGAGGAGGTGCCGGCGAGGAGGGAGGTGCCGCCGCGGAGGGACGATGCAGAGGTGTTCGTGAGGACAGCCCGCGAGGAGGTGCCCGCGGGAGGCACCGGCGCGGAGGGTCTGCGAGGAGGTGCCGGCGAGGAGGGAGGCGCCGCCGCGGAGGGTCGACGCAGAGGTGCCGGGGAGAAGGGCCCGCGAGGAGGTGCCGGCGAGGAGGGCCCGCGAGGTGGAGGACCGGCGCGGAGAAGGGCAGCCTGTCGGCGTCGTCGTCTGCGGCGCAGGTGTTAGGGTTGGCGCCGCATGCGACGTGCCTTTTTATAGGCGGAGAAAGATAAAGGCGGTTTGTTGCCAACCGCCGTTGAAAATGATCGTGCGCCGCACCTGTCGGTGAGACCAATATTATAAAACGGCGGAAGTGGTTGCCATCCGCCGCTAAAAACGCCAAGGGCCCACCTGTCGAACTTTTAAGCGGTTGGCATTTCCATCCGCCGTTACAAATGCCATGGGCCCCACCTGTCTGTGAGACAAATATTCTAAAACGGCGGACGTGGTTTCCATCCACCGCTAAAAATGACATCGGCCCACTTGTCGAGGCCTTTGTAACGGCGGTTGGCATTTTCAACCGCCGTTACAAATGATTTTGGGCCCGTATGTCATTGTAATGTAAATGAGATTATTTCTAAAATGATTTAAATAGTGATAAATTGTTCGAAAAAATAATTAAATGTCAATAAATTCCAATAATATGCCAAAATTAAATTATTAAGGAGATAGAAATTAAACACAAATATTAATTCGTACACATAGAGTTATGTCGATAAAAATATGAATTACATGACACTTGACAATATAAGTTAAAGGTATAGATTAAAGTAACATAGAGGTACATCATCCTTAGACTGTTTTTCCTTCGCAATCCGAGTGCATGTAGGGCATTTCTGCAGAATATCTCGGTCTTGTTTCTATAATTTTGAACTTCCTCGGATCAATAAATAATGGCACTTCATCATATTGGTTATATTCATCTTGATCCTTTACATTCTCCACTCCAACGATTCTTTGTTTACCGGGAATAACAATGTACATCTTTTCGTCCTTTGGGTCGAGTATATAGAACACTTGTGCTACCACCCGAGCGAGTATCCAAGGGTCATCTTTGTGACCGAATTTGTTTAGATCGACGAGGGTAAATCCATATTCATCCACCTCCACCCCCTGTGGGTGTTTCACCCATTTGCATTTAAATACAGGCACAACGAGATTTTGTCCGTAATTAAGTTCCCATATTTCCTCGATGTACCCATAGTATGATGTCGGATTGTCCTCTTCGTCATAGGCATGTGTTCGAACACCGCTGTTTTGACACTTACTTTTCTTGTCCTTTTCTTGAGTGTAAAAGATATAGCCATTGATGTCGTGCGCCTGAAATGTAACCACACTCTTCGAAGGCCTCATGGCTAACCTTCTCAACATTTTTTCGTCTACGAGTCCCACGTGAAGCTCTTGGTTCTCGAACCATGATGTGAAGGTTTTCTTGTGCTTCATTATGATCCAATCTTCTGTCTTGTCCGTGTGGTTCTGGTGAAACTCACCGAGGTGTTTCTCAAAGTATGGGCCCACAATCACCGTCTCGTTGTAATACGCTAAAATGTGTTGCATCCACTCTTTTGCAATCACGGTCGATGAATGACTTCTGTCCTCGTGTACCTTTTCCGGACAGTCGGGCCTCATGATGAGACACGGGAAGACCAATAGCTCCTCCATTTTTATTGTAGTCAGCACAGCACTCAATAATCTCCTCGGTGTTGTATCCCTCAATCATTGAACCCTCCGGATGAGAACGAGTTCGTACAAAGCGTTTCATTACATACATGAACCGCTCAAAGGGAAACATATGATGCATGTAGGCGGGGCCCAACGCAACAATCTGGTCAATGATATGAAGCATGAAGTGTTCCATGGTATCAAAATAGGAGGGAGGGAAGCACATCTCAAGCATGCACATTGTTTCATTCATATGGGTCCGTAGGTCATCCAACTCCGCTTTATCGATCACCTTCTTCGAGACTACGTTCCGAAGTAGCACAGGTGAGTTATAGTTAACTTCAACCACTCGGGTTTCACAGCCTCGATGGTGACGGCTAAGAACACCGAAAGCATTGTGTGACACTCGTGAGTGTTCTAGCCACTTATCTTTAGCTCTTCCATGTTCATGAGATTTTTCACGTTCGATGAGAATCTGGTGGGACACTTAATCCATGTAGACACTTGCAAAATGCTATTTTCTCCTCATGCGTAAGGTTGTAGATTGCGGGAGGAAGATAGTATTTTCCGTTCGCCCTTTCCTACGGATGGAGCTCGGGTCTAATGTCCAGTGCCACAAGATCTCTACGTGCACCGAGTCCATCCTTTGTCTTATTGGGTAGGTCAAGAATAAGTTCGCTAGTGCTGTCACATACGCCCTTCCCAATGTGCATCCAGATCGAAGGCATGAGTCACTTCAAGTTCCGCCCGATAATCGAGGTATCTCGAAGAAAATAGATTGCTCCTTAAAGGGCGTGTGAGCTTTGCACTTTGGAACTCCCTTCACCGGTTTGCCAAACACAACTTTGATGTTCTTTACCGTCTCGAACACGACACTAGGGGTCCAGCGTCGAGGTTCTTTGCCTTCCTCAATAGTTCCATTGAACTGTCTCTTCAACAAGCGATACCGGGGTTTCGTGCTAGGAATCGACGGTTTCGCGTGTACACTATCTTCCGAGATGATGGAAGATACACATGGGATGTATCATCAAGGCATACAAAACAACCATGCTTTCCTTTGACCTGTCCCGATAGTGCCCTTAACGCCGGGAATCACTTATCGTCACAAAAATGATGGCTTTGAGCAAGAAGGACGCTCTACGAGTGCTCATCCCATGTACTAACCCCTTCTAATCACAGCTTCTGCATGTCTTCCAATAATGGTTCTAAGAACACATCTATGTTGTTACCGGGTTCTTTCGGACCGGATATAAGGATTGTCAATAGTAAGTACTTTCTCTTGTGACACAACCATGGTGGAAGGTTGTATATTGACGAGTATAACCGGCCAAGTGTTGTGCAGGTTCCTCAATTGACCATGAGGATTCATTCCGTCCGTACTCGGAGTAAACCGTATGTTCCTTATCTCTTTAAAGAATTCTGGATGGTTAGAATGAAACTTTTTCCACTGGGTCCCATCAGCTGGATGACTAAGTTTCTTTGGATCCCTAGGGCGAGAATGCCACGTCATCGGTTCAGCATCCTTGGGGTTAGCAAACAAGCGTCTTATCCGATCGACAACCGGTAGGTACCACATGACCAAGCCAGGAATCTTCATTTGTTCGCTGTCATCGACGGTGATGCTTTTCTTCGTCTTCCTCACATTCCTGTTGCTCTTCTTTCCATTAACAATCGATGTGTCCGCATCATAGTCGTCCTTGTAGTTGTACCGACTATGCTTGCATCTTGGGCATCTCACAACGTCCTTGTATTCCTCCCGACAGAATATGCAATGATTTGGGCACGCGTGAATCTTTTGCATGCCCAACGAAAGTGGGGTTACGAGCTTCTTAGCAAAATAAGTGCTT
Source organism: Chloris gayana (assembly GCA_031894775.1). Taxonomy (NCBI): domain Eukaryota; kingdom Viridiplantae; phylum Streptophyta; class Magnoliopsida; order Poales; family Poaceae; genus Chloris; species Chloris gayana. Next base: position 26,385 of record JAUNZO010001916.1, on the reverse strand, counting down.
TTTGGCAACAAGTTGGGCTTCGGTAGAATGTCCGAAAGGAGTTCCAACAAACCCGTGAAACTAGCATCCGACCAACCATGGATGGCCTTTAACTTCATCAGCTCAAGTACCGTACATAGCACAAGTACACCATTTTTCACATTCCTTAGATTCCTCGTATAGTGGATCGTTCGATGCTTTCTCCAGCGATGCAATGTTGCTCAACCCTCTCGTTGTCCCTCCATTGAGTAACACTTATGGTCCAACGTGTTGCATACGTCCTAAGTCCTTAATCACGTCCTATCGATCGAGTATGGGCTCCGATACCATCTGCGGCGCCCGGTCTCCGGAACGAGTAGTTGGTACACACATAGATAATACAATTCTGATACAACAACCTTTATTGATTCCTCATAGGGATAGTAGCTAAGGAATACATGGTCCGGATTACATTCAAAGAGGCGGGTAGGCCAGCCTCACATAAAAGAAAACACACTAGAAAGCTTCATAAACTCCACATGCAACATCGAGCGAAGGACGCGACCTACTCGTCATCCTCGTGGTATTCTCCATCTTCGTCCGAACAAATAAGCAACGGGTGAGTACATAAGGTACTCAACAAGCTCTACCACTAGCAAGGGTTATTATTTATGCAATCCGGTCGTGGTCAAGGCAAGGTCGAGTTTTGGCGAAAGCGCGGATGTAGGGCTCACTACTGAAGCAAAGGGGTTCTTGAAGAGGAAAGCAATTTTCATAATTTTAGTTGATCGGACCTGGGGAAGATATTCATCAATCCCGATAGTTCCCATTTCTTTTAGATGAGCCTTCCAACCGAAGGTCATAACGGATCCGGCACTCCGGGCCAACACCATTTCCAAAACGCACGGGCACAAGGCTGCCCACTCACACATCAAGGGTTTAATATTTGTGGCTAATCAACGTGAGCTCAAGATTTGGTGTGTCAATATACCGTGACAACGGACATCCGGATAGTTTTATACACTCTGCAGAGGTTGGTACACTTTACCCACGAAGCTATATGTTCTTAGCTACGGAACACATAACGCTGCCACCGAAAATAGGCACGCTCACAAGTCCACCCCGAATGCCCAGGGATCCGACGCATATGACACATGCATACCGTCCACCATATATGTGCCAAGTACTCGGACTTTTACCAAAACAACGATCCCTGGACTCGTGTCATCTACTACATCCGGTGGAACTTCTTGTTGCAGTAATCTGTAACACCCCGGAATTTCAAATTCTAGGTTGTGCTTAAAATTCACTAAATTTTAAAACTTTTTGAAGGATATTTGAATATTATCTAAAGGTTAATATTGTAATTATATTTTCTTTCTTCCTTCTTTAAAAGAGAGAGTTATTTTGTTTTTACTCAACCAATTAATATAAGTTATTTTGCTTATAAGGTAAACTTTGTTAAATCTTTACAAATACATCTATGAATTGTTTTGGATTATGAAAATGACTTATTGAAAAAGTTGTATTTAATTTATGAAAAGATTTAACACAAGGTATTTTCCTTTTGCAAGAAAAATAGAAGTGAGTATCATTTTATGTGAACCAAAGAGGTTTTTGAAAGATAAATAAAGTTTGATCTATGGAAACATTTATTTAAGAAATACTTTTGATTTATGGAGGTAATCTATTTTAAGAAAATGATTTATGAAATATTAAACAATTATATTTGATTATTGAAAATAAGTTTAGTTCAAAAAGCATTATTTTATACAGGATGTTTTCTCTTTGTAAGCAAAAATGGGAGCCTTATTATTTCATGTGAGAAACAGGAGTTATTTCCAAAACTAAATAAACTTTGATGTATAAAAGCTTTTGATTTGAGAAGTATATTTGATTTATGGTTTAAATACTTTAAATGGGTGAAAATGGTTTATCAAATAAATGCCTTCTATTTATGTAAAAGGTTTGCTAAATAAATGCATTTGATTTGTGGAAATAGTTGTTTTATAGGCATATGAGTTTTATAAAAGAATTTATTTAAATAATAGTTATTTTGTTGAAAGTATTTTATTTTTGTTTTGGAGTACCCAAAAGCATTTCCAATAAACAAAATAGTTTATCTTTTTATTTAGATAAAATTCGGGTCTTAAAAAGGGTATTCATAAACCTTGTATCCAAATCCTCCTATTTTCTAATTTTTAAATAATTAATATAGATCATTATATTTTTGGTTGAATGCAGTCATTTCTAATGGTTTACATTTGGTCTTTTTGGTGTGAAAATTTCTTTTGAAAACGTGAGTAGAATCGGTGTGCATATTAATTTGCTTTTAGAAATAGAATAGGAAAAGAAAATAAAAAGAAAACGGAATTTTATCCTCCCCAAGGCTCCTCGGGCTGAATCTCTTCGGCCCACTCGCTCTCTCTCTCCTTCCTCCCCCTTGCACGGCCTAGCTCGCCACCCAGCCCACGCATCGGCCCCACCCCGGCCCCCGTAGGCCCAACCGCAGCCCGCCCCGCCCCGAGCCTAATCCTAGCCGGCGTCCCGCCTCCGTACGCCGTCGCCGCTACCGCCTTGGCGTGCGCGCCACGGCGACCATATGGCCCCGCGCCCTATAAAACCCGATGCTCCGCATCCCGCGCCACCTCCCCCCCCACCCGTCGCCACCTCTCGCCTCGCAACTATCCGGCGCCGCCGCCCGGCCGACCTCGACGTGCGGCCGGGAGGCACCGCCTCGACGATCGCCGACCCCGCGACGGTCTTCGCTTGTACGCACCACCCCTCCTCGCAAGATCCACCGCCTCCTCGACGACTCGGGAACCCCCACGAGTCCGCCGAAGTCCACCATCGCCACTCCGTCGACGCGCACCCGCATCCGCTCCTCGCCTCGCCACGTAAAAGTCGTTGGTGAGCTCCCTCCCTTTCGCTACGCGTAGATGCTTTCCCGGCGAAAACCGTGCACCGGAGCACTTGATCGAGGAACGCCGGCGAGCCCATCCAAGGCGCCACCGCGCCCTGTTCGCCGCCGGCAGCCGCCCGCCAACCCGAACGCGCCGCAGCCGTCCGATCTCGGATCTGCGGCTCGGATTAGATCGCGAACCGTGATTTGGAAATTTTGCAAATAAGCCCCGGTGTTTTGGTTAATTAGTAAAGAACCCCTCCTCGTTATACATGACCAACCCTAGGTTTATTCATATTTGTATTTTTCATCGTGTTAGGGCGCGATAATGTAGATTTTACATAAACACCCCTAGGTTTTTCATAAATTAGAATTTAGTCCAGAACTTTTACATTTTAGTCCCTATACTTTTTGACAATTACGGATAGGTCCCTGATCCGGCTATTTTATAAATAAGCCCTTATAGTTTGGTAAATTAACTATTAGGTCCTTCTATTTATAAAATCCAACCATAGGCTTTATTTTAATTTTGTTTTAATCCCTGTCGCACGTTAGGAATATAAAATTTGCAAATTAGCACTTGTAGTTTGTCAAACGTTTAAGAGCGTATATTTTGCGACTAGGTAAATTTACACGCTAGCCCTCTAAGTCTATAGTTAATTATGTTTATGTCCTTTATTTTATAAAAGCCACCCTAGCCTTCGTTTTAGTTCTGTTTTTGACCTAATCTTTTTCGTTAAGACTTTTAGCTAATTGTTAAACTATTTTAAGTCCTTAAGACATATTTATTTCAATGTTTTAATTATGGCCTTTTTACAGAAACACCCCTACCCTTTCATCAAATTACGTTTCGCCCCTCTTTTCTCAAACCACATTAAATCATGTTCTTTTGCAAAATGAACCCTAGTGTTTTATAAACTTATTTTTTAGACCTTTACCTTTTTAAACTTTAGCCATTGAACTTTTCCATATTTACAAAATGGTCCTTAATTTGCCGTTTTTAAGTTTTAAACCCTAGATCTTTAAATGCTCATAACTTTTCGCTCGTAACTCCAATTAAGTCGATTCTTGCGCTCACGCGATCGTAGCAACATGTACTATTTATTAGTATTATTTTCATAGTCATTAGGTATTGTTTGGTGTACTGTTTTTTAGTTGCTTATATGCTTGTTTCTTACATGTTTTGTATGGGCGTGACGTTAAATAGAAGAACGTACATTTTGAAGATCTCAAGAGCAAGAGTTGAAGACATGAGCAGCATCAAAGGGAAACAGGCAAGTGTCCTTGATGCACATTGCGCCTATTTGCTTACTATCTGAATTTACATTTCATGCATTGCGAGATAATTTTGAATCCTATTGTGTCATATATTGTTCCATACTACTTCCTTATCGCCTGGTTTTGGGTGTAGTGTTATAGTATGGGTACGTCATTGCTTAGCATGCTCACAATGGGGTTTACAACCGAATTAAATGCTAATCTTTTATTAAGTATCCACTTGAATATAATGATTATGAATCGGGGATGCTTTTTAACAACATGGAACTTAGGTGATCCCGACAGAGAATGTGGATGATGATGCGGGTATGCACGGGTACTAGATGTAGTACTCGTCGGTTTGCGGTAGTACCTGCTTGGGATCATAAGGACCGGTTCTTGGAGCGGCAACCCAGGACTTTCGCACAAAGCACGTGGCTGATAATGGGTAGGACGGTCACGAACGGCCTGGATCCTCACGAGAACTAGAGGGATGGTTTGGGTGGAGTAACCCTTGGGTAGCTACAAGTGGGGTAACTTGTAGTGAGGTTGGCTGCAGATGGGGTAATCTGTAGTGTGGTTGGCTACAAGCGGAGTAACCTCGTAGTGTGGTGTGCTACAAGCGGAGTAACTTGTAGTCGGGTGGGCTACGAGCGGGGTAACCTCGTAGTATGACTTTATGTAAGTGGGGTAGCTTACGGTGGTTGACAAGCGGGGTAACCTCGTTGGTTCATTTTCACTTAGTAAATAGGTTTCTCTAATTAACTTGACTAGTGTAGGTGCTTTCTATTGCAAACCATTTGTTAGCCTTCCTCCATTCAGCTTGCATGTCATTTATTTCCCACACTTGCTGAGTACGACATGTACTCATTCCGGCTATTTCCCTTTTGCTATCAACTACCGATGCTCGGAAGATGGAGAAGACTACCGATGAGAAAGGTCTAGGCGTGCGAATCCCCGGTCGATTGTCCGTGGTGTTATGGAGTCTTCCGCTAGCGTATATTTGTATTTAGTCCTTTGAGACAATAACAATGTAAGTTTTCGATTTATTAAAGGCATTGTTCTTTTATCACATTATTTGTCCTGTGTGCGTGAAAACTTGTTCTCGGGCACGCATACGGATGCTTTCGGTCTTGGCCTTAAGACCGGGTGTGACAATAACCCGAGGTTTGGTGCACAGTCCTACCCATAACGAGGTTCCGTGGTTGTACACTAAATCACCAATTTGGGGTCCGAAGAACCGGTCCTTATATGGTAGGGCAAACACTCGTCCATCGCATATGGACATCACCTAACATCAAGTACTCTACACCACTACTAGGAGTTTCGCCCATACCAGTATCATTTCCTACCCAACTTCACCCTAACACAGTTGGTCTAATCACTCACCCGTCAACACACACCACCAAACACATTTTTACACAGTTTCATAAACAGGGTGTATGATGAAAGATAGTAACGAGTTCCTAAGCAAGATACTAATATATCATTAACATGGTCAACAATACATCTAGGTTGATTCTAGTGATCTAATGGCAATCAAGGGTATAATGTTCGCATCTATAGTGATTTGAACATTATCATACAACAATTGGACTCTAGCAAAATATTTGCAAGGATAATGCATATTAAGAATAGCAACCTACATAGGTGCGAGAATAAGCAGAGTAATAGGATCAATTATGATCAAGGAATTGATAGAGCTTTCCCCTAACGCGTCCTCGAAGTCTTCCTCGTAGTCGGGGTCTTCGGGCTCCTGCTCCTGGTTCTCTCATCTAAAGACGGCGTTAGAGCACATAGGCTACGCCACATAAAATAATGAAAGCAAAAAGCAATAACGAGGAAAAACCAAATAAAATGGAGTGAATAGGAATGTTTCGGGGGCTAGGGTTCGTCACGACGATTCCAACGAGTGTCGGAATCGTCGGAAACGGAGCTACGGTTGAAAAGTTATGGTCGTGGGAAGTGTAGGGGTATTTTTGTAAAAATTAGGTAGGGTTCCTATAAAAGAATAAATAAATTTCGGTAATTTCGAAGAAGTGGAGGGGCTAAAATGCAAAAATGCATTTTCGGGCTGGCAGGGACCTATTTGTAATTTTTGAAAAGCTTAGGGGGCTTTATATAAAAATCTAGGGGCTCTTAACTAATATGGGGAAAGGTCGGGGGGTTTTATGTAAAAAGTGGCTTTTCCTGGAATTAGGGAATTATTTTCAAAAGGGAAAAGGCGGGAAATCGAGGGACGTGGATCTCCGGATCAACGGCTGAGATTTAAATAGGGCGAAGGGGTATGCCCTGATCTAATCTCGGCCGTGTGGCCGAGATCCGACAATGGGGGTGCGGCCGCGAGGCTTGACGGCGGCCGGTGGTGGTTCGGGTCGGGGAGGCTCGCCGGAATCGAGCCTTCCGGCGGCCGGAGGTGGCCGGAGGGGGAGGGTAGAGCACGTCGAGGTTTGGGAGGTGGTGGCGGAGGTGTGGGTAGGGGTGATGACGCGGGCGGCCCGAGACGACGATGAGCTGCCCCGCCGGAGCTTGCCGCGACGGCGGTGAAAAGGAGAAACGGCCGGGGACCTTGCTTGGAGGAGACGAGGTGGTCGGGGAGGTGTGCGACGTCGTGGCGGAGCCGGGTGGCGCTAGGGCTCGGCTCGAGGGGGTCGGGGGTGGTCGAGCGGCGAAGGGGAACGGTGGGGCCGGCTCGCGGCCGGTGGCGGAGCAAAGGAAGGGGGGGAGGGAGAAAGGGAGCGGAGGGGAAGGCGGCTTGCGAGCTCGGGCGGCTGCGGTGGCGAGCGGACGCGGAGCGGGGCAGCTTTTATAGGGGGAGGAGGGGAGATGCGGCCATGGCGACGCGGCGAGCGAGGCGGCGCGATGCGCGGCAAGGCGAGGAAGGGGACCGCGTACGGTGAGCGGGGGTAAGCAGCGGCGGTCGGGTCGGCACAAACGACGGCCGGCCCGGCCGCTTGGCGTGGTACGGCGGAGCTTGTGCGTGCGGCGTGGTGACCAAGGGGATAAGGGAGGGGAAGGAGCCAAGGGGGCGGCGGCTTGGACGCGCGAGCGCGGCTGGCGGGGGCGCGTGGAGTGCGGAGGGCGGCGCTAGCCGAGAGGTGGGGGACGGGGTGGCGAGGCGCCGGCGCACGACGCGCGTCGTGCGCTCGCGTCGTGCGGCGAGGTAAAAGAATGGGGGCCGAGGGGTGGTGCTCGGTGGGCTGGGTCGGAGTGAGAGAGAGGGGAGTGGGTCGGGGAGAGGAAATTGGTTAGGGCGGCCTAGTTGGGTTTAATTTCCTTTTCTATTTTCCTTTCTTTACACCTTCGATCAAAATAATCAATAACTAAATAAAAACCAAATGAATCCCAAGGAGTCAAAAGTAAACTGAAGAAAATAAAAGTAAAGCAAATAAAATAGAAACAACCAAGTTTGCAAGAGTTAGGTTTTTATTTTAAAAATTCTATGTGTTGTTTTCCTATGTATATAATTAGGTTCTAAATTTCTATTTAATTTTCGTAAATATTTTTACTGAATAAAATAAAATGATTTATTCAGTGATTTTTAATTTGGCCAAAAATCGGGGTGTTGCGGACATACCCCACTTAAGATGAATCTCGTCCACGAGATTCGCGCCGATCCTCAAAGAGGTGGGGATATTTCTTTCTCGGATCCTCTTCCCTTTCGTAGGTGGCTTCATTCTCGGTGTGGTTATTCCATTGCACTCGACGATCGTTTATAGCCTTAGTCCTGGTCCGTCGAACGATTGTATCTAAAATCTTAACCGGGTATTTCTTGTAACACAAGTTTTGTTGGAGGTCTACCGAATTCATGGGTAGTTGTTGCTCGGGTACTTCTAAGCATCTCTTTAATCTGCGAGACATGGAACACCGGATGCACATCCGACGGGTTTTCCGGCAGTTCCAACTCATAGGGTTGTCCGAGCACTTTGAACGGGCCTACGTAGCGAGGGGCTAACTTGCCTCCGACTTGGAATCTCCGTGTTCCTCTCATAGGTGACACCTTTAGATAGACAGATCATCCGGGTTGAATTGTAACTCTCTGCGGTGTTTGTCGGCGTAGCTCTTCCGTCTACTCCGAGCAGCTCCGAGGGTTTCTCCGACAGCAGCCACTTTCTCTTCTCGCCTCGGTTATGATAGCAGGTCCAAAGAAAGATCTTTCTCCAACTTCGGACCACATAAGAGGGGTCCTACATTTCGTTCCGTACAGCATCTCAAATGGTCCCATCTTGATGCTGGCTTGGTAGCTGTTGTTGTATGAGAATTCTACGAAGGATAGACTTGCTTCCCAATCCTTGTCGTACGTAAGTACGCAAGCTCTTAGGATGTCCTCGAGGATCCGGTTAACTCGCTCGGTTTGTCCATCGGTCCGAGGGTGGTAGGCCGAGCTGTAGTCGAGTCCGGTTTGTAGCTTATTATGTAAGCTTTCCCGAAGTGAGAGGTAAATTGGGTACCTCGATCCGACAGTATTCGGGAGGGAATCCATGGAGTCTTAGTATGTTATCTATGTATAGTTGCACCGGCTTATGTCCTCTGTGGGTTTTCTTCATTGCTATGAAGTGGGCGACCTTGGTGAGCCTATCCACTATGCCCCATATGGAATCATTTCCATTTGGCGTACGGGGCAAGCCTACTATGAAATCCATAGCTATGTCATCCCATTTCCACGTGGGGATGTGTAGGGGTCGTAGTAATCCAGCTGGCTTTTGGTGCTCTGCCTTGATCCGGCTCTAGAGGTCACAATGAGCTACGTATTCTGCTATGTCTCTTTTCATCCCATTCCACCGGTATTTCTGTTTCAGATCTTGATACATCTTGGTGGATCCTGGGTGAATTGAGTAGGTGGAGTTGCGTGCTTCTTCCAAAACAAGCCTCCGTAGGTCGTCCGTGTTGGGCACGCATATCCTATTCTCAAACCATAGGGTTCCTTCCTCATCTACTCTTTGGTTCGGTGCCTTGCTATCTTTTACTTGTTGCTTCTGCTCTAAGGTTTCCGGATCTTGAAGTTGAGCTTTCCTGATCCTAGCTTCTAGATTGGGCCGTACTCCGAGTACTTTTGTCTCTCCTTGGGGTGTTATGTCTAAGTTAAGGCTATCCATCTCCTAGGTTAGTTCGGGGCTGACGGTGGTGGCACTCACGTGCTTACGAGTAGGCTCTACTGGCCGAGTGCGTCCGCCACCACATTGGCTTTCCCTGGGTGGTACTGAACGTCCAAGTCGTAATCCTTTATCAACTCCAACCATCTCCTTTTCCTTAGGTTTAGATCAGGCTGGGTGAAGATATACTTCGGACTCTTGTGGTCGGTGAAAATCTTGCACTTATTACCAATGAGGTAGTGTGTCCAAATCTTAAGTGCATGTACTATGGCTGCTAGTTCCAAGTCATGGGTCGGGTTTCGGCTCATGGGGCTTGAGCTGTCTCGAGGCATACGCGACGACTCGTCCGTCTTGCATCGACACGCCTCCTAATCCACTTCGAGAGGCATCACGAGTACACCACGAAATCCTTGTGGATATATGACAATGTGAGTATCGGGGCTTCGGTGAGTCTTTTCTTTAAATCTTGGAAGCTCTTCTCACATTGTGGATTCCATTGGAACTTAGCTTCCTTACGGGTAAGTTCCACCATGGGCGCTGTGACATCCCATCTCGGGATTAGGACTTAAGCACCTAATTAAAGCCCTAATGATCATCAACCGAACCCTAATGCTAATCCTACAAAAGAAAAACAGGAAAAAGAAAAATGAAAAATTAAAAGAAAAAGAAAACCTAGGGTTTAAACCCTAACCCTACCCTAACCCTAAGAGAAATGCAAAAATTATAAAAGTACTACCCACATATTTTTGCACCATCATGTAGCTCATGCAAAATCATGATTTTACAACATTTTTACAAAATTTGTGAACAAATTTAAATTTAAAACTTGCCTGATTGTGATTTTTCTTTGAATTTTTGGAGGCAGATTTAGAACTTCAAACCAAAATAGGAAAATTAAATCATCTCTTTCTGAAGCTCCCCATATTTTTACTTTAAACTTTGGAGCAACAGAAGTACCATTTTGATCAAAATTCCTCAAACCAGTTTTCAAATTCAAAAAATCGCTCGAAGGTCGATGTACGAGTGGGCAATGGCAGCTCGGACCGCCGGTCCGGCGCCACCACGGCCGGCCCGCGCGTGCCCCGCCCTGTCCCATCCGCCACGCCTCCCTGTCCACCTCCCAACCACCCCTGTACCCGCCGGCCAACGGAGCGGCGGGAATTGAAGGCCCGCGCCCATCTCCCCTGCCGGCCGTGCGCCGCCCTCGCCACTCCCCTTAGAAATTGGCGCAAGGGCCAAGGAGCGATCTCCATTCCGCCTAACACCACTCCCCACCTCCCTCTCGCTCCTCCCCGCGCCCCTCCCCGGCCTCCCCTACCCTCACTCGCGCGTGAATCGAAGAAATTGCCGCCGCCGCCCGGGACGACCGCCATGGCCGTCACCTCGGAGCTCCACGCCTAGGCAGCCCCTCCCGCTCAATCTCTGCCACCAATCGGTGCGCAAGTACCCCCCCCCCACCAACTTCCCCTCACCCCGTTTCCCTTACCACGCAGAGCCGCCACCGGAATCGGAGAAGAAAGAAGAGCGCCGCCATCGCCGTCCGCACCCCTCCGACGAGACGCCTCTCCGGTCCACCTCCGCGCCGCCCGAGCCCACGCCGCCACTCCCCATGCTCGGGTGGTTCTTCGAGACCCCGCCCCACTCTCCCTCTCCCTCTCGTGCTGCACGCGCGGCGCCGCTCGCCGCCACGCCACTCCGTTCGCCGTTGAGCCCCACGTCCCTACCATCGCCCTCCCCGCACCATGCGCAGCATTTCCACCAAGATCCACACCATGCGCCGCTCCGGTGGCGTTTTTGTAATTTCTGCAAACTTCGTTCAATTTTGAAGAATTCATATCTCCCGATTTAAAAGTCCACAAATTGCAAACTAAAATGTTTTGGAAACTACAAAAGTTTTAATTTCATAAAAATAACATGAACTCGTCAGATCTGAACATTTTCATATTTTTACAAAAATGACAAAAGTCAATCGACAAAAACTCACTTGAGTCATAACTTTAAAAATATAGATCCAAATTTAATGCTCCATGGTCAGAGCCTTCAAATAAGCATACTTGAATTTATGGCACTGCACAATCTACATTTCATTGCATATTGTTCAAGGTATTGCATTTCTTGCATTCTATGCATTTATTTTTTAATAAAATCTGTATAAATTATTTTGGCATGAAACTTGGTAAATACATCACTCCTAGTCCTGTGCATATGTAGAAAATCCCATGTTAAATTTTGAGCATGCTAAGTAATTATTTTTGCTGCCCCGAGATTAATTCAATAAAAGGTTAATTTCAGCACATGTAAAAATGGTTTTATGTTTCTAAAGTTATATTTTCGCATGTTTATGTAAATTTCACTTTCCACTGTGTCACGTAGTCCATCTTGACAGGTTTGGTAAGAAGTGTTCGTTAAAATCATGTATGTATTAATTTTGTGATCTAAATCTTGATTTAAAGTGCAATCGTCATCGCATGTGATAATAATCCCATCCTTAACCCTAATTGCATCGACTTACGTTAAACCTTGCTTATCATTTTAAATCTGAATACACATGATAACCACGACACTCATGTGCTTTTGGATGAAACCCTTACTTGTCTATGTTAGGGCTACGAGTTGGTAATTTAATTAACTCTATTAAAAGAGAGCAAATTTATGTATTGTGCATACTAGTAAATTCACGAAGCTAGGTTTTAGTAAACTTATACATATGGCATTCACGCAAACAGCATCCATGCATTATCATTAGCATCGACCTTGTGTTCCTTGTACTTATGCATTTCATCTTCTAGGTGACGACGTCGAATTGATTCCGTCGAAAGAGACAATTGCAACGCTCAACGCTTGTGAGGCTAGTGCTAACTTCGATCACTCTCAAGGCAAGCCCGGTGCATTCCTATTATTTTGAAATGTCTTCTCTTATCACTATATTAAGGATGATGAATGTGCATTTAAGTTCTAGGAATTGCTTGAAAATCCACGTGCATAATTTTTCCTATATGTCCTATGTAGTATATATGTGTCATATCTCCGATAGAAATGCTAAGCTATAGGCTTATGGAGTCAACGATAGAATGGGAATCTCACTCATGGCTCATGATTAAATTTGAACATGATGAATTGGTTAAAAATTGAGAACACCCCATTGTAGCTCCACGAACAAGTTTGAGTTGTGTACCACTTGCATACCTTTCTTATGGGGATTGGTAAACCTACGTAGCTTGTGAATTGTAAAGTGAGTCGGATATCTCACCGACCCAGAGGTGATGTGTATGGCACGGTGGTTGCACGGGTTGAGGACCGTTGGAGAGTGCACGGGTTAAGCCTTGGGCACGTTGTTGAACGGTCGCAAGGGGTCGTGTACTCGGGGTCGGTGGCCCCGTGTTTTGCTTTACGATGAACTCGCGAACGGTGGTCATACGTGTTCTTAAATGATGCGTATGTCGTGCATTTGGGTCCTTTCTGCAGAAATTAATAATTCGATAATTATCGACGTTTTCTCTCGGTTAATGAGTACCACTTGATTCGAGCAGTTCGCAATGTGTAGTAAGAGGAAGAGTATGAGAAGCGTGCTGTTTTATATTGATATAAATTTGTATTGCAAATTCTTGTATTGCTAGCATGCTCACTAAAGTTTCTTTATGCAACAACCCTATTAATTTGGCTAAGTCATAAAAGTGCCAACCTAATTAGCATAGGTGCCATTTTATGCAAGATGCCAAGTTAAACCGGTCAAGCCCCCATGCATCTAGGCGTAGGTCTTAGAAGACCAATTTGACGGGTAAGACTTGCGGAGTATACTAGATGCTCGAGGCTTTGCCACTACATGTGTATTTTCGGGATTCCCGCAAGCCGGGTTTTGCGATTGTTGTGGTAAGGTTGTGTGGGATCGAGAAGAGCCCAAAGAGTGGACCATTGAATAGGTTCCTACCTCTCCGACCCATGATGAGTGAGCCGTGGCCTAGGCCGGCATAGTTCACATGTAACAACTCTCGAGAAAATAATGCATTTCATGTCATCATGAGCATGTCATCGCATTGTTGCATTTTTGAAGATATCAAATGTTGTGTTAATAATAAACACATAAAATAACAAAATAGGTAAAGAAGAAAGGAAGTGATTAAAAAGAAATAAAATAAATAGAAAATTCATGTTTGATATTTTCTATGGCTCAGAAGTCATAAATAAAGATTTATGGAAATTTCCTGAAAATATTTTGCCTTGTACAAATATTTACAAGAAATAAACAAAGCTTCTTTTATTAATTTAGCTATGAATTTTTAATCCAAAAACGATTTGGAGTTTTACCCTGGACTTAACAGGAAAAATGCCTAAAATGTTTTCATTAACACCCCTGAAAAATTTGGGAATTTTTGGAGCACCGGAAGGTTGCTTTTTAATTAATTATTTGAAAACCGAGGGGGTTTTTTGTAAAATTTCCGGGCCTGGCCCCAACGCCGATCTCTTCTCCTCTCTCCCTCTCTCACCCGCGCTCTCGGCGCTGCCCGCGGCCGCACCGCCTTCGGCCGGCTTGCCACGCCCCAGAACGCAGCGCTGGCAGCCACGCTGCTGGCTGGAACCGCCTCCGGTGGAAGATAAAAACCCCGCCGGCCCCTCATTTCTCTTCCTCTCTCTCACTTCTCCTCCCCGCCATTGTCGCACCTCCAGAGCTACGCCGCCGGGCTGCCTCAATCGCTCCCCGGCCAAACCATCACCACCACAAGCTCCGCCACACCCGCCCTGAAGCTTCTCCAAGTCGCCAAACAGGTTGAGCACCCGTGCTCCGTCGTGGCGAGCTCGTTTTCTTCCACGGCACTTCACCGTCGACCCTCCGCCGATTCTGCAATTCGGTGAACTGTGGTGAGCTATTGATGCTCTTTGCTCCTCTGTTTGATACACAACTAGATGCCCTACCTTATGCACAACTCCTTACCGAGCTTCCCCACAGGTCATCACCAATTTGGCCGTCTTCTCCGCGTCCGGCCGCCGTTGTCCGTGACTCTCACGGTGAGCTACCCTTCCCGGCTATGCTCATGCTGCTAGAGCACCCGGACGAGCTTGCGCATGCTCCGTAGGAGCTCCCCGACTCGTTTTCCCCAATTTTCATCCGAGTAGAGCGAGCTCGCGCCATGGCCGGAGCTTCCGCCGTGGTCGCCTCTCGCCGTTGCTTAGTCCCCGGTCGAGCTCATGTGCGCGCATCTCCACCAAAGGATTCGCCACATCGAGTAGAGTCTCGTAGGACTCGTCCGCGGCGAGCTTTAGTCCGAGCCCGGCCGTCTCCGGCCGTTGCGCCGCCGTGTCCCCGCCGCCGCGGTGGCGCCACGCCGCGGGCCACACGCGCGGGATCGCGTGTGGCCACGCGAGGATTTGGTGTGGCCACCCTGTGGCCGCATCGTGTGGCACAGAGCACTTTTTGTTTTTCAAAAATTCGTAGAAAGTTCCTTAAAAATCGGAAAAATGCCAAACCAACTTTGTTAGACTCGAGAAAAATGAGATCTATTTATTTGTGAAACAAAATATTTATTTTGAGTAAAGTTATTTTATAATTAGTAATTAATCACTTTCTTTGATTAGAGAAAGGCTATTATTTTATGTAAATAAAATGTTTAATTATGAAAAATAATTTTATTTGATGAAGGAGATACTTGCAGACGAAATTAATTATGAAATTTATTTTCCAAAATTAAACTTAAACTGTATTATTTTATGTGATCACAATCTATTAGCCTTTTATCACTCAAAGTAATAATTTACTTATTGCCTAATAAATCAGAATAATTTATTAATTATTAAACCTAAGTAATTAGTGAACTTAATTAAGTAATTAAGGAAACAGAACTAATTAATAATGATCTTGATTAAACATTTATTAATCAACATAATTAATTGTTAATTAGTGCTTAATGAACATACTTATCCCCGATTTATTAATTAACTAAGGTGATTAAGCATTAATTGTTAATTATTGCTTATTGGACTTAATCAATGAATCCTTGCATACTTTTCATCATACGCATTCATGCATACATGATTGTGATTCGCGATGCATTACTGGTCGACTAGGTTACGAAGTGATCGAGGTTCCACCCGAGGGCGAATCGAGAGCCGGGAATCTCGACGTCGACCCGACCGCCGAGGAAGCTAACTTCGAACAGAATCAAGGCAAGCCCGGTGCATCCTACCTATGTTTCTAAATATTTTACTTTGTCACATAGTACGAGTTATGTTTGTGCATTAAGTGTTAGGGAATGATTGACACCCTAGATGCATTATGGTAGGTTTCCGTTTGTTTATTCTATACTTGGTACATGTAGCTCAATAGAGGCTAAGCTTAAATTCATAGTGGCAACGGTAGATGGTTAGGGCACTTAAAGCATGGAGGCTTTAAGGGTTTTGTGTTGACACTAAAGATGAAGAGAGTGTTAATGAAGTTGAGACCAGGACGGGCCCCAGTAGGAGAAAGGGCAAGACGGAGATGAGGTCTTGCAAGGTGGTAGCCCCGTCCGTGTCGGTCAAGGACCGTACCGTTGTCGGCTTAGTTGAACAAGTTTGAACGTACCGTGCTACATGCTGGTATCATGGGACCAGACAAGCTGATGTACCCTACCACCCCGAGAGATGTAGCGTAGCCGACTCTCTTTTACTAGGCTGTTAGTGAGAGGATAGTCTCACGGGAGGGAGATGGGTCGACCACGAGGGAAGTCGTGGCGTTGCCATACTTCCGGGGAGTTGGAAATGGCTAGTCTGCTGTCGGTGCTAGCGGGAAAGGTTGTCGTATACGATCGGTGTGATGCGTATACGTCGTGTAGTCGGGTTTTGCCAGCTGGTATAAAAATCGATTCGAATCGCTGTCCCTCGCAGTCATGAGTACCGCTTGTTTAGCTCGTCACATCGTAGTAAATTATATGGAAGATGAAGATGAGAGATGGAAGGATTAAGATCTATTTTATCTTGATTGAGAACTCGGTTGAAATAGTGATAGGTTGCAAACATCAAGGCTAATGAACTTAACATGAGCTAAAATACTGAAAGTAAGGACCCAACCTTTAATGCTGTTTTTCGCAAAGGAGAAAACCCCACAGCAAGAAAGCCTTTGCATACTAGGCGTCGGCCTTAGCGTGCCATGTTGACGGGTCGGTCTTGCTGAGTATTAGAATACTCGGGGTTTGTTCGTTACCTTTCAGGGAACGAGTCGTACTACCACGACTTGTATGGCAGCTTCCCGAAGAGGAGCAATGTCCGGAGGGAGGTTCCCTTCGGTGGGAACGTATCCCCACGCCGTGAAGGGGAGGACCGTGATGTACGAAGGGCTCGGTGCATCACGTTGTTTCGTTTGAAGTCTTTTGAGTTGTACAATAGAACAAGCTTCCGCTAAATACTCGTAGGATGTTAAACTCCAATAATGTTATATTCCGCTGCAAGAATGTTTGTTTTTCGAAAACCTGGTTGTATTATACCATGATGTATATATTCTGGCTTGTATGAGATGATGTTTCTGTTGTAACTCGCTTCGTCGAGTGTCCGTCTGTTCCGATTCCTGGGTGTCCCGGAAGGGATGTCACATCACATAAGCTATCTATGTATCGTCGTATTATGTAATCGCTTCCGCACTTTCTTTCGAACAAAGATCGTGGTTATGTAAGACTTAAATTCGAACCTAATGTATCTTTTATTTGGAACTCTATGTTGTAATCAAGACTAATTATGTAAACTTGCAAATCGTGTATGTTTGTTAATGTGATGCTATGTATGGTTGCTTCGTCAATCATCTCCCAAGGCGATCCGTACCACACTTAACTATCTTTCGGGATAGGGGTGTGACAGGCTTGGCTATCTTAGAGAATCCTTCAATGATACTCCGATAGTATTCGGCCAATCCTAAGAAGCTTCGATTTACGTAGCGTTGTTGGGCTGTCTCCAGCTTTTGACGGCTTCCACTTTAGCTGGATCTACCGCTAGTCCCTTGGCACTAATAACGTGCCCTAGGAATCCAACTTCTTCTAGCCAGAATTCACACTTGCTGAATTTGGCGTATAACTGGTGGTCTCTGAGGCGGTCCATTACTATCCTTATGTGTTCCTCATGTTCCTTATTGTCCTTAGAATAGATGAGTATGTCATCTATGAAGACCACTACGAATTTATCCAATTATTCCATAAAGATTTTGTTCATCAAGTTCATGAAGTAGGTTGGGGCATTGGTCAATCCAAATGGCATGACAGTGAACTCAAACTGTCCATATCTAGTGATAAAGGTCTGTCTTCATGACATCCGCTTCTCCGATTTTCAATTGATAGTATCCCGACCTTAGGTCAATCTTGGAGAAATACTTGGCTCCTTTTAGTTGATCGAAGAGGTCATCGATCCGGGGCAACGGGTATTTATTCTTGAAAGTTACCTCGTTCGGGGAGCGGTAATCTACACACATTCTCATGCTTCCATCTTTCTTCTTCACGAAAAGGACCGGAGCTCCCCATGGGGATGAGCTTGGTCGAATATACCCTTTACTTTGTAAGTCTGCCAGCTGTTCTTTGAGTTCCTCTAGCTCATTTGCTGCCATTCTATAGGGTCTCTTGGCGATAGGTCCGGATCCCGGAATCAAGTCAATGACGAACTCAATTTCTCGGTCCAGGGGCATTCCTCGCAATTCCTCGGGGAATACATCCGAATAATCCTTTATTACAGCCACGGTTTCTAGGGTAGGGGTGTCCATATGACATAACATACTTTCAATCCTTGACCGACGGGGTCTACGAGACTCACTGGTATTCCTTGGTGGTTGATAGTTGTCACCGTGCGGTCTTCAAATGATATGTTTCCCTTGTGTCCGGCTAACCAGTTCATTCCCAGTATCACATCCACTCCTTGGATTTCTAACACCACTAGGTCTGCCCTAAAGGATACCCCACTTAAAATGATTTCTACCCCTGTACAGCCGTATCGACATTTTATCGTGGCTCCGGGGATTGGGTTATCGAGAGGTATTTTAAGCGTAACTTTGGGTATGTGGTGTTTAAGAACAAACTTGGAAGATGTGACATCCCTTCCGGGACACCCGGAGTCGGTACAGGGGACACTCGACGAAGCGAGTTACAACAGTTCATCATCTCATACAAGCCGAATATATACATCATGGTATAATACAACCGGTTATTCGAAATACAAACATTATACAGCGGAAGCATAAACGTTACTGAAGTTTAGAACACTACGAGTCTTGCAGCGGAAACTTATTCTTTGTACAACAAAAGACCACTAGTAAGCCTAGCGTGATCTATCGAGCGCGTCGTACACCACGGTCCTCCTCCTTTACGGCATCGGGATCCGTTCCCACTGGAGGGAACCACCCTCGGAGCACTCGCTCCTCCTCCGGAAGCTACCATATTAGTCGTGGAAGTACGACTCGGGTCCTGAAAAGATAAGGAACAAACCCCGAGTATTCTAATACTCAGCAAGATCGACCCGTCAACGAGCACGCTACGGTCGACGCCTAGTATGCAAAGGCTTTTTGCTTGTGGAGTTGATTCTCTTGCGAAAACAACACTAATGGTTGATCCTTAGTTTCAAGTTTTAGCCCAAAATTAAGTTTATTAGAGACCAAAGTTTGTAGCCTACAACTACTGCCATCAAGTTTGCAAGAAAAGATCATTTCCGACCAACAATCCTTTCATCTCTCTTCTTCATCTTTCACTTGATTAACTATGATGCGACGAGCAAAACAGCGGACTCACTACTCGACGGACCGATTCGAATCGATTCTATACCAGCTAGCAAAACCCGACTACACGACGTATACACACCACACCGGTTGTATACGACAACCTTTCCCGCAATCACTTGGCGGAAGAATAGCCGTTTCCAAGCTCCCCGGGAATATGGCGACTCCACGACTTCCTCCGTGGCCGACCTATTTCCCTCCCGTGAGACTCCGATCTCACTAAAAGCCGACAAAAGAGAGTTGGCTACGACACATCTCTAGGGTGGTAGGGTACATCAGCTTGCTAGGCCCATTACACCGAGCATGTAGTGCGGTACATTCAAACTTGTTCAACTAAGCCGACAACGGTACGGTCCTTGACCGACACGAGACGGGGCTACCACCTTGCAAGACCTCGACCCCGTCTTGCCCTTTCTCCTACATGGCTCGTCCGGTCTCAATTTCATTAACACTCTCGTTAAAGATTGACAAACACAGCCAAACACTTAAAGCCTCCATGCTTTAAGATCACCTAAAACATCTACCGTTGCGACTATGAATTAAGCCTAGCTTCTATTGAGCTACCTGTACCAAGTATAGCATGAATAAAAGGAAACCTATCTCATTCATCTAGGGTGTCAATCATTCCCTATCACCTAGTGCACAAACATAACTTAACTATTGTGGTAAAATAAAATATTTTGAAACATAGGTCGGATGCACCGGGGCTTGCCTCGATTCACGTCGACGTTAGCTTCCTCGGTGGTTGGGTCGACGTCGATGTTCACGTCTCCGCCTCTGCCTCGGACGGAACGTCGATCACGTCGAAACCTAGGTCGATCATAAATACGTCGCGAATCAACGATCATGCGTGCACGAATGTATATGACATGATGTGCAATGTTCTTATCGACATGCTCATTAATTAATAGTTAATAATTAATTAACGATATGCAATAACACATGAAATAATAAATTAGGATCACATGAAATGACGATGTTTATGTTTAATTTTGGGAAACATTTTTAATAAAAAACTTTCGTTTGCAGTATCTTCTTCTTTTAAACAAATTCTTTTCCTAAAATTAATTAATAATTCGCATAAAATAATAACTTCTATTAATCAAAGAATACAATTAATTAATACTTATGAAATTAAAATGCTCAAAATAGATATTTTAATTTATAAACAGATAAAGAATATTTTTCTGAGTCTAACAAAACTGGTTTCACATTTTTCCGATTTTTCTTTAATTTTCTACGAATTTTTGAAATTCGAAAATGGTTCTCGTGCCACACGCGGGGCCACGGGGTTCAGCCACACGGGATCCCTCGTAGCTACACGCGATCCCGCGCGTGTGGCCCGCGGTGTGGTACCGCCGCAGAAGCCATGGCACGGCGGCGCGGTCACCGACGATGGCCGGAGTTGGCTCGCGGTGGTCCAAAGCTCGCCGCGGGACCTCCTGCGCGCTCTACGCGATGAGGCGAACAAGGTGGTGATGATGAGCTCGCATGAGCCCGACTCGAAGCACGGCGGCGGCGAGGTGTGGCCATGGCGAGCACCGGCACGGTGCTGAGCTCGCCGCGGTCACCCAAAATTGGGGAAAATCGTGCGGAAAGCTTCTACATGACACGAGCAACAATGCTAGAGGGTTGTGGGGACTTGGAGACGGCCGGAGATGGATGGTCACCGACGAGGTGCGGACGGCGGTGAATGAAGCTCCGGCGAACGGCAATTCCACGACTCCTTGTGGATCAAACTTGATGATGAGCGGCCAAGAACGTAGAGAAACGAGTTGCGCATCATCAAGAAGAAGAAAAGGTAGAAACGGCTCACCACCGGTTACAAATTGAGGGCGCGGCGGTGGAACGACGGTGAGGTTCCGTTGGGGAAGACGACTTTGATTCGAGGGAGTGGGGCGGCTCGGTTCGATTGGAGGGCCCGGGGAGCTTCGGGGGTTACTACGGAGCTCGTGGGGGTGTTGGTTTGGATGGGGAGTTGCCGCAGCGGCCTGCCGGCGATGAACCAGGGGAGCGCGGCAATGGCGGTGGGGTGGACAGAAAATGAGAGAGAGAGGGAGAGGGATACGGACGGCTCGAGCTTTATCCTGGCCGGGAGAGGGTGAAGCGAGGCAGCTGCGTGGGCGAAAGCTGTCGTGTGGCGGGGCGACGTGGACGCGCGGGCCGGGGGCAACGGCGGCAAGCGGCGTTGAGAGAGAAGACGAGAGGAGAGGCCGACGCCGGACCCCGGCCTAGCGATTTTGCAAAAGGACCCTCCGGTTTTTGATTAATTGAAAAACACATTTCCAGGGCTCAAAAAAATTTACAAAAATTCAGGGGTGTTAAGAAAAACGTTTCCAACCTTTTTCTTTTTAGATCCAGGTCCAAATTCCAAATATTTTTTCGGATTAAAAAATTCATGTTTAAATTAAAAGTAAAGCTTCAATTAATTCTTGTAGGCATTTTTACAAAGGAAAAATAATTTCATAGAAATCTCCATAAATATTTTAAGAACTCCATAAACTCAACGAGAAAATGTTAAACACAATAATTTATTTTTATTTGAATTCTTTTTAAGAACTTAATTCAGCTTAGGTTAAAATGACATTTTATGTGCATTCCCGACATAAAATTAAGTTTTTTCAAAAATGCAATATGATGACACGATGATTAATGACATGAGATGCACTATTATTTATTAGGGTTGTTATAGCCCTCCCCCTTACAGGAATCTCGTCCTGAGATTCACGATCGAAGCGACTAGACGATGGTACTAAAGAACTCTGGGTAATTGGATCGAAGAAACTCTTCTTGTTCCCAAGTAGCTTCGACTTCCGAGTGATTACTCCACTCGAATCTTGTAGAACTTGATGGTTCGATGTCGAGTCACTCGATCCTTGGTGTCGAGAACATTGATCGGATGTTCATCATACGTCCGATCTGGTCAGTAATCGTTCCACATCTATTGTCGGTATGTCTACGGGTGGTTTCGGACATTTCTTTAATTGAGATACGTGGAACACATTATGAATCCCCGATAAATGTGCTGGCAACTCCAAACGGTATGCCACGGCTCCACATCTTTCCTGGATTGGAAAAGGTCCGATGTATCGTGGAGCTAACTTGCCCTTGATTCCAAATCGTTGAACACCTTTGGTAGGAGATACTCGAAGATAAACTTGATCTCCAACCTTGAACACTAAATCTCGACGTCTTTTATCGGCATATCCGATCCGTCGAGATTTAGCTCTTTTGAGGTTCTGTTGAATGAGACGTACTTGCTCCTCTGCATCTTTTACTAGATCAGGTCCGAAAATTACTCTTTCTCCACTTTCGGACCAATTCAAAGGTGTGCGACAGCTACGTCCATATACAGACTTGGAACGGTGACATTCCGGCACTCTCTTGGTAGTCGTTGTTGTAGGAGAACTCTGCTAGTGGTAAACATTTCTCCCAATCTTTGCCATATGTCGGGGCACATGCTCGAAGCATATCCTCGAGATACTCGATTGATCCTTTTCGTCTGTCCATCCGTTTGAGGATGATCAGCTGAGCTCCGAATCAACCTTGTTCCTAGTGACTCATGTCACTCGCTCCCAAATTCTGGAGACAAACCGTGTCCCTCGATCCGAGATAATGGTCTTCGGCACTCCATGCGGACAGAGAATACGGGAGATGTATAATTCTACATATTTTTCGGCGGTGTACTGAGTATGTACCGGTATGAAGTGAGCTGACTTAGTCAATATGTCCATAGTAACCCGGATGGAATCATGCTTTCGTGGGCTTAACGGTAACCCAACAATGAAATCCATGCTGATGTCTTCCCATTTCCACTCGGGAATACTCAAGGGTTGCGGTGGACCTGCTTGCATCAAGTGTTCCGCTTTGACACGTCGACGGACATCACACTCATTAACATACTTGGCTATTTCGCGCTTCATTCGTGTCCACCAAAATCTTCGCTTTAGATCTGTTGGTTCCGGGATAGATTGAGTACTTAGATGTATGAGCCTCATCCAAAATTTTCTTACGAAGTGCTTGGGCTCTTCGGCACCACTATAGTCGATTCTTGAACCAAATAACTCCTTCATCATCTTCTCTAAAACATTTAACTTCACCCTTCTTGAGTCATCTTCTAATGTGTTCCATGCCAGCATTTTTCTGCTGAGCTGCTACCACTTCTTCACGAATGGTAGGAATAAGAGCCAAATTAGTCAAGGCTCCATACGGAAGCATCCGAAAATTAGGCTCGCCACTTTCCTGTGGAGGTGCTTGAATCAAGAGTTGAGCCATCGAGGTTATTGCAATGAACCTTGCGACTCAAAGCATCGACTACTACATTTGCTTTGCACTGGGTGATAGTGAATCTCAATTTCATAATCCTTGATTAACTCTAGCCATCTTCGTTGACGCATATTCAGATCTGCTTGGGTGAAGATGTACTTGAGACTCTTGTGGTCGGTGTATAAATGTACCAAATTTCCCAAGAGGTAATGTCTCCAGCTCCTCAATGCAAGAACCACTGCTGCTAATTCCAGGTCATGTGTGGGATAGTGTTCCTCATGACGCCTAAGCTGTCGAGAGGCATAGGCAATCACTCGACCCTCCTGCATTAGAACACATCCGAGTCCAGTTCTCGATGCATCACGAGTACACATCAAAAGGCTTCGTCGGATCCGGTTGAGCGAGCACTTGTGCTTGTTGTCGACAACTTCTTAAGTGTCTGGAAAGCTTCTTCACATTCATTGCTCCATTCATACTTCTTATCCTTTTCCAATAATTTGGTCATTGGCTTGGCAATCTTCGAGAAGTTTGGAATGAATCTTCTGTAGTAACCAGCCAGTCCTAAGAAACTCCTGATTTGTGAGGCCGACTTCGGTGGCTTCCAATCCAACACTTATTGTACTTTGCTTGGGTTAACGACCACTCCTTCTGCTGATATCACGTGCCCTAGGAATGGCACCTCTTTTAACCAGAACTCACACTTGCTAAACTTGGCATATAGGTGATGATCCCTTAGACGTTGCGGTACAATCCTTAAGTGATTGACATGTTCCTCTTCGACTTGGAATAGATCAAGATGTCGTCGATGAATACCACAACAAACTTGTCCAGCTACGGCATGAATACTGAGTTCATGAGGTACATAAAGTGTGCTTGGTGCATTGGTCAATCCAAAAGACATCACCAAATATTCATAAAGTCCATATCCGGTGGAAAATGCTTGTCTTGGGTATATCTTCGGCTACGATCTTAATCTGATTTTCGAGAAGACTTTTGCTCCCATCAATTGATCAAACAAGATGTCAATCCTAGGAAGAGGGTACTTGTTCTTGATGGTAACTGCATTCAAAGGTCTATAATCCACACATAGCCTTAACGTCTTGTCCTTTTTCTTCACGAACAGGGCTAGGCATCCCCATGGTGACGAACTTGGGCGAATATAACCCTTGTCCAATAGCTCCTTTAATTGCACCTTTAACTCTGCTAGCTCATTTGGTGGCATCCGATACGACCTCCTTGATATTGGTGCTGTTCCAGGTTGTATCTCTATCTTAAATTCTACCGCTCGATCCGGCGGTAATCCCGGTAAGTCATTTGGAAAGACATCCGAGTACTCACGGACTCACTGGTATATCCTCTAGACTTTTACTTATAATCTTATTAACCATTGGCAAAATAGTGCGGGGAAGAGTTAAAAGTAAGCAATGTCGACCATGAACGGGAGAGTTCAAATAGACGGCTCGAGATGCTATATCCGATCTTGCCTTATGGAAATCCATCCATTGCATGCCAATAATTGCATCTAACCCTTGCCCATCCGAGTATGATTAATGAAGTGGAATAAACCTTGCTTCCCAATTTTAATGGTATATTGGCAGCGGCTTCATTGGTAAGGATTTTACCCCCAGGTGTTGAAATGAGATGTGCACATAACAACTTGGATGGCATGATGCGATGCTTTGCAACATATGCTTTGCTTGATGAAATTATGTGTGGCTCCCGAATCAAATAAAACCATAGCAGGATGATCAGCGATAGAAAACATACCCGCTAGGATCTGCCCTCCTTCTGGTAATTCTTCGGCCGTGGTAAAATTTGCACGGCCGGTTTTCATTGGGTGTCCTTGGCCTCGATTCCTCGGCTGATTCTGCGTCTGTCGTTGTGGTCGTGGTGCATAAGAAGCCTTACGTGAATAGGGACAGCTTCGATAGAAATGACACTGGACGGCCACAATTGAAATATGGCGGTCCATTTTGCTTGAGGCGCTTGATTCACTTGTCGAGGATTTGAAGCATTCTCGTTGCTGGTAGGGCGGACGATCTTGGATTCGACCGCTGCTGTTGAGGCTTACGTGGCTGCTGAGGTCTGTCGATAATAGTTTGGGCCTTAAGGTACATGCTAATATCGCTGACATGATGGTGCGGTGTATACCGATCCGTACTTTGATGGTCCTCCACTCCCTTGTCCAGCTGCTGGCCTCTTCTTGCTCTTTTCCGCTTGATGGAGACGGATAGAGTCTTCCAAGGAAATAGCATCAGCGACGAAGTCATTGAAGCTGTCGGTCTTGTTCAACACAAGCCGAGAGCTGCCGCTTGGTGCTCGGCCCTTCCTTGAATAGATTCTTTTTCTTAGCATCTATGTCCGGATGCTCGGGGGCATATTGAGCAAGACGGTTCAATACCTTGGAGTAGGCATGTACGAGTCATGTCGCCCTGCTTGATGACAGAAACTCCTTCCTTTTCGGATTCATCAATCCTTACGGAATATGATGCTCTCCGAAAGCTTTGGTGAATTCAGCCCAAGAAACCCGATGTCCTGGAGGGAACATCGCCTTGTAGTTGGCCCACCATGCTCCAGCAAATCCTTGCAGTTGATGGAAAGCGAATAGAGTCTTCGATGATCGGTACATGGGAACAACTCCAGCTTAGACTCAATGCTTTGCGGAGCCGGTGATCAGCCTCTAGTGGTTCACCCGCATCCGAGAAGACCGGTGGGCGAACTGATAAGAAATCCGAGAAACTCACCCGTTCTTCCGGGGCATTCCGACCTTGGGGACCTCCCTGTGGAGCGGTGTTTCGGACCAAGCTGCTCCAACAATTCCCGCTGCTCGGCCGGGAATCCAGCCACAGCTGCAATCGCTCTGTGCCAAGGTTGAGGGTGGTGGTGGTGTTCCCGCCCTCGGTGAGAACTTTCCGGCTCATCGCGTCTCCTTGTTCCAACCATTCTGTCCAAGAAAAATTTACGTTAGACATCTCAATTCTAACATAATTATGGAAGGAACATGAATACATGGATGAGAAATTTCCAAGATAACTTTTATGTAACAACGGTCTTATTATAGCAACCACCAAACCATAAGCACATATCCGGACATCCAATTTACAACGAACCTTATTGCGACACTTGTGCATGGTTACACCATGCTCATTATTACGCTGCTACCTATATTACATACTAACTTCCTTATTCGTTAC
>JAUNZO010001913.1:0-17100 GCA_031894775.1 Chloris gayana | reverse complement strand
TTTTAGATAATGGAACGAAGTTCCGGCCTCTGCATCATAAAGACGCACATAGCCAAAGTTTACATACGACTACATAGACTCCCACACCCGACAAGACACGACTACAAACAAAAGTCTCGATACATAGAACGATGGTAGCAAATATAGAGATTAAAGGAAGGCCTAGCCTTCAATCCTATGACGGAAGTTCCATCCAAACTTGGCAAACACATGCATGATGACAGTCTCCCAAAGCCGGCACCCGACTTTAAACTTAGCTTGGTCTTCTTCTTTATGAAGCAAGGACCACCACCGGATCCAATGTGTTGCCCTGAAAATTACCTGTATAAAAGAGCTAGAGTTAGTTTTGTTGAACACCCTATCATTTCTATTCAACCACATAGCCCAACATAGAGCCGAGGCACCCACTAAAATCTGTTTTTTGGTTTTAGGTATTACAGCTTGAAGCCAAGATCCAAACATATGTGAGACACTTAGAGGTGATTGAATTCCAAAGGTTAGATGCACGGTGTTCCATAAAAATCTAGCCATATGACAGTCAAAAAATAAATGTTGTATTGTTTCAAGTGAACTACAAAAACAACATTTAGTATCACCTTGCCACATTCTCTTTGCAAGGTTATCTTTGGTTAAGGTTGCTTCTTTATTCAAGAACCACAAGAAAACTTTAATTTTCAAAGGAACTTTGATCGTCCAAATGGGGCTTTTGCAAGAAACCACTCCTTGTTGAATTAATGCCAAATACATTGATTTAACTGTGAAGGAACCATTCTTGTTTAAATCCCATCTAAAGCTATCATTATTGTTATTTAGCTCAATAAAAGCTACAGATGCAACAACCTTATACCAAGATTTCAGATTTTTCATTTACCAAAGCCCGTCTAAATGAAACATTCAATGGTCTTGTCGCTAGTACACTTGCCACTGTAGCATTCTTCTTTCTTACGAGATTATACAGGACCGGGAATTTCATTCCTAGCGGCTGGTCCCCTAACCATGTGTCCTCCCAAAACCGGATTTGGGTTCCGCTTTGTAGGATAAAAGAACCTCCTTCAAAGAATATATCTTTGACTTTCATGAGACCTCCCCAAAAATGTGAGTCTCCGGGTTGCTTTTTAACTTGTGACAGAGTCTTATGTGACAAATATTTCCTTCTTATAAGCGTTTGCCACATTCCATCCTCATTAAGTAATTTAAACAACCATTTACTTAGGAGACATTTATTTTGGATGTCTAGGTTTTGTACCCCTAAACCTCCGTACTCCTTTGGTTGACAAATTACACTCCACCGGGTCAACCTATACTTCTTTTTGTGATCATCACTTTGCCAAAAGAAGCGTGACTTATAGTAATCCAACTTTTGAAGAACTCCTCTAGGGATTTCAAAGAAGGAAAGCATATACATAGCTAAGCTAGTTAGAATGGAATTAATTAGAATTAATCTTCCACCAACCGACATGAGTTTTCCTTTCCAGCTACTAAGCTTTTTCTGGAATTTTTCTTCTATGATAAGCCAATCTTTGTTTGAGAGTCGTCTATGGTTCATCGGGATTCCAAGGTACTTGTAAGGGAAATTACCTCCCTTGCACCCAAAAATCCTTACATAATCATGCTCTACATCTTTTGCTTTCCCATAGCAAAAAGTTCACTCTTGTGAAAGTTTATCTTTAGACCGGACAATTCCTCAAAGGCACTTAATACTAGTTTAAGTTCCTTTGCGTGTAAGAGATTATGTTCCATAAACAGGATGGTGTCATCAGCATATTGTAGCACAGAGAGCCCATCCTCTACCAAATGTGGTACTACCCCATTGAAGGATCCATTTAACTTAGCTCTTTCAATTAGCGTAGCTAACATATCTGCAACTAAGTTAAACAAGATGGGCGATAATGGGTCACCTTGTCTTAGACCTTTCTTGGTTTGGAAATATTGCCCAATATCATCATTTACCTTGACCGCTACGCTTCCTCCTCTAACTATTTGATCTATCCATTGGCACAGCTTAGGTGCAAAGCCCTTCATTCTCAAAGTTTGTTGGAGAAAAGACCAGTTAACCTTATCGTACGCCTTCTCGAAATCTAGTTTCAAGATTACGCCGTCCATTTTTTTACGGTGCATTTCATGTATGGTTTCATGGAGTACCACCACTCCCTCCATAATATTCCTTCCAGTCATAAAGGCCGTTTGCATTGGTTTGATCACCTTATGGGCTACTAGTGCCACTCGGTTGGCCATTACCTTCGTGAAGATTTTAAAGCTTACATTAAGTAAGCAAATCGGCCTAAATTGTCGTATTTGGGTTGCTTCTTGCTGCTTGGGCACTAGCGTAATGACTCCAAAATTAAGGCTATATAAATTAAGTTTACCCTTGTGGAAGTCCTTGAAGAGAGCCATAAGGTCTCCTTTAATGACTTCCCAAAAAACTTGATAGAATTCTGCCGGGAAGCCATCCGGCCCCGGGGCTTTGTTATGTTTCATCTGAAAAATCGCCTTTTTCACCTCCTCCTCCATAAACCGGGCGGAGAGAATTGCATTCTCTCCCTCGAAACCTGAGGTATATCTTCTCTAACGTTCTCCGCTAGTGAGAAACTCTTGTTAGAGGGTGCACCAAAAAGATCCTTATAGTATTTGGTAATATACTTTTTAAGGTTCTCTTCTCCCTCAATCACCCCTTCTTCTTGTTCTAGTTTGAATATTCGTGTTTTCCTGTGCTTCCCGTTCGCCACTAGGTGAAAATATTTGGTATTGCTATCCCCTAGTAACAACTTAGTTGTTTTGGCCCGTTGATACCATTTTATTTCCTCCTCTCTAAGGATGCGTGCCAACCTCTCCTTCAGGCTATGTTTGAGTTCCAGTTCAGTTTTGGTCGGGGAGAGGTCTCTCGCCTTTTATCAAGTTCCTCGGTCTTTTTATATAACTCCTCTTTTTCTTTCTTGTTATGCCCACTTACATTTTTGGCCCATCCTCTAAGTAATTGTCTAAGCCTTCTAATCTTAGCTTGCCAACGTTGTAAAGGGGTCGCACCACTATCTTCTTTATTCCACACTTCTTTAACTAGATCAAGGAATCCATCTCTCAAAAGCCAGCCTAGTTCGAATTTGAAGAGAGGTGTCTTGGTATGGTGGGTACCGGTTCCTGTACTAAGCAGGAGGGGTGTATGGTCTGAAATTTCCCGTGTCAACGCTTGAACCATTGCAAGTGGAAATTTTGATTTCCACTCCGTACATACAAGAATCCGATCCAATTTTTCATAAGTCGGCACCTCTCTAGAGTTAGCCCAGGTGAATTTTCTGTTAGACAGCTCAAGTTCCCTTAAATCCAAACTGTCAATGACAGCATTAAAAAGGAATGGCCATCTGTCATCATAGCGATCATTATTCTTCTCGTTTGGGTTTCGGATGATGTTAAAATCACCGCCCACCATAATGGGTAAAGTAACTTTGGCACAGGCTTGAACTAGTTCGGTGAGGAACTCTTCCTTGAATTCCGGTTGTGCTGCTCCATACACGGCCACTAGTACCCATTTGAAGCCGTCAGCTTTATTTCGTAAGGTGAATTTCACGTAATAGCTCCCCTCATCTACACTACCAATATCAATTACTTCCGTATTGACTCCCAAAAGAATTCCACCGGATCTACCATGTGGTTGGGTCCAATACCAAAAGTAATCTTGACCTCCACAGTAGCTATTGAGAGTGGAAGGTGAGAAATCTTTTTCCCTTCCAAGAGAGCAATGATCCTATGGACAGAAACAGATGATCGGACTCTTCAATCTTGCCAACTGTTTGTTTCATATATAGTTCTAGCACAGCATACGCAGTAGTAATCGAGTGACTCTCATGATCAAGTGCATAGATTACTTGATGGAACAAAGTCACTCATGATGAATCACGAGGTGTTTTGTCAAGAAATGGAAAAGACATCTTTTTGCTTCAGCTGAGTGGTTTTTTTCGAACATGTATGAACACATATTTCATTCAGAGGAAGAAAAGACAGAAAAAAACAAACAAGCGTGCCGGTTCGGACAAAATCTAGCTCGGACGCAACACATGACCTAACACGAAGAGTATCACACAATGAACATAGGACCGGCACAAACGGACGTCTAACAGTCCACGACCAAGAGCAACACAACAGGTGAACACAACACCCGACAGGCCGACACCCAGACGAAAGCACCCCTGATCAACCAGACTGTCGAAGCTCGGAGATCTTCAGCTGAGTAGTTGACAGAGGACCCAATCTGATTGCAGATAAAATCAACAATTGAATGTTTAATACCAGTGACAATAACAATTGAGGTACCTGCCTAGAACCTATCCAACGAATTCATAGATTGGCATGAATAAAAAATTAACATACTGACAGAAAAATTAACGTGCCTCGATCCTACCCTAAAAATTGACAGACTGAGATAACGAAAAATTAAACCTTTCGTAATGACACTACAGACCAGACTATAAACATAAGAGAAGCGAAAAAGACTTGTCTCACACCGGCGGTGGTGCATGCCAATCCACCTTAGAGATAATTGATTAAGACACGTGCATACAATAATTGATGGCACAAAAGACACTCATGAATCACGAGGTGTTTTGTAAGGAAACGAAATGGCATCTTTCTACAGAGCTGCTTCAGCTGAGTGGTTGATAGAGGACGGAATCTGATTGCAAAACCCAATAGTTGAAGGTAGTAGGTCCGTTCGTTTTCTTTCTTTAAAATTTAACACTGTCACATCAAAGAGAATCTTACTATTTATAAATATTTTATTTAATTTAATGATAAAATTCTTTTAACAGATTGATGCTAATTTTTGAGATGAATCTAAAGAACTTAATTAATCTATGTTTTGCTAAAGTGATGCTACAATAACCGTCTTCTAATCATGACTTAATTACTATAATTTATTTTATAATTAAACTTTATTTAGTACTGTTAGTAAGATTTTTTTTAATGTGACAGATATAAAATTTAGATCGCAGAAAACCAACACACTCTAAATGTAATAGTACCCGTGACAATAACAATTGAGGAAACCTGACTAAAACCTATCCTACGAATTCACAGATTGGCATGAATGAAAAAGTAAACCTTTCCTAATGACCCAATCTGATCGCAAATAAAAAAAAGCAACAATTGAATGTTTAATACCGGTGACAATAATTAACAATTGTGGAACCTGCCTCGACCCTACCCTAAAAATTGACAGACTGACACGAATGAAGAATTAAACCTTTCCTAATGACACTACACTAATGACTACAGACGTGACTATAAACAGACTCTTGTCTCACACCGGCGGTGGCGCATACACCGGCCCAATCTTCCCCTGCTCAACAACAGCGTTGGTGGCCGATGCGATCTCTTCTCCGGAGTGCGCCATGTCGTAGGTTGCGTGCACGCCGAAGAGCACGTAGTAGACGAGCATGGCCACCGTGCAGATGCCGAATCGGATGTAGGCCATGGTCCCGAGCGAGCCCATGAGGAAGAGGTTGGTGGCCACCGACATTGCCGGCAGCCACGGCATGAGCGGCACGCCGTACACCTTGGGCTCCCGCTGCCGCTTCGCGGCGAACGCCAGCCCCGCCGTCCCGGCGAGCCAGACGGCGCCGAACGCGACGTACCCGGGCCAGTGGCCCGCCAGGCCCGAGTTGTAGTACACGGACATCCCGATGGACGAGCCGACGACGAGCGCGAGGAAGAAGAGGAACGTGCGGAGCTCGGAAGGTGAGGTGGTCCCGGCGACGTAGTAGCGGCGGACGAGGAGGGCCACCGCGACGAGGGCGAAGATGAAGAGCGTGCTGATGGAGGAGACGGAGGCGAGCACGTCGAGGCTGGAGAAGAGCGCGACGCACGCGGCTCCCAGCGTGACGGCGAGCGTGGCGTAGACGGGCGTGCCGGTGCGCGGGTGCACGAGCGCGAAGTAGGGCGGGATCATGTGGGTCCTGGCGATCTGCGTCGTGTACCGCGCCTGGCCCAGGGCCCGCACCAGCAGGCCGCTCGTCATGCCCTTGAGCGCGCCGAGGGCGACGATGTAGCGCGCCCAGTTCATGCCCCGCGCGGCGAACGCCACGCCGTAGGCCGCGTTCGCGTCGATCTCCGTGTACCGCTGCATCCCCACCAGCGCCAGCGACATGGCGCAGTAGACGACCGTGATGGAGGACATGGACGTGATGAGCCCGAGGGGCACGTCGCGGCCCGGGTCCTTGGTCTCCTCCGCCATGGTGGCCACCATGTCGAACCCCGTGTAGGACCAGTACACCACCGCCGCGGCGCGGAACACGCCCGCCACGCCGAAGGGGAGGAAGGACGGCGTGGTCAGGTTGGAGGGCTCGAAGTGGGAGAAGCCGACGGCCAGGACGAAGGCGATGATGGCGATCCCCACCGCGGACGCGCACGAGTTGATGGTGGAGCTGAGGCGCGCGCCGGACATGGCCAGCGAGGAGGTGGCGACGAGCACCACGACGGCGATCGGGTCCAGCAGGTTGAACCCCTCGGCGAGGGCGGGCGCGCGGATGCGGAGCGCGTCGGGGTCGCGGCCGATGAGGGCCGCGAGGTAGGACGTCCAGGACCGGCCCAGGCCCGCGGCGCCCACCACGGCCTCCAGCAGGATGTTGCCCGCCGCGAGGAACGCGGCGAGGTCGCCGAGCTCCACGCGGAGGTACGCGAAGGAGCCGCCCGCGGAGGGGATCTCGGTGGCGAGCTCGGCGTAGCAGAAGGAGGACAGCAGGGCCGAGAAGCCCGCCGCGGCGTAGGCGAGCGGGATCGCGGGGCCCGCGTCGAAGCGGGCCTCCTGGCCCGTCAGCACGAACACGCCCGAGCCCACCACGGACCCGAAGCCCAGGAAGGCCAGGTCGATCCAGGAGAGGCAGCGGCGGAGCGGGTTCTCGCTCTGCGCCAGGAGGGTGCCCGCCTCCACGGCCTCCGACGAGCGGCTGCCGACGCGGTCGCGGAGGCGCGGGAAGGTGGACGCCAGAGCGCCGCCGTACGCGCGCCAGCTGCGGAACGACGGCTCAGGGAAGAAGTCCGCCTTGCTCCACCGCCAGTACCGCCGCCGCACCGCACCGGATCCGTCGGCCTCCTCCATCAGGACGAGATGTATGGGTCAGCAGGGCATTTGGTTGCCTCCAATCTCTCACCGCCGGACTCCCTCACCGTCACTATGGCTTCAAGATATACTCTGGGTTTGTTTGTTTGTTCTGTTGTTGTGGGAGTTTGGAGAGAATATAGGGAGAGATAAGTATCTGACCTATTTATGTGGCGCGTCTCCGGAAGATTTTGTTACCGATTTGTTCCGACGGGTGCGCCGCCCTGTTGCTCTGTTGAACATGCCCTTTGTTCAATGGTGTCACCAACAAAGAAGCTCGCACAACAAAAAAAAAATCTTTGTAACCAATCACATCAAGGACATGCAGACGGCCACAATCGTTGAAAGGATTAGGAATGAGGGTCCCTCCTGGACATAAGCCTCTCAACTTAATGAGGTTGGGTCTGCCTCTCAATGGTGAACCAAACACTAGAGAAAATACGCGACGATCAGACCGCCTTCAAGAGCTCTGACCATGCCACTAGTATAGATAGAGTGTGTTTGACATAGCTTATGATATAATCTATTGAAGTGATAGCATAATACGGAGTAAGACATAAGCTCCAAAAGTGTTTATAATAACAGTTAGCTACAAGCACTTTTCGTTTTTCTACTAGAGAGTACTTATTCTGCTTATGGATTATTCATTCAGAGGATAAGTACTTCATAATCAGTTTTGTCGAACGACTTCACTGCTTATGTTACAATCGAATAAATAATTTTAACAAATAAGCATAAACATAAGACTAACAACCTCGTAATCGGCCGATGGCGTTAAGGCATGCGCTATATAAACTGTCAACTTTGACTCATGTAGAGTCTTTCTATTTAAATTAAGATGCACAAAGCTTATGTGTATTCGCAAATTCATTTTTGTTCCCTATTTGAACTTTCTGTTAGTTTTGCCAACTAACGGTGTCAAGAAAGAGATAAAATACCATTCACCCTTGATGTGAAATTAACTAAGTTTTTTCTTTTCAATGTAAGCATTGAATGAAAAAAAACAAGCTAATATGTTTATTAATTTCATGGCAGGGATATATTAAATTCGGATTCAATTAGAAAATTTTAAATTTGAAATATTTCAAAGGCGGAAGTATGACTTTAACAGGGTCAAATAATAATTTTCTCAATGATTTAGCACATTCTTCCAACTAGTTCATTTTTTGAACGGAAATTTCCCAATTATGTGTGAGGAAGCATATCAATGGATCCTATATTGTTTGGAAGCCCACCAAATTTCTATTGGGCCGAACCTTTGTCTGTGGTCCTGTGTTGGGCAATTGGGTCCTAATATTTTTTGAGTTAGCATGTTTCTATTAGTTAAGAACCTAGCTCAGTTGTGTCCCTAGAGGTGATCTTATCTGATCCAAAATATAAATGCACCAAACATAATAAATACCAAGTAGCAATAGCTTATCATAATTTTGTTACTACATTTGCTGAAATATAAAAATTTCTAGATTTGATCTTAATAGTAAAATAACATTGATAAAGTAAAAATAATATTAAACTTAAATAATATTAATATACAAATTTTTATTTAAGAATATTTTATTTCTATAATATTATTAGTCAAATAGCTTTGATCAAATCTTAAATCACTTGATCTTTGAGATCTATAGTAATAAACTTCATAAAACTAAAACTTTTTACATCTTGTATCGCAATACTATGAAGTTTGTATGACAGACTACAACTATTGCATCTCAAATATTAAACATATTAAAAACCTACAACTTTAGTTCAGATCTTTCAATCTCGAAAATCAATTCACGAGGCGCCCCACCTATCAATCCCAGCTTAGTTTGTTTTTTTATGCAACTACAATAGTACAAGTAATTATAGCTCTTCGAAAAAGATCAAGATATGCAGGGCTTTGATTCCTACTCCCTCCGTCCCATTAAAAGTGTCGTTTTAGACTTTCGGACATCATACTTTGACGGTTCGTCTTATTCATAAAATTTATGTAAATGCTATTTATTTTTTTCTAACTTAATTTATCATTAATGATACTTTAATAATAATGTATTTATTTTAGTATTTTTATAAAAAATTTAAATAAGACAAGCGGTCAAATGTGAAATTAAAAAATCAAAAACGACATTTTCAATGGAACAGTAGCAAGTAGCGTTTGTTGCAACACATTTCCTGCTCGCAGTAAAGAGGCTGCTTGCCCAGCCAAGAACAAAAACTGATCACCGAAGCGTCTTGCTTATCCGGGTCCACAGTCACGATCTGTTGTATTCTACGAGTGCAACCACAAGCCAAACTGTTGATGCTAGTACTACAGTTTCGAAACAGTATGTCAGTATATACAGTCCTTGGAGACGTATCTAAGACTATCCGCACTCGTCGTACTTTAAATTCATCCTCTAAAAAGAATATTCTATCCTAGTCATCAAGATTCTCTTCTCTACGTTCAGCTTTTTCCGCATCCGTCATCCTCTATTTTCATACTTTATCCCAACTACCACCGTGGAGCCGGCATCAGTTTTTATTTTTTTCTCCTCCGTCCCTCACTCTCTCTCTCTCTCCCTCTCACCATCTCTCTCGCGTCTCTCCTCTCTGTCTCCCTCCCCCTCCTTCGTGGGCCCCCGCGCAGCCGCCGCCGCCTCCTCCTCCGCGGGCACGCGTGCGCCGCCACCCCGCCGCCGCCTCCTCCTTCACGGGCCTGCGTGCGCCGCCGCCGGCTTGTCCTGCGCGCGCCGCACAGCCGCCGTCGGCTCCTCCTCCGGCCCGCGCGGCCGCCGCCTCCTCCTCCTCTACGGGCCCGCGTGCGCCGTCGGCGAGCCACCTCCCCCACGAGCGCGGGCCTCGAGCTCCTCGACGGCAGCTCCGTCGAGGCGGAGCTACCTCCTCGCCGCCGCCGCCACCGTCGGGCACGCCTCCCCGCGTGGGCCCGACGCGGCCGCCGGCCGGCCTCCCCATTGTCGCCACCGTGCCGGCCTCCCCGGCGCGGACGACGCTAGCCGAGGCCCACCACCGCTGCCGGCTCTCTTCTTCCCCGCGCGCGGCAACGCCGAGCCTCCTCTTCTCTTTCGCGCAGCCGCCTCTCGGCTCCTCGGCCTAGATCTCGGTGCGTCGCCCTTCTTCGCGTTCTTCACACGGAGACCCGCCTCTCCTCTCTCCGGATCCGGTGGCGGCGCGGGCCCGGGCGTGGGCCACGAGCTCCCGGCGACGGCTCCGTCGACAACCTCCACAACTCCACCGAGCTCGCCGTGCGCCGTGGTGGTTGGGATGGCGCGCGGGCCCCGCGCCACGTAGGTGCGTACAGTTCCTAGCTATCCCCACTTGATTTGGCGGAAGCGGGACAGACGGGAGGCGTAGCGGAGGGCTCCCAGTATAGCGGTGCAGCAGATTTTCCGCTATCGCGATACTGAAGGAACGCGTAGCGTTCCCAGTGCAGATAGTCTAAACTGTAAAGGTGTATGTAATTGTTGGATGATGCTACTGCTTTGCTGAACAGTTGAGCTTTTATTTTTACATGGGCTAGCTGTTTCTTCCATTCAAATATCTAATTTCAGTTGCTTTCTGATCTAAAGTATTGGTTGGTTATACTTTCCACTACTGTCTAAACACAAAGGACACGATTTGTAGGGCCTTCATTCGTACCAAGGCAAACGTTAGGTGCAACATATTTGGTGCTCGTAAAGAGGCTGCTAGTGCAGCAGTGAGCCCGTGACCGCATCCTTCCCAAACGGACACAAGTTGATCACCGAATCGTCTTGTGTCCCGGCCCACAGCCTTAAACTTGGCAGCATGGCCACTACGTTAGGTACATGTCAAGTTTTAGAAGTTTTTAAAACTTCTAAATATATTTCTTAAAAATATTCGCATGCTTGCATCAAATGCATATTTTTTTCATCCTTAAATTGTTGACACCGTTAACTTTTATAGTTGCGTTTGACTATTCGTCTTATTCAAAAAAATTTAAAAATAATAAAATATTTTATTATGATTTGTTTTATCACCAAGAAAGTTCAACTTTTGTTTTAAATTTTTGAAAAATATTTTAAATAAGACAAATAGTCAAACGCAACGAGAAAAAAGTCAACGATATCAAAAATTTAAGAACGGAAAGTAGTTTGCAATACCTAGTTGAAGAGCCATGGAGACCCAAAGTGTCACCCTCAACTTGCTATGTAGAGTCAGATTCTACCTTCTACGTCTAAGTTGGGCTTTGGTTTTGGTACACTGTCATGTTTATTTTTTAGAAAATTAAATTAAATTCTGACATCTACAAACGTACACAACCTTTGAAAATAAAATTAAGTTCGGTTTTGGTTCTACACTGACAGCTAAGTGGTTTTCAGAAATTAAGCCTTGTTAGATCCACGGAATCAACTTGTGGGAGACGATTTTTACACCATGTCCTTTTACTCGTGCACTTTGGATGACGCTCCAAACTACTAGAGCTGCAAGATAAATGGTTGTTACAAGTTAATGTCATGGAAATTCTTCATCCGTTCATCCTTCAAATTATTGTTGCCAGCTGCAAAAAATGGCACGCAGAAAACCAATCGATTATAGCCATCGCACTGTCCAACTGTGGATTTGCGCTCCAGATCTAACGGAGATATGAAATCCTTAGCAATACAACATGTCTTATACGGTTCACATAACCATCTGTCCCTTTTTCTAGTTCGTTAATCTCAAAACTGAAAGAACTGCTGGCTCATATACTCCTCTCTTCTTTTACTTTGCCTAATCTCCAAATTTGTTGACAATTTTTTGGATGTATTCACAGAATTTCTTTTCCAAAAAATGCAAAGAAATTCCGATCTTAAATTCACGGTGCACAACCTTCAAAATGTTACATCATTCAATTTGTCACTAGATTGAGAGGGGAAATCGAAAAGTAAAATTATGCCTGACAAAGTCTTATATAACCTCTACATATCCTTAGGGATAGTGTGCATATAATCTAATTATGTATGAACCGTATTAGTATTATGTTTATAAAAGTGCAAAAATAATTTTTGAGCTTTGCTATTTATCTGTCGCTAGATTTTTAAAAGATTATGTATTTTTAAAACACTCAATTGAACTGTTGGAACAATAAAAATGTAATGCCAGAACATCAAAATACGTTACTCAAATAATAATGTCTTAAACTAGCCCACTGTTAAAAAAAACAAAAACTAGCTCATTGTTCCAATATGTATTTTAAGTATTCCACTGGTAAGTTTATATTATAGGAGTTCATTTTAAATGTTTCAAAAATTTATCAGATTTTGACAAAAAAGTTGATTATAGATAAGGAAAAAGTCCATTTTACTCCCCAACAATCCACTTGGTTCAAATTACGCTCCGAACAAAATCTTGGCTCACTTTACTCCCTCAAACAATTTAAGTTGGTACAATTTACTCCTTTATGTAATTTCTCTTTCTTATTCACTTTGTTCGAGCTAATTTTGATGCTCAAATTTTGCACAAGGATAGTTCTCATGGACCTTACGTAAAAAAACATAATATATATTTTAAACATATTTTTATTGTTTAATAACATCAAATATCATCCTAATTATAGAGTTCTAGAATTGTATACAAAATACTTAAGAAAAAATATAAAATATTTTCTTTTATATAGAGAATGGTACCATCTGTTATCATGCAAAATTTGAGCTTTAAATTCAAATTGTACGAAGATAAACAAAAAAGAGATATTACATAAGGGAGTAAATTGAGCTTACTTAAATTGTTTAAGGACGTAAAGTGAGTCAAGATTTTGTTGGAGGTGTAACTTGGACATAGTGGATTATTCGGGAAGTAAAATGGACTTTCCCGTTAGATAAATATCACTCTCGTATGTTTTTTGTCCCTTGCGAAGATATATTTTGGCCTATTTATGCACAAACTCTACTACTTGACTTTATTGCTTACAAGCTGCCGCTGCTGCTTTACTACGATTCGTGCTTCTTGTTTTTTAGTTTTGATAACTGTGATTCCTGTTGAAATGGCCGGCGTTTCTTATGAGCTTATAAAACGTGTTTCGTGTCCTGCTGTGAGGGACCCGAATTTCACCAACGTGAAATCCGAACCCTTTGTACCTCATTGCCACTCCTAGGAGTGTGGCACGTACATCCAACACAAGTTAGTACGAGTAAAACCATAAATTAAAGGAAATAACAAGGCAAGATAATAGATTCTCCAAGTACATTATTATTATGCATAAATCTCAATCTCAAGAGTACAAGAGCGTGGCACGCAGGCCATCGCGAAACCATGGTAGAAGTCTAGCGAAGCGGAAGCAAAGCGGAAGCAAAGCGGAAGCATCTCTCGGTGAAGATCCGTAGTGAAGTCCATACCCACAAGCAACTCGAGTGTAGGCGAGACCGTCACTCCTCCTCGTCGGCTCTCTCAACCGGCTCGGCCGGCTCCTCGGCAACGGCGTCGAAAAACATAGTGGGAAAGCCGTGAGTACTACGCGTACTCAAGCAAACCGCAAACTACCTAGCAACAATGTATGCATGTTGGGATAGTTTAAGGAAAGGCAAGGGTTAGCACCTAAAGCATTAATCCTCAAGTCTATGTGAATCATATTTTACTATTAGTCAAATTTTATAAGTGGCCTTACAGGAAACAACACAATCCTGCAAGGGTCAAGTTTTATGTCCCGCACACCTCCACGGGACCACAGCTCGAAGCCGGAAGTAAAACACCTATCGAGGGGAGAAGTAGTAAATGCTAATCAAGTGGGTCGCTCGGAGGTAGTGCCCATACTTTGGGCTAGACTATACGTATAGATTTATATATCTCTCGCAGAGAGTAAGCAAGCTGTACCCACGTGAAGAGGTACTCAAACAAAAGACCACCGTCGTGGCCCAAGCAAAGCAACACTCACAAGATCACTCCACAAAGCATCGAATGGGTGGCGCCCGTCCCTCGAGTCCGGGATCCTCTAACCACAACATAGGAAAAGAAGGTCCTGAAGGGTGTGACAAGGCGTACCACGGGCCGGTGGGATATCCTCTGCTCGTGGGTCGAGACAAACGCTCCAACACCCACTACCACCAATCTCTACACCACGGCGGGCCACCCATTCCTCCGCTAAGTATCATGATCCAGCCCGCCCATACAAGTCACGTGGTATGCTAGTAGACCAAAGAGCAAGCAAGCACAAGAACCGGTCCTTAAGCTGCCGGGCGAGTCACCATCCCTCACCTCAAAACAACAAGTCTCAACAACGAGTGTCACCACAACAGGGGCCCCACAAACCCAAGGCCCCTACACAACTGTACCCGCAACAGGTACTCTCCAAATAGAGACTCCCCGAAGTCTCCCAGCACCTAACCACCTACACACTCGCCCCCGCAAAAGGTCCTACAGGGTATCTAGTACGAAACTCGACACCTATGAAACACCTACAATTTACTTTACACAAAAACATGTATAGTCATCATGGGGTTCAATTAAGCAACTAAGCAAGTACTAAGCATGCGAGTAACGAGTAGAACAACCTATGGCAAACGAGTGGTAAGGATAGCATAGTATGATATAGGTAAACTACAAGTGCAAGTAACCATTAATCATGCATGGTCCAATTTAATGCAAGTACTAAATAGGAGCAAGAGTGGTCAAGGATTGCGGCTTGCCCGGATAGGGCTGCTCCCGAGTCGGGTCGGGGTACTCGTACGAGCTGCTCCGGCGGAAACTCCTCAAACTGCGGCTCGGACGGGAACTCCTCGGCACCCTCCGACGGACGGATCGCGAAACAGGGGTTAGGCACGCTTATCGAGACAATAGGAAATAGTACGGAAATAACGACGGAAATTACGGTACTAGAACATGACCAAAAGCTACACTAACGCGTAGAGCACGTCGCTAGGAGTCCAACGCAACCGACCGCGTATTTTTCCGAGTCTCCAGGAAAAAGATATGAATTTCCAAAGATAATTGAATTATGGAAATTCAGGAAAATCCAATAAATAGAAATGGAATATTCCCTGGGATATTCTTTGCCACGTAGGCGCCACGCCAAGACCACGTAGACGCCACGTCGGTGCCACGCAGATCAAATCCTATACAAGTCGGCACCACGTGGCATTTCTTCGCCACGTGGGCTCCACGCCATCGCCACGCGGGACTACGGATCGGCGCCACACCCGCACACTCCTACGTTACGTGGCGCCACATCGGTAGAAAATCACGCCACGCAAGCAGCCACGTCGACGCCACCTCAACATACCGAGAGAGGCGGCGCCGCCGCGCTCCGCCGCGGCGCCCGCCGGACTTGGCCCTTCCCGGCGCTACAGCTCGCCGGCGACCACGCTACGCACTCCGGGAGGGAGCTCGACCCACGGCGCATCCGACCGCACCGGACCCGATCACCGGCTCTGCCGGCGGCGACCCAGGAGCTCGCCGGAGTTGTTCACGGCGGCGGTGAAAAGGGAAAAGCTCCCGGACTCACAAAAACCCCCAACCCAAGCACACCAAAATGCTACCCAGGTTCCCGCGAACCTTATGTACCGGGTTCCGACCAAGAAAGGTCGCCGGAGACCGGCCGGCGGCGAGACCCGCGGCGGCGGCTCTACGGCTCTCCGCGAAATCAAGCCAAACTCCCACCTTTCTTCAAACAAACGCGCGCGCGAGTTGCTACGAGCCACAACGAAGTTCAAGGAGTGAAGAGAGGAGCATGAGCTCGCTCCTAAGCTCGAGCTCACCGGCGTCCATGGTGACGCGGTGGCGGGAGGTGACGAGAGGGAGCAATTCGCCACCAATCCGGAGGGGAAAGAGGGAGAATCGAGGCGGCTACTCACCATCAATGATTTGACGGCCAACGGGAGGACAGGGAGGGGATGAAGATGGCGGGCGACGAAGCTTGGCTATGGCGAACGACGGGCGACGTATCGAAGAAGACGGTGAC
This sequence comes from Chloris gayana, assembly GCA_031894775.1. Classification (NCBI taxonomy): domain Eukaryota; kingdom Viridiplantae; phylum Streptophyta; class Magnoliopsida; order Poales; family Poaceae; genus Chloris; species Chloris gayana. The sequence goes on along the minus strand of JAUNZO010001913.1, from coordinate 1,144 downwards.
CACGCGCAGCTTGCGTTCCGCCGCTGCCACGGATCAGCAAGGATGCGCTCGGCGCTAGAAGGGAGAGCTTACGAAGGGGAAACAAGAACGACACACGAGCGGCGGGGAACTCACCGGCGGCGACGAACGACGACGAAGACGACGGCGGACGGAAGCTTGAATGGGCCCGCTCTTCCTCTCCTCTACTCCAAGCTCGACGGGGAGCACACCACTAGAAGCAGCACGACACGCCGTGCACGACGGTCGGCACGAGCTCCCGCGGCTCGGAGTTTCGCCCATGGCGGAGGGGAATACCGCAGCTCGGGCGGCGGTTAGGGTTTGGAGGAAGAAGGGGGAACCAGGGCGGCGGCTTGGGGTTTTGAAGGCCAAAAAGGGCGGAGGGGTGGTTGGGACTTGGGCGGCAGCATCGGGGCCGGACGCGTGTCCCTCGGCGTCCGTGCACGTGATCGAGTGGTGGGGTGAGGGAGCGGCAGGTGGAAGATGACGTCTGTTCGGGTCGGGCCGGTCCCGGGCTGCGGGGAGAAGGGAAAGAAGGATGGGCCGGCGCGAGAGAAGGGAAGGGATTCGGCCCACGGTGCGAAATTCAAACCGAAAACCTTTGCGAATTAATTCGTTCGTTTTTCCTTTGATTTGAATTCAAATCTCAACCAAATTTAACCAATCCTTTTCCAAACTTAAGTATTTCTATTACACGAATTTTTGAGTACATGACTTGGGCTGTTACACCGCTTCGGCTTTCCCGGTTTTCTCGCAAAAGAAAGAAGAGACGCCCAACCCGGCAAGAAAAGAAAGAAACTCACCGTTCCCCCAACTTAGTGCTTTATTTGAACAAAGGCAAACAATGTTAGTTGTTAGGTGCAACACATTTGTTGCTCCAATGGCTCACCCATTCGGTCACTTATACCCTATATACCGAAAACGAGTCTCAAAACAATAAAAGCATGTCTCTAACGGGTGATCCAAAGAATAGGCCTATATAGGGCCTAAGAGAAGCAACAATCTACAAATGAAGACGGACGAGGACGACCCAAATGCTCACGCCCTCCTTCCTCTTCCTCCCCACTCCGATGCCGCCTCCTTCGTCACCTCCGGCCGCCGTGCTCGGCCCACGAATCATGTCGACTCGCGAGCTCGGGTCAAGGGC
>JAUNZO010001911.1:0-47189 GCA_031894775.1 Chloris gayana | reverse complement strand
AAGGAAGCGAACCGTTGCGTCAGCCTTGGCGACCCCTCCGCCACCGGGCACAGCCTCGGCGGCGACCACCCTCCGTGCCTCCTCCACCCACAAATTTGCAGATCGAGAGTCTTCTCCATCCCCTCTATCCCCTCCCACAAACAGCCACCTCCCAAACCTCTCCCATGAGCAGAGCGATGTGCTCACATTTGACCATCTTCGTCATGGCCAGCCACCACCGCCATCGCCGGGGACGCGGTCTCTCCCCGCCCCACCACCTCCAAAATCTTGCCGTCGCCGCGCTACTGGAGACCGTCGAGTTCGTGGTCGCCTACCGTCAACACGGGCTGCCTTCCTTTCTAGTGAGTCTTGACCTGTAGCTAGGTTTCTTTGGTGGTCAAATATGTTTGTTGTTTCTTGTGTTTTGCTCAGCTTGTTGCTAGGATTATTAGTTCATGTACACCATAGGTTGTAATCTCCTGCTTTCTTCTTTAATGAATGGCAGTGCTCCTATCTTTGTTTTTTTAAAAAATATATATTAGTGAAATCTGATTATTCGAGTATGACCCGGTTCACTACTTTGTCACAGCGTACAATTTAGATGTGAGATTTGGGTAAAGTCCACTTTACTCCCTTCAAGTATGACCAAAGTCTAGATAACCCCTCAAACTATTGTTTGGTTTGTTTTACCCCAAAATTCGATGAAAGAGTTCATTTTACACCTTTTACTGGTATTTTAATCCTAAGTTACTGATGTAGATCGGGATTAAACTAAAATTATTGTCTCAACTGACTCATGTGTTGTCGGATATGACGGGTAACCAACGATATATAATATCATCTATGACTCGATAATAGAGTGTGTCATGTCACCTTCTCCTTTCCCATAGGTGTTTTTCAAGACGATCAGCCACTAGGAGCTCGCTCTCACCGATGCATCCACACTTCTCTTGTTGAATCTTGATCATTGCGATGTCATTGATCTCGCCCACCATTAACATGCTATAAGTAGCCTAGTTGTATGTTGTTGTTTGAGCGAGTGGAGAAAGTGGGTTGCACATAGAAAAAATACTTTATTTAGGCATGTGTTATATGACCCGGTTCACTACTTTGTCACATCGTACAATTTAGATGTGAGATTGTGTGAGAAATCCCTGCTTAATTTCAATCCACATAACTAATTGGGGATTAAAATACCGATAAAAGGTGTAAAATGAACTGTTTTATCGAATAGGAGGGGTAAAACAAACTAAATGATAGTTTAGAGGGTTATCTAGACTTCAGTCATACTTAGAGGGAGTAAAGTGAACTTTATCCTTTTTTAATTATTCTTTTTGCATAACAAAGAAGTTTACACTTCTTCGCAAAAAAAATCTGCACTTAATCTATTCTGCATATTTTTCTTAGCTTCGCGGAATACATGCTTCTAATCCTGACGTTGATCCCAACAGTGTAATAACACGAGAGCTAAACAGGCGGTTGGCCATCAGGTGGCTCGCCTTCCACCGTGACCACTGAATGATCCGTCTCCACCTTGCTGCACGGATCATCAAGCTCTGTTCTGCACAGCGGGCAGGTCCGGTGAGCCGCCAGCCACCGGTCGATGCACTCGACGTGGTATACGTGCTTGCACGTCGGCAGCCGCCGCACCACCTCCCCTTCACGGACCGCGCCGAGGCACACCGAGCACTCGTGGCCGCCGCCGCTTCCATCAGCGTCAGCAGCATAAGTGAACTCCGGCAGGGTCTCCACGGGGAAGGGCTGGAGCTGACGTGCCGAACACACCTCCGTGGCGTGTGCGCCGAACTCAACCTCGGAGCCGGCGCGGTGCCTCCTCCTGCAGCGGCACAGCAACGCGAACGCCGCGACGAGGACGACGGCAAAGGTAACGAGGAACAGGCATACGGCCATGGTGAAGAACACTGCTTTTGGCGGGTCGCCGGGCGGCGGCGCGACGCTGCTTGGGATGCCACGGCACATGATGACGGTGTGATGGCTTAAAAGACAGCATAAATAATACAAGGTGAAATGTGCTCGTCCGAACTGGAACCGGGAATTTATATATGTTCAGTTTCACATTGTAAACGCAGATATAATTTTTATCCAGAAATGACAGATGTGAGGTAAGCTCGCGGATTCGTCATGTCTGACCTACAGCATGACTACTACATCGCCAATAATGTAACATGGATCGGTAGAACTTGAGCTGCAGTGGGTGTGAAGTTCCGCGTCTCTACTTGTGTGTCCCTTTCCTATGGGACTTGCAAACGCACTCATATTAGCAAGGATGTGCAGACTGCACAAGAATGCATGATATGTTTATGAAGAGGAAGACAAGAAACTGTAGTCAAACGTTGCTGGTCAAAATGGCTAATCATGGAAGCTTGGTGTCCAAGAATACATGTATATCAAGTGCTTTACTTTTTGGTCAAGGAATCGTAAATTTCCTCATGATATGACGTGGCTGAACCGCTGGACACGTGAATCTTTTTTTACTAAATCATGAAACAGGGTACGTAGGTTGAAGCGACCGCTTGACATCCCACTCCCACGAAACCAAACAATTAGCATCCTCGGATGTAAACCGGCAGTGGTCTAAAAAGAAGAAGAATATAACCCAACAGTATTGGGACATGAAAACCAGGAGGGATCATTTTTCACATAATTTTGCTAACTGAGCTTTTTGTGGTGTCGTGGAATAAAGCCATTCAAGTTCAAGTCTCATATTTTGATATGGTTCTTGCATTTATATGGGCAATTATTCTTTAAGTAGTGGGCGAGGTCTTCGATGATAGCGAAGTACTTGTGTTGTGGCTTTGTGAATATCAAGATCAACTGATATATATATGAGTATTTGTATTTTTATCATGTTTCACAAAACATTACATAATATTTGGGGAATGGCTATTAGCTCTTTTTAGTTCCATTTCAGTCAATGCATGTTTTGGATAAATATAATTACTTAGCAGACCATTGCTATTATAAAAAAGTATTAGCCTAAAATATATCTAAAAAGATATTTTAAATTTACCGAATGTTACCTTTATCTAAGTATCATATGTAAATTGTATTGAAATAAAATTAACAATGGCAACAGAATAATAAGTTGACGGGTCATTTGAAGATAATATAGTAGCTATAATTAGATTAGTGACACATGCTATGTAATATCCCAGAAAAAACTACTAGTTCAAGTTAAACTACCAAAACCTACTCGTTGGAATATATATAGGATAGTAGTATTTCCCTAGTCTATTTATGCATTGTCTAAAATTTAACTGGATACCCAAAACTCACATGTATTGGAATTAAGTTCGTCAAGTGATACAAAATCTTCTTCTAGACTGTTACAAAGAAGAACCGAAGATTTTTCATTAGTAATGTGAATGGATCATTAGTTAAGTTTTGAAATAACATAATTTGTCAGCATTTCTATCCTTCACAAGTTCTACATCTGTTGGTTAGGCATTTGAATTAATTGTAAACATGGTCCTCCAACATTTTGCTATATCTAATAAAGAATCAGGATCATGTGCAATAAATATAATCTAAATATGAAAGGGTGTATAGTATTGTCGGGAGACTTAGTGTGGGGAATTATTGATGGTTGTAGTTTGATTGGCATCCAAACAAACTTGTTTGTGAGAATATCTATAATTGTTTTTTTTATTAAACAGAGGTATTAGAAGGAACCTTTGCAATTAGTAGATACTAAAATATTTTATCTTGTATCAAATCTACTCTTTTAGATTAGGGGTGAAATCAAATCGGATAGTTACCGACCAACCGACCGACCCAAGGCAAATGGCTCGAATACGGCTAGACCTCTCCGGATTCGAAATCGGCTTCGGATTCGTGTTGTCGGAGTCGGCATCGGAAACAGGAGAGCAGTATGAGTTGGCTCGGGTAATACCGATAAAGTTCTCTGATACTTTCGCAAATCATTGCCTGGATATCTGGCGTTGCCCATCTCCGAACCGCCATTCTCATAGTCTGTCCACCGGAAGGACCACATTACTACGCGAGCTGCTGGAGAGCAGGGCCGGCCCTGGGGCAGTGCAGATGGTGCAGCTGCACCAGGCCCCCGAAAGTTGAGGGGCCCCATCCGAGGTTCAACAATAGAGAAGGGTCGTCGAGTCCGGTGAATCCAGTTTGCTCTTTTATCTAAGTTAGTTGTCGACTATCTCCTATCCCCATCCCTCGAGAGCTTTAGTGTCGAGCAAAATCGGCTAATCCGCCATGGTTGTAACTGTCGTGCTGCCTTTTTTTTGAACGAAGAAGAAAGCCATGGGAGGGTACCGGCTTGACAGGCCTGTATTAGTGGGCTGATGGGCCACATAACCGAAAAGAACAAAAAAGCCCATTCGACAATACATTGATCTCTTTTTTTTAGAATCTACATTGGTCTCTTTCCTGTCGATCTATCCACGCGACTGCTCATGCATTTGGGAGAAAGAAATGATACACAGACATACATAGATTAAATGATATCAAATGTTTAATTTGCAATATTTTTACTATTTTATTCTCTACAAATATTACTTAAGTAGAAACAAATCGTATTGAGTAGTTTACATTGTGTCTATAAATAATGAATTATACTTGTGTCTTCCAAACTTGCCACACCTTAGTTTTTTTTAATTAATAATAGAATGATCCATAAATGAGTGATAAAAAGAGCATAAATATTCTTTGAAATTATATAAGTATTTTAATATTATATTTTTTTCAACCCAGTTTTTTGTTACAATTGATGTATGATATGTGCAATTAAAATATTAAAATAATTATTTATATTTCCATAAAAAGAGCCACCAACACAATTTCGCACCAGGCCTCCAAAATCTCAGGGCCAGCCTTGCTGGCGAGATGGAATCCAGGAGCAAAATTAGGACTATGGTTCGGCGTCGTCGGGCATCTTGCTGTGGTTGCCCTCGAACTCTATCCGCCGCTGAGAAGTCATGCTTTGCATCCATGAGACTCGGAGCAAATTTCGGTAAGGACGATTGTATGAGGTGTGCTAGAGCTTGCCTTAGATACGTGAAGAAGATAACACTGGAAAGACATATGGGCCAAAATGTAATAGGCAGGAGACCTCCTTGACGCTAGTTACCGATCCAGTGAACCTGGGCCCAGTTTCGTGTAATTGCCACAGTGCTGTCACATTTTGCTAAAAAAATAGTGTTGTCACATGGATATTTTTAACAAGTTGTATACATTCTTGTATACAATAATGTATAATGATATGATATAACAAATATTAATTATATGTGAATTACGTTGTAACTGTAATACCTACTCTTTTGTGTTGAAATCCGATATAAGATAATTCGTTTCCGCACCGATTCCGCTCCGCATTTGCTCTGTATTCTCGTTACCGAGATTATCTGTGCCGTATTTGCATTCGATACTATCCGTACTTGATTAAAAATTCGATAAAAAAATATGGAATAGGTAAAAAAATATGAAATAGGTTATGGATGGACCGATATCCGTCCGAATTCGAGCCAATTTCACCCATATTTTAGATGAAAGCGAGGATGCCCTAGTCTCATTGCATGAAACTAAGTTTAGTCTAAAGCACAGTATTGGATACATTAGAGCTCACAAGGGTAAATATGTGTACTGCTTTGTATCGAAGTTGTCAAGGTATAAATATCGATCAACCAAATGATATTCTTTGGCATTTTTTAATATGAAGAACATTTGTTGTATCATACAATTCTTTCATGTCCAAAACCATAAAGCTTGAAAACCAATTTGCTCTTCCTCCCAACTATTCTAATCTTATTGCAACACATGATAGAAATTTGCATATTGAGTTTCATAGAACAATCGTTATACATATAGAAAATGTTGGTCAAGGTGGCCCAGAGTGGCCACTAGTGTTGTGCCCACTATTGCGCCACTACAGTTGTGGTCCTTTGGATCAACTCGAGTTGGAACAAAAAGCCAACAATGTGCTTCTTGTGCCTAGTCTTTTAGCCCATTAGAACTGATGAATCTTTTCTCTTTGAAATAAGAGAAATGAATTCATGTATAACTGATTATTCCTTTTCCAAAGTTTTTTTAAAAAAACTTTATTTGGTGTGGTCCAGGGGTGACCGTCGGATGAGGTACGGATACACTGTGTTAGCATATACTCATTGTCTTAAGTATTATCTTAAAATATTTTTTAAAAGAAAACATTTCGTTGATCTTTTGATTCAGTTTCCATGCCTTGAACAAGCCAGAATATTAGGATGTGCTTACAATCTTTTGTTTTTAAGATGAAAGGGAGGATCCCTAGTTTCATTGCATGGCCAAGTTAAATGTTTGGCGGAGTATTGGATTTGGATACATTGGAGCTCATAGGGTTGAATCGAATCTTTCTAAGTATCGGTTAGGCGTTTCGAATGAATTATGTAAACAGTCATCCTCTAGCGTTTTGCTCTTTCTAAAGAATCCGGAGTGTCGGTGCGAGAAATAATCTGGGTACGAAACAACCGTGTGATACGACAAAGCTTCTGCATATTCCTTGTTTGTTCCTGACATACACATGCCTTATTACAGTGCTTTCGTTCTGTCACCTTGGACAACAAGTACGTACTTTAACCAAACAAGCGTATATTTGGAGCACGATAACAATATTAATCTTTTGATGTAATATAGCTATATATGTTGTTCAGTTATTAATTAGTTGGGCCTCCTGCAGTTGAGCCTGATTTCGGTGGCCGTCCCGGCCGCCGGCATGATGTTACCCATCTTGATCATGGCGGTGACGAAGTCAGTGTTGAACTGGGTGGGGTTGGTGCTGTAGGTCCTGACGAGAGAGTCCTGCGAGCCGCCGTTGAAGAGCTCCTGGTCGGAGTGGAGGAGGCCGCGCTGCTGGACGAGGTCGCGGTAGTAGGCGTTGTCGAAGGCGTCGGGGGTGGTGACGTCGAGCGGCGCGAGGTTGGTGTTGCCGCCGGAGCGCGGGCAGGTCTGCTGCCGGAGGGACGCGAAGCTGGCGTTGATGTTGGTCTCGGTGTAGATGCGGTTGCGGAAGAACTGGCACTGGGACCGGCCGATGGTGTGGGCGCCGGAGAGCGCGGTCATGTCGCGCGCGCTCAGGCCCTGGTTGCCGAACATCCTGATGAGCGTGGCGAGGCTGGAGCCCGGGCCGGGAAGGTTGGCGTTGGCCTGGCTCTGGAACGCGGCGCGCGAGTCCTTGCGGCCCAGCGGCACGCTCCACGTGGGACCTCCGACCAGGCTGACCCCGTCGCGCGTGGCCAGGGCGAGGATGTCGGCGCAGGACACGGTGGCCCTGCACGACGCCTCCACCTGCGTCTTGATGGCGTCGATCACCTCGAACCCGCGCGCCGAGTTCGCGTTCGGCCCCGCAGCCTTCTCACTGTTGGTGCCATCCAGCAGCAGCGAACCGTCGCAGCCCTGTAAAGAACTGACACGTTAGCAGGAGCTCACCTCACAATATTCTTTTTTGTGGCCAATTCACAATATTCTTTTGGCACACAGCGCTAATAGACAGAGCAACAACACTAGTAGTAGCTTACATTGACGAAGCAGTCGTGGAAGAAGAGGCGGAGGATGGACGCGGCCATCCGAGGCTCCCGCTGCACGGCGGCAGCCATTCCCTGCCGCACGATGGTGGCCAGGTTCGGGCACGACGTCGCGTAGAAGTTGGGCGACAGCTGTGCCTCCACCGCGCCGCCGAGGACGGCAACGACGACGGCAATGGCAATGAGGCTGGTCGACCAGCTGCTGCTGAAACCGGCCATGGCTGATTAGATCCTTTAGCTACTGCCTAGATAGGACACTGCAAGCTCGAGCTCGGTGGATGATATGCGGCACATCAGCTCGCCTCCTTTTTATAGTGCCCTGCTCGGCAGCTCGAGCTCGCTGCCAGGCTGGCTAACCTGGCTTCATGCGCTCGTGCATGCCGGTCGTTCGTGCACGCGCCAACAGCAAATTCTCGGCCCAACACCATAGCAGAACTTGGTTGACTATTATCTGGTCGGCGACGCTGGGCACGTCGCTAAGCAACGCATGGGCCCGGCGCGCGCGCATGAGCAGCCTTTGTCTGTAATGGTTTGAATCATTTGCCTTCGCGTTATTTGCATGATTATAATACTGTATTCATCCCAAGTGGTTGTTCCTGGCACGGAATAGTTTATGCGTAGACCAGTCCACCCTACGGATATTCCTATCCTCGAAAATTGCAGCACGAGAGGAAGTTTCGCTGAGTGGAGGACTCACATAGAAACAACGTCTGCAAAGGCAAATGCACTGAATGTCTTGTTGTCGATGCTACCACAGTAGCAGTACTCCGCTGTACTACAAGGGGGCAAAAAAGAGAGTAAGCATGAGCAAGCCCAGCAGCTTCTGTAAAATAGCACCGTGCTGTAAAATGTTGGCATATACAGCACCGGACCCCTCCAGCACTTCTGTAAAACGTTCCCGTGCTGTAAAAAAATTTAGAGATTCTCTAAAACTCCCTCTCTCTGCTGTATTTTTGGAGCACGAACCGTGGTGCTTCATCTGGTTCTCTTTCCTGAGTTGGTGTTGGCAGGAACTAGTTTCACTTCCCGCTTGTCGCTCCCGCCAAACCTGCTGGCGGCGGTATCTCGCCGTCCGACCGCCGGAGCGCGGCCCACGGCTGCCAGCACCCCTCAACCACTTCCGGTCGCCACCTCAACCGCGCTCCACCGCCGTCCGAGGCCCTTCTTGCTCCCTGAGTCGACGCGAGTCCCTGCAGAATCCACGCCATGCCGTTGAGACGGCAGGCCGCCGCCCAACTCGACGTGACGCCCGGCTCGCCTCCACGCTAGGCCACCATCGAGCTGCCCGTTCCACCTCCATGGCTGCCACAGCGGCCACAGGCGAGCCCTCCTGTCACGCGCCCGACCAAGGAAGGTGGAGCACGGCCACCACGCGCGGCTCCTCCGAAGAAGAGGAAGAAGGTGCCTGCAGCGACCCAGCAACTCCCTGCCTCCGACGCCAGCGGCCTCCTGCGACCCCAAACACCGTCAATGGCACAACCATGGCTGACGACCTCTAGGTGTTCGATGGAATGCTTACTTCACTAGTATTCCTTCCTCGGAACTTACTAGTATGTTTGTCGAGGCATGGTTACTTGTGCAGTAGGTTATAGATTAGGTTGGTTTTGCTTCTGTAATCATGGCTAACTGGTTCCTGATATGGTTACCTGTATATAAATTTAAGCAGCTTTTTCATGATGATGAGATAGCGTTATACTTCAGTTGTCACTGGAATTGGTCTTTGTAAAGTTGGCTTAAGCTATATTGCCATCTTGATCAGACTGTATGTGCAATATGGTACAATTCCTTATGTTTATTGATTGCAAGAATCAGAGAATTTTGCGATCAGTGTGCCCCTTCGATGCCTATCTCTGATTCTTGCATCTCATGTCAAGCAAACCTTTGTTACTGAATTAAGTTTGCTTCAGTCATAAACCTGAAGTCGCAGCCATATGGTATTTTCCTTGCACATTAGCTTGTGTGTGACATCTATTTCTTTTTGCTTCAGTCATAAACCCGAAGTCGCAGTCATAAGATTGTGAATATTATTCCCCAATCAAACAGCTGAATGCATTGCCAACCCAACCCTATTATGAACAAAACATGCTCACCAGTTCACATCATTTGTTGGAGTTTGTACCTATAGTGATATCATAAGAATAAGATACAGATTGATTAATTGACAGTAAGGATTAGCTATGAGCTCTGCCCTTCATTTATGTTATTCATTCACAGTACAGTGGAAGTCGATCTTGGCATAATCATTCTACTAGTTGAACAAACATTGAAGTATCTTCATGTTTTTTCTGTGTTAGTTTCAGCTTATTTGAACTAAATGCATGTTTGAATTTGAATTTGAATTTCAAAAAGGTCAGATTTCAGAACATGTTGCATTGTATGTGTTTGAAATATTCAAATTTAAATATCTATGGACTGAAATGGAGAGTATACGTTCAAAGGGAAGGGAATTGGAGGAAAATGAATTATACAACACCACATTTTAGAGCACCTGTTGCAGCACACAACACTATGAATCCTTAAATTTCTGTTTTACAGGATCTCTAAAATTAGATATACAGCACCAGTTTTAGAGCAGCTGCTGGGCTTGCCGTACATTAGATGGTCTAGGATTACCGCGTTTCTTTGATCTAATGTACGGGACTACAAAATCCAGGATGTGCATGCATGCTTTGAAGAGCCTGGAAACTATTGTTTCTATTACCTAAAAAGACGTATGGAACTACAAAATTTCTAACTTCTGTCTCTATAAAGTTGAAATTTTAAGTGGCTCGTGGTTTAGTTCATCGGCTATATATATTGCTGAATACTGAAAAGCATGTTGACAGTTCACTTAATTGGTACAAAATTTTCCTTGGTGATTTGTTTTCTACATTTAATGTAATGTTCAAATTGCAGTTGCAATAATCAAAGCCATTTGAAAATGTTCCAAAGGAATTACAATCTCTGTTTTCTTAAACAGGATTAATTGCCCGTTTAAATGGCTTTTAAACATTACACATACCCAACAGTATAGCGCGACATTTAGCCGCCGATTTAGACATCAGTTATGTAACACCGAATATTGGCTAAATGATACATGGTTTCACTTACTTGACTTGACCCGGCCTGTAGTGTCTACTGCATCCGAGTTCTTTAGGAACATAGGAAGTTTAGCGTGAAACTACTGCCTCGTTTTTCGGTAAACCTAATGCAATCTCACTCATGCTCTCTCCACAGCCATCATGACGTCATGTTCCATTATTTTTATTATTCACATGTTTTCTAAATCCTGTGTTCGAAGTATCCACCGTGAGAAATAACCATATTCAGAACATATTAGCAATAATTATTTCAGTATAATATATATATTCTAATCAGGAAAAAGTATATAACTGGTGACCTTTTATGTGATAGCCTATATACCCCCACAGGAGAATGACTGGATCTTCAGAGAAGGAACTCGCTAAGCTAGCTGTGCAATGGTTCTTTTATGCACCTTTTTTTAGTAGAGTGATTTGGAACGAGATCAGACTGTTTGAGATGCATCAGTTCAGGATGGATAACGTTTGAGAGCTACTACTACAGTGAAGAATTTGAAGCCACCACAGTGACCGAGAGCTAATTCAGGTCAGTGCCGGTTTCTTGCCAGATAGCTGCTTCTTAACCGAAATGAATCACGACTTAATAATCAGAGTTCGGCAGCAGCCCTGATGATTGTTCCCTAGAGAGCTATACTACCTTTCTTCAGAGTGACGTGTGTTTGGATTCGGATAAGGCATGGACTCGTCGTCGTCGTTCGTGGACGTGACTGGGATTATCAAGCCATATTTGTACACACATTCTCCATGTTTTTATCCCTCTATCTGGCTCAACATACTCCATAGTTTTAACCGATAGACTCCGAAACCTTCTGAACCCATTCGACTTCAAGTTCAAACGATCACATAGCCCAGCTGTAGCGAAGATGCGATTCTCGTAACAAATGCCAAAAGGATCAAGCTACTAGACAACTGAACTGAAGGGGAAAATATTTATATGTTTTTGAATTTAAAATTGTCACTATCGAGCAGCGCATTTGTCCCAGCTAGGCCAAGTTTCAACGATGCCCATTTGTAGAAGCGTATACGGCTAGCTGTCACTCGGCCGTATTCGGCGACAATGAGTGCCAAATCTGCTCAACATGTATCGTGAATAGTAGATAGGTACGTGATGATGATGGGAGCAACCACTGACCCTCATTGCGCCACATTAAATAAATCAATTAAGCATCCATCGCTGATCCCTGAGGTGATGAGCGACGATGCATACCCATTGAATATTCGAATGAGCCATCGACCATGTTACTGTTCCGGCGAGGCATTGTGTGTGCCAAACTTGAATAATTAAACTATGGTTCTCGTGGACTGCATGACAGCATATACTCTATATGCTATATGCAGTAGGAGCCACGCTGCGGATCACCTTGTCGACAACTAATTTTTCGGAATCGTGATTCGTGGACCCTTTGGTCGTGACGTGTGCATACTTAACTGTATTACTTCGCTATATAGTGGCAGTGGCATGTGCATGCTGGTTTTGCTATGTGGACCATAGGTATATATTCATTTTTTGCGGAGACAGGAAAGATTCTTCTATTTTCTAAAAAAACATATATGCATTTTTTGTTGTACTAATATGTGAAAACTTCCCACGCATTTGCGCGGTTAATCTTTATATCTTTCTTTAAATAGTAACTAATATAGTGTCATTAAATTTTATATTTTAGCTTTATACTTAATGTCCCGCCACTCCGGACTGGGTGCGTTTACAGCCGGCAGCTTAATAGGCCAAACACGCTTAACCCGAGAGTTCTTTAGAGATAAGCTTCCAGAAAAAAAATTATAACTTATTGACATGAGTATTGTATCAATCCTATTAAGCTCTATGCCATAATGTTACACACTCACCTCCTTAGAAGACCGATATCCTCGTCGGTCAACCTCAAGCCAGGAACGTCCTCTCTTGGCCACGTCCATGCGTCCACCGGCCATCGCCAGCGCATGTGCCATGTTGTCCGACCACTCCGGCCCCACACCAGCCATGCGCACCATACGTGCACAAGTGCGACACACACGCCCGTGAAACGACAAGAGTCGGCTCCGATATCAATTATATTGAGTGTACAAGGGTGAAAATCGGGCTATTACAATAAGTTAAAATATTGAAATTTTTTGAATAAAAGCTCAATCCAACACTACTAATATTAGCAATCTAAGTGCAAACAATATTATATTAACTTATCATATCCCTAAGTTTAATTATTAGCATTCCTGAGTTATCATTTTTATAATAAAAAGTATGTAATGTATAAACTTAATGCTAATGGTGGGTAATTTAAAAATATATAGGGATATTTAGTCTATTTTTGTGTAATGGTAACGGTGGGTAATTTTTAAAGCACATTTAGGGTTATTTTAGTCACATTTTTACATAATGGCAGTGGTAGATTTTTTTCATCAATTAATGTAGTAATTTCTAAGCCTTGAGAGCGAACGTGGTGCCTCATTTTCTTGCTCAAATATATACACGATAGATAGATAATAAAAACGTCTAATCTACTAGCAGAAACAAATACAAAATCATAGTTTCGTTTATATGAGAAAAATATTTCACTCAATCAAATGGTATTTAAACAGTAGTGAAAAAAATATTAAAAAATCATATGGATAGAGAATGCAGCAATGCATCTTTGTAGAAGTTTCAAGTTGTAATGTACTTTTCGTGTAAGAAGATTAAAAAAGTTGAAAATATCATTTACCCTAATTTAGTGTGCTATAACTCTAATACCTGCAAATTTGAAGTGTGTCTCAGCTATTTTTTACGCTAGCGATGTGTTATACCCAAAATCACGTTTTTTTCCAGTGTGCCATTGTGAATTTCCCCTCTATTAAGTTAAACCTGGAGCGAGTATACAAGAGTGTTTTAGTGACCATGGAGTAGCTTAGTTGGACTGCAACAACCTCTCTCTGTATCATATTTTTGCGTCACGCTGGAGTGTACCGAAACTGTTTCATGATCAAAGTGATACACTTTAATTACTAAAAGCTCGAAACTACAAAACCCGTACCACGACTTAATTAATAAGCAGCTGCCGGCAGCGCAACAATGTCCACCGGAGACCGGCACACGGGGCAAGTCACGTTTGATCTGAGCCAGGCATCGATGCACCCGTCGTGAAACAGGTGCGCGCACGCCGGAAGCTGCTTCACCGCCTCCCCACGCTGCAGCTCGCCGAGGCAGACGGCACACTCGTCGGCGCCGCCCTTCTTCTCGTACGGGTACGCCGGCAACGCCGCAATCGCCGACGCAGTTAAACCACGGGTGACGCCGCTACCGCGCTGCCGCCGGATGCGCTCGAGTTGCAACGGTGGCGTCAGCTCCGGCACCGGCTGATGCTGTTGCTGCACGGGCAGGCCTTCTCTGTCTGCCGCCACGTAGGTGATGCGGTCGCTGAACAGCCAATAAACGCAGAGGAGGACGGTAATGAAGATGAGGATGCTGATGCCCCACCGCACGCCGGAGAAGTACAGCACCAGGCTGAGGAAGATGCCTAGGGGTAGAAGCAGGATGCACGCAAATCTGACAATGATCTCGCCTCTGCCGGCGAAGATGACGAGCATGGCGGCCGCCGGCCGGTGAGTTGGATGGTTGGTAGATGAACACTAGAGAACATAGGAAAAGAATGGTATTTTCCTGAGCAAAATTATCGGCGATGCATATATAGTTCTAAATAAAATCATTGAGGACTAGTAGATTGTCTACGTACTTAGGTGAACTCGCCGACAAGGAGGATGCCTTGAGTTTTACATCGTGAGAAGTTAGGAAAACCCGTCCCTCGCTTCCACCTGCACATTGCTGATAGGCGTGCTCCAGAATCAGAAGTACACCGATGCCTGGCTTAGTGGAGTCATGGCCGCTACCCACATTGAGTCAGTGTAGTGCAATAATGAGCCATACCATACACCTCCGTTCCAAAATTTTGTTATATACTCCTCTTTTCTGTTTTTCTTGTTGTTAGGACAAGACAATTAGTTGAAATTTGCACTAATTAGCCTGTCTTAACGACAATAAAATCAGAATGGAGGAGTATATATGTGCAAAATGATTGTGGACCATCCACTCTACTAAGGGCAGTTTTCAGGTTCAAAATAATGGCCATTATTTTCTCTCAACTAATGGTCATTAGTTGGATCTAACGGTGTAGATTAAATTTCAGAAGTTAATAACTAATAGCCATTAGTAAGGGTAATATTGTCAAAATAATATGATTATAATACAAAAAATCATAAGTTAGTCAATTTTTACATGAATTTGTTATAAAATATTTATTTTAAATTTAATTAATCATCATCATTATTATTGTAGTCAAGTTTTAGTGTATTTAACA
Organism: Chloris gayana; assembly: GCA_031894775.1. Classification (NCBI taxonomy): domain Eukaryota; kingdom Viridiplantae; phylum Streptophyta; class Magnoliopsida; order Poales; family Poaceae; genus Chloris; species Chloris gayana. The sequence continues at coordinate 32,267 of JAUNZO010001911.1, read as the reverse complement.
CAAGTTTGTATGATAAAAAAATATTATTATTTAGTGCAATTACTAAACTACCCTTGAACTAATGACCATTAGTTGAGGAAAAATAATAACCATTATTTTGGACCTGAAAACCTCTCTCTACTAAACCTCGAGGGTCAAATTGAACTATTATTACCTTCTATACTACTAGTGGGAGCTAAAAGATCATCTGTAATATATTATAGTTTTTTATGTTTTAGAAAATTATAAAGAAACTCCTACTAAATAATGTTTGAAACTACTGAATCCGCACCACGGCTTTGGCTACGCCGGCAGCGCAGCAATGTCCACTGGAGACCGGCACACCGGGCACGTCAGATGCGATCTGAGCCACGCATCGACGCACACGTCGTGAAACAGGTGCGCGCACGCCGGGAGCTGCTTCACGGCCTCCCCGCGCTGCAGCTCGCCGAGGCAGACAGCGCAGTCGTCGGCGCCGCCCTTCTTCTCGTACGTGTACGCCGGCAGCGCCGCGATCGCCGACGAGCCAAGACCGTAGGTGACGGTGACGCCACCACCGCTCTGGCGCCGGACGCGCTCGTCGTGCAACGGCGGCGGCGTCACCTCTGGCACCGGCGGCTGTTGCACGCCTCGACCTGCCACCACATAGGCGACGCGTTCGCTGTACAGCCAGAGCCAGTAAAGGCAGGGGAGGACGATGACGAGGATGAGGATGCAGACGCCCCACCGCACCCCGGCGACCAGCACAAAGATGAGGAGGATGCCTATAGGAAGAAGGACGACGCACGCGAATCTGACAAGGATGGTGAGCATGGCGGCCGCCGGTCGGTGAGGTGGATGGTTAGTAGATAATCACACTGCAGGCTAGCTAATATACGAAAGGAATGATATTTTTCTGAGCATAATTATCGATGCGTATAGTATAGTTATGGTTCTAAATAAGAACAGTGAGGATGTAGAGAGTAGTTTGTCAACGCACTTAGGTGAGCTCGCCGACAGACAGGGGGATATACCTTGGGGTTTACAGTGTCCGCAGACTAAGTTTCCCGTTGCACAAATACTGATTGGCCAGTGTGACGTTCTGAACTTTGATCACCACGTCAATCAGTAAACTTTGACAAAACATATAACCGTCACCTTTCCAAGTAGATGCACGTCGTGATTATTAAATTTCTACTGAAAATTAATTTCTAACCCGACTATTAAATCCTCCTTGCTACGTGGTGATTAATTTTCATGTGCTAGAACTTCAGGAAAATTAATTTCTAACCCGACTATTCCTATTCCTATTTCTAAACTTTTACAATGACATTAAAAAGTTTCCTGAAACCTTTCCTTGCTACTGAAAATCCGGAAAAAAATTGCCTGTGGACCGTCCGCAAATCTCTACTTTGCGACCCCAACCCGGATCGTTGCCACGTGGAGATCGAACAGAACGAGAAGATGGGCTCGGATGGCTACGCACACATCAGCTCGGCTCGGAGCAAAATTCCTCGCATGTTTTCGACCTCGGCTTCGACAGTCGAAAGAAAAAGATCCAGCAAAGCAACCGACAAGCAACGCCGCAGAGGTGCCCTGGTTTCTTACCGGAGACGGAGCTGTCTTTGATTTACAATATAATCATGGTGTAGATGAGCCCACCATCATGGATCAAAGCTAGGGGAGAAGGCTGCCCACATCGTCGCCTCCCACGGACGAGAATGGAGGAAAGCATCGTCGCCTCCACACTGGAAAGAAAAGCCTTCTTGGGGCGAGCCATCGTCGACAAGAACTGATAGGCAGAGGCGGAGGCACAGAGCGATCTTTGGGAGGATGGCGCCCACGTGATGGACTGTAGCGAGAGAGCAGTCATGGACATCCACCATGGGAGGAAGATGCAGTCGTGCCGTTGCGAGGAGCACTGCCCTGATGTGGATTTTTTTTTCTGGTTGTGTCTTCTTTATCCTTTTTCTTCAGCTTCGTTCGGCTCGCTGCACAGCCTGGGCGAATTTCTCTGAGCTTAGCTGATGGCATGAGTAGTATGATGGTAGGGATTAGGGAAGCAGTGGGAACCCGGTCCTTCTCCCGTTCGATCTCCACGTGGCAGTAATCTGGACCCGGGTCGCAAAGTTGAGGTTTACGGACGGTTCGCAGGGAATTTTTTTCCGAAAATCCTCCGGTCTCATGATTGTTAAATTTCTAACCCGAATGTCTCATCCACGTCACTCTAACCATCTCATCCGGTCTTATATATATACTAATTAGAGGACCCTTTTAAGTTTTTTAAGTTAATCATAATTAATTAGATACTCCTTTTTAAGACTTCTCCGTTAATCAGAATAAATTCAAATAAATTCTTACAAAAAAGCAAAACATCTTATCATTGATTTAGATGCTCAACACTCCGTAATCATTGGATTTTAGATAATAATCTCCTCCCACCTCAGCTTACGTAAACCTTCCCGCCACTATGTCTTCACAAGTTATGGAATACCTCTGAATCAACTTTCCAATTAACTATTCCAGCACCAATGGAGAGAACATTCCTAGAACTAGAAGAGCCGCAACTTCTAATGCTGCAATTCTGGATCAGCTGCCATGACCCTCAAGGCTTCATCATGCTTCACACGTTCGTTAGGTTCTTCATCACCGCAATCCTACCACAAAGAAGCTTTGGCTTGGCCACAACAGGCTACCCATATTATGTGGGTTTGACACTGGTTAATTTAAGTTGAGGTGTTTCTGGTCCAAAATAATGGCCATTAGTTGAAGGGTAGTTTAGTAATTGCACTAAAAATTAATATTTTTATTTATACAATTTGTGTGAAATACACTAAAAATAACTATGATAATAATAATAAATTCACATAAAAATTGGCTAACATATTAGTAATGATGAATCTTTTATTATAAACATATTATTTTGACAATATTACCTTTAATAATATGATCACTAGTGGTTCATTTCTAAAATTAAACTTACACCATTAGATCCAACTAATGACTATTAGCTGTGAAAAAATAATGACCATTATTTTGGACCAGAAAACTCCTCAAGAACAGATCTGTTTGTGCAAAAGGACGGCCTTATGCCCTCAAACATCTAGGATGACTGACCATTGAGTTCTCCAAGTCCAACTCCAAGATGTTGATACGCGAGGTGCATCAAAAGTCAGCCATGGTTAGTGCTAAGCCAGCCCTCAATTTCGACACGGAATCAACCATCACCAAAGTCGTTGTGGTAACATTAGGAAAGCATAATCAGGCTCGACGACATCATTCTGCTGGGTGTATCTTCGCTTCTTTTGACAGTAAGTTGACATGCTTTATTATCCAAGTTAAGTCATCATTACTGCAAGGTTATTGCTGATTTTTTCTAACTGGCATCTGAATTGTCGACTACAAATATATCTATTTGCACCGATATTGTTTCATGATCATGGTGACACATTTTTTGTACGAACTGCAAGTTCAATACAACTACTGAATCCGCACCACGGCTTGGGTCGCCGGCTGCAGCGCCGTAATGTCCACCGGAGACCGGCACACGGGGCAGGTCACGTGCGATCTGAGCCACGCATCGATGCATACCTCGTGAAACATGTGCGCGCACGCCGGGAGCTGCTTCACCGCCTCCCCTCGCTGCAGCTCGCCGAGGCAGACAGCACACTCGTCGGCGCCGCCCTTCTTCTCGTACGCATACACCGGCAGCGCCGCAATCGCCGGCGCGTCAAGGCCGTGGGTGACGCCACCACCGCGCTGCCGCTGGAACGGTGGCGTCACCTCCGGCTGTTGCACGGGGAGACCTCCTCCGCCTGCCGCCACATAGGCGACGCGATCGCTGAACAGCCAGTAAAGGCAGGGGAGGACGATGACGAATATGAGGATGCTGACGCCCCAGCTCAGGCCGGCGAAGAGCACCAGACTGAGGAAGATGCCAAGGGGAAGGAGGACGATGCACGCGAATGTCACAAGGATCGCGCCTTTGCCGGCGAAGATGATGAGCATGGTGGCCGCCGGCCGGCCGGTGAGTTGGATAGTTAGTAGTTAAACACTGGCTAACATAGGAATGGGTTAGTATTTTTCTGAGCATAATTATCTTTATGTATAGTTCTAAATAAAAACATTGAGGATGCGTAGCTTGCCTAAGTACTTAGGTGAGCTCGCCGATCAACAAGGTAACAAACCTTGGAGTTTACAGTGTCCGGTCTTAGATTTCCCGTTGAAGATATTGATTAGCCAGTGTGACACTCTGAACTATGATACATTGTGAGGTACTAGTATCGACAGAAACATGGTGAGGTAAAGTTAGAAATACACGTCCCTCGCTTCCATCATCCAAGCTCCACGCCACGTTCTTATATTGCAACTATGGTGCCGCTGTGTAAAGTATGAGGCATTGGTTCTGAAATTTTCTCGACCTCTTATAATTCTTTTTTTAAAAAGCACACAGATCGATTTTTTTTATATATTGCAACTGCAGCAACTCATCTATTTTGTTCTCAGGTCCCACCTGCATCCATTCCTAGTTGCTGGCAGCCGTGCTCCAGTATTAACCCAATTCATTTCAAGCTTGCGGCTTAAAGATAGTGTGCCCGCTATCTAAATCCACATTGAATCACTAGAGTGGACTGAGGTGTAAGAGCAAATCCAGCAAGGGCCCAAAATCCCGTTTTACTGAACCGGCCTTTAAAATTTCGGTGCCCAAATTCTTCCAACTCCAGCAGGTCCTCCTAAATTGACTCCTAATTTCCGTCCTGACACGTGGGCCACTCTTGTTAGTGAAAAAGCGAAGCTGTCGATCCCAAATCTCTCCACCTCCGCATCCGTCCGCCCGCTCGCGCCCGCCTCCTGCGCCGGGGCTACCGTGTCGGCCAACGGCAGCGCCCTCGGGTTGAGCAGGTATAGCTCCTTGATGTTGGAGTAGGGTCTGACCTTCCCGGCGAGCGAGTCGAATCCTGTCTACCCGATGAACTCCCCGATGTCGTCGATCGGCTTGTGCACCCGGTCGGCGATGACCCTACACACAAGAAGCGCCTTGTTGCACGCGGTGTTGGTGGCATCATTGGGCCTGGTGGCCTCGATGGACTCGAATGCGCGGCTGCTGGTGGAGGTGGTGAAGACCCCGACGCCTGCCTTCTCGGCCCGGACAGACCCCGCGGTACCGTCGCTCTTGGATCCGGCTGCCCTGGTGGCCGGCCCGGCCGAGCCTTCCCCCTCGAGCTGCCGATCGGGAGGGCCGAAGCGGCAGTGACGACACGCTGGCCGCGAGGGAGCAAGCCGTGGCGTGGCCTGCGTGGAGGGGGTAGGCGGCCGAAGCGTTGTCGTGGTGCAAGCGACGGGGATCGGACGCGTTGTCATGCGGCAGGCGATAAGGGGCTGGGCGCGGCTCGCAAGACGCGGGGGCGTGGGAGGAGGCGGCGCATCGGCTGGGAGGAAAGGGGGCACATGAGGAGGCGAGCGGACAGCGCAGTCGGCCGGAAAGAGGGAAGCGGTGGTGCGACCGGTCGCAATGGAGAGACGGGGCGTGGCCGGCTGAGAAGGGAGAGGCGGTAGGCGTCGGGGCATCGGGCGGCGACGGCCGCGGTTAGCCGGATTCGTCGTTTGGCGGCGGTCATGGCCGGCCAGGCGGCGGTCGGCGTGGCAGTACAGTTGTGTTTGTTGTAGAGAGAGAGGGGAGGAGAAAGAAGAAAGAGGGAAGAGAGGAAAGAGAAAAAGAAAAGAAAAAATAACATGGTACCCACTGCCAGGTGGAGTTTTAGGAGGAGGATAGGATGATTCCATTTCCGGGAGTTTGGAAGGGGAGATTTTGAAGCCCACCTAGTTTAGGAGCCCATTTAGGAGGGCTATTAGAGATAGATTTTTTATCAAACCTCCTAAATTTTAGGATTAGATGCTATTTAGGAGATTACTAGAGTTGCTCTAAGTAAAAGAATAGAAAAGAATAAAGTACTGGCCGGGTACCAAAAACCTTGAGTAGCTACATTGCCCAATCTTAAATATTTTCGCTGGTGTACAACACTCCAAAGGTAATAAGTCTGGTTAGTGAGCAGCATTGCTTCTTCTAATTTAGTTGCCGTGCGTGCGCACGTCGACCTCCACAGTTGCCAAAAGAGCCGCCGTGGCATAAACGGGATCCGGCACACAAGGCAAATCCGGTGAAACCGCTACCGTGGACCCGGCTTACCTGGGACCGCATCAATTTGTTTTCTTGGCACAGATCGTATAACAAACTGAATATTTGGAAAACTACTGAGGAATCCGCACGGCGGCTTCGGCCGGCGCCGGCAATGCAGCAATGTCCACCGGAGACCGGCACACCGGGCAGGTCACGTTCGAGTTGAGCCACGCATCAATGCACCCGTCGTGAAACAGGTGCGTGCACGCCGGGAGCTGCTTCACCGCCTCCCCGCGCTGCAGCTCGCCGAGGCAGACGGCGCAGTCGTCGGCGCCGCCCTTCTTCTCGTACGCGTACGCCGGGAGCGCCGCGATCGCCGAGGCACCACAGTTCCGCCGGACGGCCTCCGCGGGCTGCTGCTGCACGGGGAGGCCTTCGCTGTCTGCCGCCGCCGCCACATAGGCCATGCGGTCGCTGATCGGAGAGTAAAGGCAGAGGAGGACGGTGACGATGACGATGATGCTGATGCCCCATGTCACGCCGGAGAAGAAGAGCACCAGGCCGAGGAAGACGCTGAAGGGCACGAGGACGATGCACGCAATCCTGACGAGGAGCGCGCCTCGGCCGGCAAAGATGACGATCATGGCGGGGAAAGGATCTTTAGTACTAACTCAACACTCGTGAGCATGATTATCGATGGACCGCAGCTCTAAATAATTATATTGACTGCGAGAAGCTAGCTGATCTACTTAGGTGATCGAGCTCGTCGTTTCTGGCACGCCGACAAGCAGAATGCCTTGGGGTTTACAATGCGACATTCTGAAGTTAGAAGCAGCTAGTCAGCAAGTGGATCAGCTAAACTTGACTGAACATGTAACCGTCGATCTTTACAAGAGCAGAAGCGTGTCGTCAAAGCATCAACAGGTCAATAGTAATATCTCTTCCTCGCCTACATCGTCTTTGGTCCACTTCCTTACCGCTGAAGAAACTCGCCTATACACTACCGATCAAAATCATCCAATGTCGTAAGCCATGCCCATGCTTGGTCATCCGCACTTAAAGAAAAACAAAGCAGCCCGGTGCACGTAGCTCCTGCGCAAGAGGTTGTTTCCAGAACTTCCCTGCAGGGTCTTTTGTACGCAGCATTTCCCTGCATTTTCTGCTTGTTTCCAGACCTTGAACTCAGGCCACTGCACCCAAATATTTCCTTTTTTTCTTTTCCTTCCCAGAAAAATCCTTTTGAACTTGTAGATGATTCAACAGTACTTCTAAAATTTCAACTATCTCGATTCTCGAATCCACACTGAATCAGTGTAGCGTGTACTATTGAGGTCCATATTTGTCATAAATAAAAAAGAGGTTTGTTACGGTGCTTGAAGTTAATATTAACCGTCCATTTGACCAAATCTGACGGCTAATAATAGAAGGTACCTAACAAAAAGTATTTTAAGTTGTGGACCTGTACTAAAAATAGTAGGATCGATATCAATTATATTATTACATAATTAATTACATAAAGAGTAGATTAGTAACTTCACATCAGTGCAATTCGTCGATTCGCTCCCCTGCTGAAGATTGGTCTGGCTCTCCTCACGCCGGCGCGACCTCATCGGCTCGGAGGGCTCGCCGGTGGTAAAGGGCACTACCCAACAGCTGCAGGTCTTCCTTCGCGACATCCATAGCCCCCTTCTCTGAAGCTTTTGACTGTCTGTTTCACTGAGATTCCCTGTCGATCTCAATGGCCTCCACCGCCCTCCCACATCGCCTTCGCTGATGCTTCTTTCGTGCATTCGAGCTCCTTCCAATTGACAGACAATGTGATATTGGGTGAGGCAGAGGCGGATGTCCTCCATGAAGCAACATTGATAACACAATTTCTTTCCACACACAATGACACAAAGTTGCAGCAGGTGCGATGTCTGCTCTTCATCTTGTTCCCCCAAATTGTTATTACTTTTCACTCATATACTGAATGAATTGGAAATATGTACTCGCCAATTTCCTCCCCAAATGGTTTTTAATGTGCTCAGTTAGTAAATGAATTGGAGGATAATACTACTTCCTAGATCGTTTTGGATTTCCTTACGTAAATGCATCAGAGAGGCCAGGTGCACATGGACAGATCGGAATCAGGGGGAGCAGCGAGAACGAGGAGTGCCAAGGACGGGCAGCAAGCGGCGGCGTAGACAAAGAACAGAGCGATGACGGACGGCCAAAGAAACGAAACAGTATAGGCGATGAACGGAGCGGCATCGTAGGTTTGTCGATTCAGCGCCGGACGTATAGGCCTGACTGCCGGAGTAATGAGCTCCAGTCGCTACGGGACTAATTACTAGAACACCCCTGATGGCAGTTAATTAAAATTAATAATTATCAATGGTTGTGATTAACTGAGGGAAAAAGTACCACAGGTACTGCCCAAGCACCGTATCAGTTCTCAATAAAAAAAGCTTTCATATAAATACAAATGAACATTTTATTATTATTGTTAAAACATATGGCGGTGCTTCTGCCTTATTTTCAAAAAAAAAAATCGAATCCAACATCCACGTCCCAGTAACTTGTTCAAATCTTTTCGCTAATGAACAGAGGTAGATCTAGTTTCTGGGAGCCCCATCCTAGAAACGACACGGCACAATCAAAATGCAATTGCCGATGGCAGACAAGTCAGCTACTGTTAGGACTTAGCATCACAGTATACTCGCGCTTCTAATTTAGTTGGCGTTGAGATTCGAGCTCCACAGTCGCCGGCACAGCCGCGGCATCAACTGGCGTCCGGCACACCGGGCACGTCCGGTGAGACCGCAGCCACACGTCGATGCACCCTTCGTGGAACAGGTGCGTGCACACGGGCAGCCGCTTCACCATCTCCTTCGCCCTTATCTCGCCGAGGCAGACCGCGCAATCATCGATGGCCCCACCGCCGAGGTTCTGCCCGTACTTGTACACCGGCAGGTCGGCGATGGCAGACTCCCCAAGCCCAAGCGCCGCCTCGCTAGCTGGAGCTGCTACGGACTGATCGGGCGATGATGGTTCTTCTTGCTCCGGAGGTGTCTCTACGCGCTTCAATCGGTCGCATATTCCGACGAGCGCGAGGAAGCCGAACAGGACGCCGGCGATGCGGCCGGTGACGTTCCATGGGACGCCAGCCACGCGGAGCAGCATGCAACATATGCCCAATGGAGGGATGACGATCAGGGCGAGCTTGAGTGGCATGGCGCGTCTAGTTGAAGCTGATCTTCTCTTTCTGTCTTAGTGAGTTGATCACAGTTTTGTTCTGAAAGCATGTGCATGTGAGTCCATTTTGCCCGGAGTGGTTTCCCAGGTAGGCTTGGTTAATTCCAATTATGCCGGCTACCGTGACAGAGAAAACTTAGAAAAAGGAGAACAAATAAAAGGGAATATTGAAAATCAGCCTATATCGTTGTAAGAGCAGGTACAACGCTACACGTCAGCAGTCTCATAGCCCGTCTCATGCAATGCCATATAAGATTTTTGATGATGTGGAAGAGAGAGAGGGAGGTGAGAGAAAGAGGCGGTTGTTTCGCGAAGGAACCACCTCGTGCGCTAAAATTTAGGAGTATGAGACGGCTTACATATCATTGCACAAGTTGTAGTTGCCATGCAACTCATAAATATTCCTTTTCTCATCCCCAAATTTAGGAAATATCAATTTGTACAAGACAACTAAAACAACTACCCATTGTACAGGTGGTCTAATAGACCGTCTCAAAATTATGTGTCATGCATGAGACGAACTATAAGACCACACCTTTGTACTTGCCTTAATGCTTGACATCACGGCTCGAAAAGAATATTAGCAATGTACAAGAATCAACTAGATAGGTTACCCTTAAATTGGAGCATCAACAAAAAAGTACGCCTACATGGATCGGGATTGTCTGTGGTAGCACCCGGCGAAGGTCTAAATGTCGGGTACTATAGCAAACGCTACAATATTATGTGAGGAGGTGAATAGTTTCCTTTGCAGTAACACTGTAGAGTCACACTACATTCATCAAATTTTGCACTGTTCACAGGTTACTGTAGCAATCGGTCTGATTCCTTCACTTCGGTTTGGATGGTTAAAAACAGGCCTAATTCCAGTTACAGTCTCTGCTTTACCAGTTGCACCGACATATCGTGCAGGTCTGCTGGACGAGCAGCCACTCCTAGAGGCAATGCTTGTGATGCCGTCCGCTTCTCACACACACACTTTGAGACTTGGAGCTCGTTCCTCTCTTGCCGCCCGCTTCTCACACAGACACGCATATCGCTTTGAGATTTGGAACTCGCTAATTTCTCGTCCCCTTTGTACTCCCCAATCGCAAGAACACGAGCAGTTGTAGCACCATAAACTGGACGTATGGATTCTTTCCGAACCAGTATAACCCCTTGTGTCTTTCTTGTGAACCATCTGACCTAAGCGTGCACCCCTGGAAGAATTTCACTTAGATATACTTATTTAATATTATATACTTATCAATAGAATTTCACTTAGATATACTTATTTAATATTATATACTTTAAATTGTGTATACAATTTTAGAAAGAAAAGATGTTTGTCAAAGTGGCTACAGTAACTAGACAGTGACAAGTAAACAAAAATGGAGGTTTATAGTTTACAAATAGTCAAACACGCATGTTTAGCCTTCTTGAAAACATCTATCATTTATGCTAATTTCTAGCTTCTAATTTAGTTGGCGTCAGAGTGAACATTGAGCTCGACGGTCGCCGGGACAGCCGCCGTATCGACAGGAGTCCGGCACACCGGGCATATCCGGTGAGACCGCAGCCACTTGTTGATGCACCCCTCGTGGAACAGGTGTGTGCACACGGGAAGCCGCTTCACCATCTCCTTGGGCCTTATCTCGTCAAGACAGACCGTGCACTCATCTGTAACCCCGCCACTGCAGTTCTTCTCATACTCGTACACCGGCAAGCCCATAGCAGCCACGACGGACTGATCAGACGATGGTTCCTCTTGTCCCGCTGGTGTCGCTCGCCGCTTCAATCGGTAACATAGCCTTATTATGATGCTGAAGGCGGCCACGCTGGCGGCGATGCAGCCGGTGACTATCCATGGGTAGCCAACCATGTACATCAGTGCGCACCATATGCCCAGCAGAGGGAGGAGGATCAGGGTAACCTTGAGTGGCATGGTGCATCTAGTGGAAGCGGATGATCAGACTGTTTATTAGAATCCTCTTTCTGGGCTAATGAAGTTTGTTTCCAAAGCATGTGCATATGAGTCCATTTTACTCGTAGTTTCCCAGGCTTAATTCCAAGTATGCCGGCCACTGTGACAGTGATAACTTAGATAATGTAGGTAAGGGGATATGAAACAAAATCTTATCTTATACGGAGTATATACTAATTGAAGGCACCTTGAGATCTCCATTTTAATCAGTTAAAATCCTAGAAATTCATTAAAAATGCAAAACATCCTACCATCTATTAGATGTATGATAAAAATAATAACTTTCCTCTATTCCAATTGACTGAAAGTTTACAAATTTTTAATCAACATGATTTGTACAATAATCTGTGTTGTTATTTATTTTTGCAGGACTATATATGTAGCATGTAGATAGAGGGGGAAAATAGGTTAATGTAAAGACTATAGAAAAAGTTGTTTTAGACCATCCAATTTCGATCTATTGTTAGACGTCAATTGAAAAGTTTCCTAAACTTTCAATCGACTGAAAATTAGCAAGTCTCAAACGATAGTTGTTGGATCAACATTGCCCCTAAATTGTATCCACTTTTGCGATTATAAAAATATTAGCCAAAAGTACCCCCAATACCCTCCTATCCCACCTTTTTCATTGCGAAAAGCCTACCTAAAATATCCTGTATAATCCCTCACGTACAGGTCTGTCAAGTATTATTTCTCATCGATTTTTTCAAAGAAACAAAGAAGATCAATCTTATCGATCCAGCTCCCAGCCACAAGTGCACATCAAATGCATCCGGTAATCCGACCAGTACAGAAGCGGCAGGCGATACACTAAACAGAGTATGACGTCCTTTATTACGAGCGACGAACAGAGACGAGATTGGCTGAGAACCTGATCTTCTTGGAAAGAATCGATGGAGTCTATTCAGGTGATCGGCAGACAATATGTGCATATATGCAGCATGCGTTGTTTATTTACAAAGTGGGAGGCTCTAACTATGTTGTAAGCTGGTGAGTTTAACAGGAAAGATCACTTTGGAATTAATCTAGGTTCATGAGATCATGATGGTATTGTAGCTAATGTACAATTCAGAAGCAATGTATCCTCAATAATTGCAGATTGCCTTAATGTTGGTCTACAAAGATTCAGATGGATTCCCATTCATTGCATATAGCCCAATGTCCAATGAGTTGCCGGCCTAGAATCTACACTGATGCTGATGTAGCTGCTTACCCAGGTGATGGCTACAGAAAGTGTTCTCCTCTCCTCTGTGTCCACCGCTATCTCAATCCAGGTGAATATATTCAGTATATGGTGTGTGGCTAAGTGGCTTTTTAGATAATGGAACAAAGTTCCCGCCTCTGCATCGAAGATGCACACAGCGAAAGTTTTACAGCCATATAGCACTTAGGCTACCACGATTACTCAGACTCACACCACAACTAAGTTCCTACAGGACAATTATCACCAAAACATGGCAAAAGTTCAAACATCACAGCAGCAACTACGCGACGCCGACAACGACTCAACATGAAACATAAACAGCACTAGGCTTCAAGTCTCTTTGAAAACCGCCACCCAAACTTTGTGAAGATCTCCATGATGGTAGTCTCCAAAAGTCTGCAACCGGTCTTGAGGTTGTCTTGTGCCGCCTCCTCCTTATGCAACGGAGACCAAGTGCGGATCCAATATGTCGTCCTGAAAATAACCTGCAAAACATTGATTGATTTTTCCTTGTTAAACACCATGTCATTCCTATTCAACCACAAGGCCCAAAGGAGGGCCGCCACTCCGGTTAGAATTTGATTCTTCAGCTTAGTTGGGTATCTACTAATCCAAGATCCAAACACATTAGAGATGGATGACGGTGGTTGAGCTCCAAAGGTAATGAACATAGTATTCCAAACAAAGCGAGCGAAATGACACTCAAAGAAAAGATGTTGTATAGTTTCTAGAGAACTACAAAGACAACACTTTAGAGAACCATTCCAATTTCTTTTAGCAAGATTGTCTTTTGTAAGTGTGACCCCCTTTATGAGGTACCAAAGAAAGATCTTGATTTTGAGTGGTACTTTCATTTTCCAAATGGGAGAACTAACCGGAACCACTCCATCTTGAATTATTACTTTATACATGGATTTAACAGAAAACAAACCACTAGCATGTAGATCCCAAATAAAGATATCATCTTCCCCATTAAGAGGCCGGCCTACAATCATAGACACTAAGGAATACCAATCAGTGAGATTCTTGCCAACTAGCGCCCTTCTAAAAGATATATTAAGAGGAGTAGAACTAGTTATATTAGCAACTGTGTCATGTTTCCGTCGTACTATGTTGTAGAGATTAGGAAAGGTGTACTTGAGAGGTTTATCCCCTAACCAAGTATCTTCCCAAAATCTAACTTCCATACCATTATTAGTTTTAAAATGACCACATTGAAAAAATTGTTCTTTTACCTTCATCAAACCGCTCCAAAAATGCGAGTCACCCGGTTTCTTGACCACTTGGCTAAGAGTTTTATTTGACAAATATTTCCTTCTTAGAAGGCTTTGCCAAGTACCCTCTTCATTTATGAGCTTAAAGAGCCACTTGCTAAGTAGACAGGTGTTTTGTATTTCTAGATTTTGAATGCCCAGTGCCACCGAAATCTTTTGGTCTACAAACAACGCTCCACCTAGCAAGCCTATATTTCTTCTCGTGCTCATCGCATTGCCAAAAAAATCTTGATCTATAATAGTCAAGTTTTTTAAGCACTCCCTTAGGGACCTCGAAGAAGGATAACATATACATTGCTAGACTAGTTAACACCGAGTTAATTAAAACAAGGCGTCCTCCTACCGATAGGAGCTTTCCTTTCCAACTAGCTAGCTTTTTCTGAAATTTTTCCTCTATGTTAATCCAATCACTATTCGATAGCTTCCTATGATGCATAGGGATGCCTAGATACTTAAACGGAGCACTTGCATTGGTACATCCAAAGAGAAAGGCATATTCCTTTTCAAATTCTTTGGCTTTACCATAGCAGTAGAGTTCGCTCTTATGAAAGTTAATTTTAAGTCCTGAAAGTTGCTCAAACGCACTTAACACTAGTTTAAGATGTTTGGCATCTTCTAGGTCGTGATCCATAAACAGGATTGTATCATCCGCGTATTGTAAGATTGAAAGCCCGTCGTCTACCAAGTGTGGTACAACCCCTCGGAAATCCCCATTGGCCTTGGCTCTTCCTATAAGGATTGCCAACATGTCGGCCACAAGGTTGAATAGGATAGGTGATAGTGGGTCGCCTTGTCTAAGGCCTTTTTTTGTTTGGAAATAACGACCAACATCATCATTCACTTTAACCCCTACGCTACCACCTTTCACAATTTGTTCAATCCAATTGCACCATATTGGTGAGAAGCCTTTCATCCTAAGGGTCTGTTGGAGAAAGGCCCAATTGACCTTGTCATATGCCTTTTCAAAATCCAATTTCAAGACCACACCATTTAACTTTTTCCTATGCATCTCATGGATGGTCTCGTGCAAGATGACAACACCCTCCATAATATTCCTTCCCGACATGAAGGCGGTTTGTGAAGGCCTAACCACTTTATCTGCCACTATAGTCAATCTATTTGTCATGACTTTAGTAAAGACTTTGAAGCTTACATTAAGTAAGCAAATGGGTCTAAACTGTTGGATTCTTGTTGCTTCCTTCTCCTTTGGCAGCAAGGTAATGATACCGAAGTTGAGACTAAACAAAGGCAAATCCCCTTTATGAAACTCTGTGAAAAGTGCCATAAGGTCACTTTTGATGAGCTCCCAAAACACTTGATAAAATTCTGCCGGAAATCCATCGGGACCCGGTGCTTTATTGTGTTCCATTTGGAAGATTGCTTTCTTTACTTCCTCCTCTCGTGAAATCATTAGTGAGTATGTCATTTTCCTCTTGAGAAACTTGGGGTATATCATCCCTTTGAGCTTCATCAAGAGAGAAATTGTTTAAATCCAAGGCTCCGAAGAGACCTTTATAGTAGTTGGTGATATACCGTTTAAGGTTATCATCCCCCTCTATGGTCCCCTCATCTTGTTCAAGGCGGAAGATTCTAGTTCTTCTATGTTTGCCATTCGCCACAAGATGAAAATACTTTGTGTTACTATCCCCAAAAAGCACTTTCGTTGTTTTTGCTCTTTGGTACCATTTTAGTTCTTCCTCCCGAAGCATGTGGACTAAGCGTTGTTTCAAACAATTCTTTAGATCCAGCTCGGAAGCACTTAGAGGTTCTTTCTCGGCCTTCTTATCTAACTCATCCGCTTTCTTGATTATACTTTCCTTCTCTTTCTTGTATGATCCACTCTTATTCTTAGCCCAACCCCTTAGGAATTGTCTAAGTTTTTGGATCTTAAATTGCCATTTTTGCAAAGCAGTCTTGCCCCTTTTCTCCTCTTCCCATACTTTTGTAACCATTTCCGGAATCCCTCTCTAATTAACCAACCAAGTTCAAATCTGAATAATGGTTGTTTATTAGAGTGTGTACCATTACCGGTATCAAGGAGCAATGGTGTATGGTCAGATATGTCCCTATTTAACGCTTGAACTGTTGCTAGGGGGTACTTAGACTCCCACTCCGTACTCATTAGAATACGATCAAGCTTTTCATAGGTCGGCGTGGGTAGAGAGTTAGCCCAAGTGAATTTCCTATTAGAAAGCTCCAATTCCCTGAGATCCAAGCTATCTATGACAGCATTAAACAGGAAAGGCCATCTATCATCATATCTATCATTATTTTTTTCTTGTGGGGATCGGATGATGTTAAAATCACCTCCCACAATCATCGGTAAATTCTCCTTGGAACAACTTTGTACAAGTTCTGCTAGAAAAGCCTCTTTGAACTCCGGTTGAGCAGCCCCATAGACTGCCACCAAAATCCAACGAAAGCCATCACTCTTATTTCGTATATGAAACTTCACATAGAAGTCCCCCTCATCAACGCTACCGATATCAAGAACCTCTAAATTAATTCCTAACAAGATGCCACCGGACCTACCATGAGGTTGAGTCCAATGCCAAAAATACTCTTGCCCCCGCACATGCTATTCAAGGTGGACTTTGTGTAATCTTTCTTCCCGGTCTCAAGGAGTGCAATGAAGTCTAGCTTCTGCTCCTTGCAAGTTTTTGAAAGGAACCCGTGTTTAGCCAAGTCTGAAAGACCTCTGCTATTCCAAAAGACACCTTTCATTGGAACCTATTTCTTTGTTTTTTAACCACCTTGATTTTTGGTTTCCTCTTAGAATTCTTGGATTTATTCTTTTTGAAGACAGTCTCGAATTCACAACTAAGGTGATCGCTGTCTTCATCCATAACCTCCTCCATAAGGTCACTACATAAGTGCCCAAGAGTGAGATTTTCGAATTCTAAGTCATCATCTATTTCTTTATTGATAATGTCATCTCTAACGTCCATCTCCCCTACCTCCCTAGTAGGCATTAAGGAGAGGCGTTCATTTTCTTTTCTTTTGATAATGAGAACCGAACTAGCCACATCTTCATGATTCAAACCCATCTTAATTCCTAAGTTTGATATTTTAGAAACAATAGAAGCTTCGGGGATAGAGAGAATGGATGGTGAGTTACCTTCGCCATCGAGGTTCTTCCATGCCGTCCTCTTTTTGCCCTGTCCATCATATTAGCATCCCCCACTCCGACCAGCCGGGGGCTAGATCGTTGTGGAGTCACCATTGCTTCCTTGATTGCCGCAGCCTCCTGCAGCATCGCCTCTTGTGCCCGATGTTGCGATCCGAGCTGCTGCTGCATTTGCGCCTGATGCAGCTGCTGCTGCAGCGCCATCACCACCTGTGACGGCTGCTGTAGAGCCTCCACCACCTGTGGCAGGTGCTGCAGCGCCACCGCCACCTGCGGCGACTGCTGCTGCAGATTGCCATCGTCTTGCAGCGGCTGCTGCATCGCCTTGTTAGCATTGCCACCACCTGCAGCGTTATCTTCCCCGGTGTCCGAAACCGAGAAAACAACACCTGCACCACCCACATGAGAAAAATACTCGGCTGAGCCATGAGCAGAGAAAACCCCGCCATCATCCGGCTCCACATCGGAGTCATCCTCGGAGGTAACATCCTCCAACCACCCATCAATCTCCATGTCATCGTCCTCCGCCATCACCCTATCAGCACACTCATCAATCAATTTATCACAAGTCTCATCGAGGATCTTCTCCGCCAAGGCTCTAAGTTTTTCTTCCACAGCTTGATTCGAAGGTTGAGAACTATTAGTATTATCCGAGGTGTGGTCATTCTCTTTCAAGCTTGCCTCACCATTTTTCGCTCTCTTAGAATCACGAGCATGATCAGAGCTCCCTTGAGTACCATCATGGTCCATGTCCTCCTGTCCTTTATCCTCACTATCTCCAAAGTTAAGGTCTACTTCCTCTCCATGTTCATCAAAACCTCTTTTCTCATATTCGAAGGTCAACTCAAAATACCTATCCCCAATCACAACATCCAAGCTAGGAGGAAGAAACTTGGGATCCAAAACAGCTACTTGAATTCTACCAAAGTCACTCTTTCGTGTTGTTTTCATGTCCACCATTTGAGTGGAACCTAGGATAGAGCCGATTGCCCACAAGTTCAAGAATTCTCTAAGCTTCTTGCCAATACCATGAACATGGACCCACACCTTTGGAAGCAAATAACCCTCTTCCTTATCAATCCATTCCTCAAACTCCAACCTCTTACCGGTAGATAACCCATTCTCTTTCACATTTATTCCTCCAAACATGAGCGCCCTTTGAAGTTCAGCTTTGGTGGGGAAAGTAACTACAATAGAACCATCACTTTGCGGTATGGGATTCCACTTGCACTTTCCAGGCACCGCCTTGTTCAATTGCTCAAGAACTTGATCAAGGGAGAGTGTACCCCCACAATCTGGACCCGAGCACAGCGAGACTCTTTCTTCTTGAATCCGGTATAAGGAATATGATAAAAACCCAGCCCGGCCACTGAATATCCCACAGCGTGTGCTACTGGTCTCGGCATTTTCAGAATATGACACTTGTGATTGGGATGCCCATGACCATCACAGATATCACAATAGAGATCAGCCGTACACTCAGCAGCAATATGGCCCTTTTGAGAGCAACGGCCGCAGGTCTTAGTCTTGCGAGAAGCCTCTAGCTCATCCCCGTGTTTAACTTCTCCTTCCTCCAGTTCTGAACCAGCTGCCGGTTTGGCCTGAACATTCGGCTGCGGTTCAGCCACAGGAACCCCTGCATTGGGCGCAGGTACCCTCGGTAAGATCACCGGTTCTGGAGGATCAACCCGGTTCGGACCAGCTGCTCCATAGGTGCATACAACGGCTTCTTGAGCAAACGGTCCACGGCCACGACCAAAGCTTCCAGTCCGTCCTCCTCTTCCTCCTCCAGTGCCTCGATAGCCCCGGGGATGGAAGCCAAAGCGGCCGCCGTGACGTCCCCGCAGACCACGCCCCGCTCCCCGTACCCGGGAGCAAAGCCACCAGCACCATGAAAAGCACCTCCCGCAAACCACGCTTCATCCTCCTCTTGCCATGGTTCTGCATACGGCGGCCCTCTTCCTCTTCCTCTCGCGTGGAAGCCGCCGTTGGCGTTGAACCGTCCAGCGAAACCTCGGTCCATATTCGCCTCCTCCGCTTCCCTTTTCTCGATCACCGCCGGCGCGATCCGACGATCGCCGGAGTGGCGAGCAGCTGCTGTGGTGGTGTGAGGTGAGTTTGGCGTAACCCTAACCCACCGATGCCTGCCAGCGTTAGAGAAAATGCGGCCGGTGCAGCTGAACCGACCGGGTGGGTTTGGTTGGCCACCGAAAGGTTTCGAGCCACCCGGCCCAGCCCGAGTTACTTGATGTCCACTGCCACCCCGACAACTTCCGCTTGGTAACCGCGCCACCTGTTCCCCTGATTCAAAAATTGAAATCTCTGACTTCTCTTCTTCCGGCGGCGACGGTTCGCCCAACTCCGGCAACACCGAAGCCTGCTTCCGACGGAGTGCAGAGGATCTGCCTTGACTAGAAAGCTTCCTCGTAGCTTGGGCAAACAGCTCACTGAAGGAACTGGAAGGTGTCGCTCGAGGTGGCGGTAAAGGCCCCTGCCATGGCTTGGGAATCCATGCCCGCTGTGCGTCTCGCCGTCGCTTCACCAGCGTCCGGTTTCCTTTTCCTGCATTCTCACCATGGGACGAAGACAACTTATTAGTAGATACTGGGCTAGCAGCACTTACCACCTTGTTGTTCTCCCTTCGTACGGCAGCTTTCGGCGCCGGAACCGGCAAGACTGCCGGCGTCGCCGGAGCATCGTCGAGACCTTCGTCCTCGTCATCCGAGCTCAACTCGTCGGCTAAGGCCCAGAATCTAGACCCCAGCGGCTTTACCTTCCCTTGATGCGAGCACGTCGCTACCCCCAGGGTCGCCGTCGTCTCCGAGCTCTCCGAACACTCGGTCGGCGCCGGTGCCAACGTGAGCCTCCGGGCTTTCGGTCGCTCGACACTCATTCCTTCACCGAGTGATCGTGTGGCTAAGTGGCTTAGATTAGTTTCAATCACTAACTGGCCATGATGAATGAATATCTAAATTACAAAGGAGAAGGAATATGAAAATGTTCTCATACATCATCAGTGATTCAATCCACAGTTGCCAAACAACGCGGATGCGAATGCAGTTTAGTATTGGAGGAGTTTTTTCGGTCCAAAATATTGATCACTAACTAGTAGTTTAAGGTATTTTTTAATTTTATAAATAATTAGTGTATATATATTTTTTCATAAAATACAAATTTGAGATATGAGCCACATTATTATTATAAGAATAATAATGAACACATTATTAACATCAAAGATTAATTAGATTACTGATTTTCATTTATTTTATCATTAAAATTAAATTTAATGCCGATAAATCTATTACTTTGACGATACTACCCTCAATATGGTAAAATGCTGACTAGTAGTTGTATATTTCCGATATCAGATCTGCACTGGTGGATCAAGCTATCGGCTAGTAGTTTTGGAAAATTACTGGTTAGTATTTTGGACGGAAAAACTCCTCTAGTAGACTATATTTAACCTTAAATTCAGTTAAAATCTAGCCTTGCATGGAGACATTCATAGATCATATTAACGAGAACATCACGTCTTGAAATATTAGAAATCAGTATCTTGTGAATTTCTCGCAATATTTTTCTCTTTTTGGACTCAACCCCAAAGGATTCGTCTAAACCAATTAACAAACTCTTGTTTTGATTTTCTGGGGTACCGTTCAAGTGTACCAATAAATACTTTCTTAGTAAGAAATCAAATGCAAAATTCAAGTTTATCTAAAAGACATAAAATTAACAAACTGCAACAAAGTCGAAGAAAGGAACAAAACTATTATTGTTGTCCTTTTTCTTTGTACTTTAAGTATTTAAAAATAAATTAAATTTGAAGTTGAACTTTGTGTGTATATTGTATCATTTAAGTGTATGCTAAATCTCATAACTTCTGAAACTTATAGATAAATTTCTTTTCTCTACTTTACCACTCTGCTTCACGATGGCAAGTCAGGGAAGGGAGAAATTTCAGCTTTGAATACTTGGCTCAGTTTGGATTTGGCAGAATGCTAGCTGGAATAAGTAATTCAGTTGAGATGTGAAATGAATGAAATTTGCAAGCGCGTGGATGATTTGGAAATTAGCAGCTGATTGCAGTTCATCATAGAATATCTTCGGGGCAGTTGGGTGAACAAGATGCAGCCACATCACCTCTGAACCCACTCATCTGACACTCATATCTTGCTATTCGCTCTCCAAATGAACTAGGATGCATGTGTCTCAGGTCTGAACTACATTTTGACGAGAGTTTTCACCCTGTTAAGCATCAGTCAACAAAACATTGTTTGTTTTCTTCAGATATCCTGGTATGAGAATGTAAGATCCGTCTGCCACACCACATATTATCCCCTTCTTTTCTATCTTATATATTTATTGCCTGCGAATTATAGGATCATTTTTCCACAATAACATTGTGAGATGAGACATTCAAAAAATTGTATCTTGTAGCTGAAAATGTAGGAACCGCAAATGTAGCGTGTATCCGGTGCAATGCAAATGCCAAGAGCTATCATGCAGGACCAGAAAGATGTTATGGACGCAGCTAATCTGTCTTTGCAAACTTTAACTTCGGAAAAAGCATGGCCATTCTGACTAGTCAGCTAACAATCTCACACACTCTGGAATCTGAACAAGGATGATCTTTCTTCTAAGTTTGTTGATTGCAATGCGCATTCTTACACATGGTAAAAGTATGACTTTTGCTGGTTAGTCAGCAATAATCTCGCGCACTCTGGAATCTGAATGCAACACTTCACGTCAAGGATCATTCTTCTAAGCCTGTTGGTTGCCGAGACGCATTCATATACTCCGTATGGCAGTGGTTAGCAGGCCCAACTTTTGCACGCAACCTATTATTAGAACGGTATATTTGCAGCGAGCTGCTGTCTCTGCGAGGGAAAGGGAAACCGAAGCTGCTGTCAGCGCAATTTTTCATTTGTCCTGAGCGCATTAGCAAACTGCAGTACTTGCTGGCCACACCAATGATTCCACGGTGATGGCGACTATGCTCAAGAATCGGCTCAGGCTCGCTCTCAGATCCATAAAAGTACACGGGGCCTATCGGATCGCGCTTTCTGTAATTGGACCAGGCATGCATCAACTGACTCCGTTTCGTTGCAGAGTCTTGGCAAGGCCAACTTCCAACCAGTCACTTTATGTTGCGCACACTGCGCACGTTACGTGTTTGCTCTTGTGAAAGTGAAATATTGACAACATATCTGAATTGGTCTGGGTGAAAATGAGATGAGTTGAACAATTCCTTGTACAGTAACAAAATGCAGTACATAATAATGGTGCAATAATAATGTGATCTCAACAGTAATAATAATCAGTCTCGTGCTAAACTATGTATCAAGAAGAGCGAGTGACTACTATTCTTGCAGCAGCATGCGCTTGACCTTCTCCAGGGTGGGCATGAACCTGGTGGTGTTGAGCCGGATGTCCTGCTCCCGCCAGTAGTACTTGGCATTGGTGCCGTTGCGGTAGAACACGTCGGGATCGGTGATGACGGGGCTGTCCTTCCCGTACCTGTCGTAGAGCGTGCTCTCCTCGGCGGCGACGCTGTAGGCGACGTGCCGGACGCCCATGTGCGCCGCCGGCAAGCCGAAGTAGCCCTCCCCGTAGGGCTCCATCTTCCCGTAGGGGACCACCTGCAGCACCACGCCGCCCGTGCGCAGGAACACCATGTTGGTGAGCCCGGCCCCGTGCGCGCCCACGATCACGTCGCACGCGTCCACCTGGCGCGCCACGTCGTCCACGCGCTGACCCGGCATGGGCTCCATCGGCGCCACGTCGAACCCGGCGCGCTCCATCGCCGCGGCGATCGCGTCCGGGTTCACGAACCGCCGCGTGTGCGAGCGGAGGATGAGCAGCGCGCGGGGGCGGGGGCGGGGACCGGACTTGCAGGGGAGCGCGGCGGCGGGCGGCGGGAGGGAGTAGGCGTCCCGCATGAAGAGGCGGAACGCGAGCATGTCGTAGCGGGCGGGCGTGCGCGCCGGGTCGATGTCGAAGTCGCGGTGGCCGCGGAGGCCGACGACGAGGTGCGGGTAGCAGCGCACCTCCTCGTCGGCGTCGAGGTCCACGGCCCGGAACCTCGACAGCGCGCGGAGCACGCGGTCGTACTTGCCCAGGAACCAGTCCCTGCCCCTGGTGTCGGTGGCGAGAAGCTCCACCCGGCGGTCGAACGCCCGCGCCGTGGTGAAGAGCGGGACGAGCACGTCGCTGAACGCGTGCCAGTAGTTGAACGTGAGCCCGCCCACGGCGAACACCACGGCGGGGACGCTGCGCCGGAGCGTGCACTCGGGCGCGTCCTGCAGGTCCGACAGGTTCAGCGACCGGACCACCACCTCGCGCACGCCGATGTACTTGCGGGACTGCGACCGGATGCTCCACGTCGCGGACTGCGCGCCGGGAGCTGCGGCGCTGGCGGGATGAAGAAGACGCGCGACCGGTTCACGCCGCTCGCCGTGCGCGCGTCGCCCCACATCTCGCACCCGTCGTACCGGCGGTCGGAGAAGTCGCAGATCGGCTTCATAGGAGCAGGGCTTGATGGTGCAACTTTGTCCTCAACTGTGAACGAATGATGATCAAAGGAAATTGAGATGAATTACAGACGCTTCTTATTGCAATTTGTTGGGTGGTACTAATTGCATACTATGTACCAGTGAAATTTGCCGGTTCTTTGTCACCGTAATCCTGCTTCTTTGAAACTGCTGCTGGAGGCTCGGCTCTCAAGTTGGCTGCAAAATGTTGTTTCAAAAGAATTGGCCGGTGAACAATTTTGTTCCATGGTAAGCAATGTTTCTTACAGGAGAACTACACACGAACCTGTGACATTTCCCGGTTCCTTATCGTGGACCTGCTCTGAGACCGCCGGAGACTCTGCTCCCAAGTTGCCTGCGAATTGTTCAACGAAATCAGCCCGAGAACGACGTCCACGGCACCGCGGTCACGTGCATTCTCCAGAAAGAGCCTGCTCACCTGCCGGCGGCGCAAGATCGTTCCTCTCCTCCACCGGCGAACCCGAACTTCCGTCTCCCGGCGGCGATTCCCGCAACAAATCTTCACCGACGACAGAGGACAAGACCGAGAATGACGACAAGTAAGTCAAGGCTACTAGCTGATTCCTCTGCCCATGGCAATTCGGAGAACACGTAAGCTCACCGTTGGGGCTGTGCCAGCCGAACTGCGGCGACGCCGAGAAGAATACCACCACCGCGAGGAAGAAGCCGGCGAACAGCCCGATGGCGAGCTTGCTGTCCACGAGCGCCCGCGGTACGAAGCTGAAGCCTTTCATTTCGAGCACGAAATGGTTGGCAGGTCCGGGTCCAAGTCCAGTTTGTCTTCCTTAAGAAACCGGTTCGGTTCCGCAGGATTCCGTGTTGCTCCCGTGGAATTCTTCGACTTGGGGCCATGATTAACGGAGGAATCATTTGTATCAGAGCCAGCATATTGCTATTGCGTCATTTCGAGTTATTTGGACTATATATAGGGTGTGTTCGTTTCCTGGGTCTAAACTTTATAGCTGTCACATCAAAAGAAATCTTATTTATTTATGAGTATTAAATAAAGTTTAATTATAAAATTAATTACAGGTCTCTAGACTAATTCACGAGACGAATCTAATAAGGTTAATTAAATCATAATTAGAAGACAGTTACTGTAGCATCACTTTAGTAAAATATAGATTAATTAAGCTCATTAGATTCATCTTAAAAATAGTATCAGTCTATCAAAAAGGTTTTGTTATTAAATTGATCGAAATATTCATAAATAGTAAAATTCTCTTTGATGTGACGGTGCTAAATTTTAGAGGGACTCATCCCATATAACATGTACTATTGACAGAGGCGAAGATGATTTGGCAGCTGGGACGACTTTCTATTTTGGTTAGACGAAAGTAAATGACTACTACCACTCCTGTAAAAGGTTGGCCGCCTGATCCGGACTGCCAGTACAATTGCACATTCACATTCCAGAAACTTAACAAACAATTCCATTCCTCCGGTGGCAGCTGACCTGTGGCACGTGTCCTCAAACAAGAACCGGACAGCACATGGTTCCTCGTTGGTACACTTGTTATTCTTGGATAAAAGTAAACGCCACAAGCCACTGCATTACATATTGTACATCCAACAGCTTAGTTTAAAACTTAACAAACAACAACCAATGCATTTTTTACCCCGTATAGTCGATCATGACATGCCACCAAATGGTAACCATTCTAAGCAATGCACGTTGGTAATTGTTTATGTGTCTTCCTGAATAGCAATGTAGGTGAGACATACAAGTCATGTTCCATAATTATCATTAGGGGTCAGTTATATTCCCCGAGAGTAGCAATACTGGGTTTGAACTTCTCAGATTTCAATATTTTTTTTGCATAAGTGCAAAAAAAAAGGTCGCGTAACTACTAACTATCCTCCATGAACTTATTGTTGGTGAGAATGACTTTTGTGGGTATAGTGTCATGTGCCCATCCTAGCTTTTTGATTACTTATGATTAAATATAAATATTAAATCTCTGATTATACTATTAAATATGTCAAACTAGTTGTAGACATGTTGTCAATTCATAAATTGAAGTACAAAAATATCAAATTCTGACAAATTCATCAAATTTAACAGAATTTCATGAATTTACCAGAATTTGATGTTTTTGTACTTCAATTTATGATTTGAGAACACATTTACAACTAGTATGACATGTTTAATAGTATAATCAGAGATTCAATATTTATATTTAACCACGATTAAGAGAAAAGCCAGGGTGGACACATACCCCTATGCTCACTAAAGTATTTCTCTTATTATTAGGGTATGTTTGAGAATTCCTGTAGTAGTAATGTTTCACAAACGAAATGGACTAAAAATATCTTTTGAATTACTAGCACAACAATAAAGAGTGTGTGGTAATATTTATATATACACAAATTTACAGGTAAAGATCTGTCATCTTAATGATGAATTATTTGACTAAAATCAGTTATAATCGACAGCTCAATCAGTTAATTTATCATTAAGTAGGTCACTGCACAAATGTTCATCAATTAATTACCACCAGTGTCAACCATGGTAATCTTTCAAAATAGAATATTATTCTCTTAAACCAAAAAGAATATGCCGTACACCAATAGAATGTTAACAAATATACAAAATAGAACAAAAGCATCTTCATCATAATTTTGATCCTTATAACTTCGTTCAAGGCATACTTATGGAATCATATCCAATCATATATAATAATACTTCTATTTTCGTGTAAGTACTTGTGGAAAGAAAAATAGTATCCTGGCGCCACTGCATGGAAAGCGCCAGTGGCACACCGTACCGGAATTCCGGAACTAGGAGAGTGCCGAGTTGAAATTCCACATTGGCTCAAAAAAAAAAAGAGAGTTGAAATTCCACCTGTGCCTGCCGGGGAAGGCACACTGATCACCAGCATCCATCTGCGGTCTTTTTACTCACCTTGCAGATCGTGGGTCACATATACCCAAATCCAAAGATAAAATCAATGGTGAAGGGAGCATGCCTTCCCCGCCTGGTGCTTTTGGTTTTCTATTTCCCCTGAAGTAATTATAGGCAACGCAATAGCTATACTAGTACGATGTAAGGTGCTTTACAATTAATGTAGTCGAGCGAAAAAGAGTAAAAAAATCAAGTATTCAGGCGCCGGATGACCTCCAGCGACTCCTGGCGCGCGTTGGACCGGCAGACTGGGCACGTCGGGTGCGCGCGCAGCCACTGCTCGATGCAATGCTTGTGGAACACGTGCCGGCACGCCGCCAGCTTTCTCGTCGGCAACCCATCGCCCCCGACCACGCCGAGGCAGACCACGCACTCGTCATCGCCGCCCACGGCGGCGCGGTCACCGTCGCCCACCTCGGCGGCCGGCAGCTGCCGGATCTGGGCGAGGGCGGCTGCTGGAAGCTGGATGCAGGGGCGCCGTTGGTTCCGCTGCATGCCGTGGCTGCCAATGACAGCCCCTCGCGACGCTTCCACATCGTCGCCGTCGGGTACGTCCGCGGAAACGACGAAGCAGACGAAGAAAAAGGCGATACCGAAAAACGCGAAAAACAGGACGGCGAAAAAGCCGCCGGCGCCCGAGAAGAAGATGGAGGCGGCCACTAAGGCAATCGCGATTGCAGCGGCGGTGGCAATGGCAACGACCGCTTGGAAGCTGTCGCGGCCCTGGTTTGGAGGATCCGGGGCCATGCTGTGATATGGGCGCACCTAGGTTACTGATCGATCAGCACGTTTCTACTAGGCCGATGCTGCGTATCGTATCTGCATATATCTGATATCTTTTGGCAGCGTAAAAATCTCACAACGCCCGAGTTTGTTACGTGAAAGGCGGCTTCCTGTACTGGATATGTCGTGCTATTGTAGGTTACTCGAAGGGCTGAGTTCACACTTCTTTTCCAACCATTGTGCAAAGGTCGAAAAGAGAATGGCAAATTCAGTGCAACTCAGTTGGTTAAATTCATTGTAATGAAATGAGTCCACCAATATCCTTTTTTTTGTGAAAGAAATCCATCAATATTCAAGTTTAAAATTATATGTATTCATGTACAGTTAATTATATTTTAACTAAAAGTGGCGGTCGACTGATAAAGCCCTTGGGGTTACGAAAGAGACCTCCTATATGAAGATCGCTTGTTGGGAGTCGATGTGGGAGACTAGTCCACTATTCTAACTACACCACTCTCACATCCCAGTGACACGAGTCACATGTCTGAAAATATTGACATGGAATATTCAAAATTTTAACATAGAATATTTAAATATAATATCTAAAATATTGACACAATATAAATAAATGTTGTCAAAAAGTTAAATTATGAAAAAGTTCATAGTTGATTTCAATTAAAAAAGGACAGTCAATATCCTTCTAAAAATATTGACATTAAACGTTCAAAATGTTGACATAGTACATTAAAAATATTGATTAAAATTTGATTTATTTTATTTTATTTTATTGAAAGTTCCTTTCAACATTTTTTAAATAGTCAACATTTTCTCAAAAATATTGACATAAAATATTCGCAGTGATGATAGAGTATAAATAAATGTTGACATCGTACATTCACGACGTTATTGAAAAATTAAAAATTAAAAAATAATCATAGTGAATCTTATGTCATAGAATTAATTCTATACTACAGAGTGGCTCCGAAAGATTAGAAAAACAGACTTACGTTTGAGGAGAAACTGCAATTTAAATTCAAAAACCAATATATTTCTCTATTACTCCTACTCGTACCAACTAGAGCGAGATAGGTGGCAGCATGAGGAGCATCCACATCCTACTTGGTGCTTATGGGTCAAGTTACTCAGATTTTGTGGTTTTTTAGGCTTATCTTTCTAATATCTCCTAAGAAACGATCTTCTTTTAACCTCCCTCAACTATTGTCAAATTTTGATTTAAGATTCAATGATTAACTATTGTCAAATTTTGATTTAAGATTCAATGATTAAATAAGTTAGAAATTCAGACTTCAACAATAGTTGAAGAAGTTGAAAGAACTTATATAGGAAATTCTGAAACCCAGCAGCCTTGAGGCGAGAGGCCACACTCGTAAACCTAGGTAATCCATGGGCCCTCTTGTAAATCAGCCCAATCCGAACATTTGAATTCCTCCATCTGTTAATTGGGCTAAGATACTGGAGTACCAACCCAAACCTGATTTGGTACATAGCAAAGTGTACACTAGCCCATTGGCCCACTGATCACTGAAAAAGCTAAGTCTTTATTCTTCGGTACAACAGGACGGAAGCAAAGCACTCCTCTAAGGCTTTAACCACCACCACCCACTAATTCGTGTGACAACGATTTTTTCTGCTATTCTCTTCGCTTCGGAACAAAATGGTTCAATGATTGGCATCATTCGTGAGACAGAACAAGATCTTTCTTTTTCGTGGTGAACAAACACGAACGTATTTACAGTTCACTACCAGTAGTTGCGTTGTCCAATTGATTGTTACAGGTAACTACAATACATGTCCAAGAAATGGACCAACAATTCACCACCATTTTGTTAGAAGATATATGAGAGATGCAGCGCGGGGAGGATTAAGAAGAAATCTAGACAGGGCTAATCTCGTCATCGTTGGTCTCCTCCGGCGGCGGCACGGCGGTGGCCCGGCAGACGGGGCAGGTCGGGTGCGCCTTGAGCCACTTGGCGATGCACTTCTCGTGGAACCGGTGCGCGCACCGCGGCAGCTCCCGCAGCGGCTGCCCCTCCCGCATGCCGCCGAGGCAGACGATGCACTTCTCGGCGGCGCCGCCGCTCCCGCTGCCGCCGCTGCCGTCGTCCTCGTCGTCGCTGAGCCGGAGGAACGACTTGGCGGCGGAGACGGTGGTGGTCCCCGCGGCGTCCGGCGAGAGCCAGATGACCATGACGATGATGTTGAGGAGGCAGAGCGCGTAGGCCACCACGTCCGCCTGGCTCCGCTCGAACACCACGATCACCAGCGGCACGAACACCATGAACACCAGCGGGAAGCACCGGCTCGCCAGCGACGACGGCACGCGCACGCCGCCGTCCGCGAACGGCGTCTCCAGCAGCGCCGTCAGCACCGGCGGCGCGTCCTCGTGATCTTGCTGTCGCGTTGACGAGGATGGGAGGTCGTCGCCGTCGCCGCCGCGCGCGCCGCTGACGGCGTGGCGGTACCAGCGCGCGAAGCAGTAGAAGAGGAAGATCTGGATGGAGAAGCCGCCGGCGAACGCGCCGGCCACCACGCCGCAGTAGTCGTAGGCGAGGCGGGTGGCCAGGAGCAGTGTCAGGAAGGTGAAAGGCAGGTCCAGCCAGGGGAGGTCCATCGCCGCCGCGCCGCCGGCGAAGCCCAGCTCATCCACGCGCGTGCCTGCGATCGATCGGCTGCTGCTGACGAGATTCCTGCGAGCTCTGCCTCAGCAGGGGAATCCATGGGAGAAACAGAGGAGGGGGAGAGACAGATTCCGTGGAAGTGGAGTCGCCTCTCCCCACTTGCAAATTTCACCTTTTGTTATGCGGAACAAGTCAAGAAAATAGTTGATTAATTAGTTAAACCGAATAGGGGATTAGTACTGGTGACACGGGTTGTTAGCTTCCACGTAAACAAGATGATTATCACAAGCCTAAGACCGGATCAAGAAGCATCCTTTGAACCAATAGTCGAGCAGAGCAAGCAAGCTTTCTCGGAGGTTTTCAGTTTTCACCGTACTTTAGGTGGACTTCCCAACCATACAAATTGAGCTGCGCACTGAGACTTTTTTTTTACCACATACTCCTACCATGAAACTGCTCGGTTCTTTGTATAGAATAGAAGTAAAGACACCCATCACGGCGGACATACCTCACTGTCAAAGTAAATTCAGAGAAACTGAGAAGCTGCAGCCTGCAAGAGAGCTGTCATTCCGGCAGATTAAAATCATCAGGAGCTGTTTTACCAACCAGATGACCACGACGCCGGCGTCGCTGTCAGCAGTACCACGTCAAGCAATTCAGCCAAGTGGATTTATAATTGAATTGTACTGCTTAGCTTATCCCGTTGGTCTTTCTATGCGAGGTGGACCCCTGGAGAGGGATAGGCTGGCCAATGACGGAACACGCCCTGCTTCTCTTACGCTTTGTGGTGGGTGATAAACAGTGGTTCTAAGCCAGGATAAGTATGCCGCCAAGGAGATGAAAACGACCACCGGAATCTAATCACAAACTTACTCAGTTTGTGCTCAGGAATGGCGAGACGTGACATAATATGCCAAGCATCGATAAAGATTACTAAACTGAAAGTATAAAGACTTTGCAAGCATAATTACAAAAATATTAGAAAAAAAGCAACCATGTACAAGTGTAGAGTGCACTCATCAATATAAATATCAAGCAGAGTTCAATGAATGTCCTCAACCAAAAGGACAAATTTTGTTAGTAGATAAAAAAAGTAGATTTCCAAACTTAAACAGGTGTAGTGAGCAGTAGCTTTGTTGGTCATATTTCTGGTCAGAAAACAAATTCTTTTGCTGATAGTATTTCATTCATTGTAGAAATATGAAGTCAACGGATTTTTATTTTTAGATTTTGAGGGTCATATGCCCCTACCTTATAGAAGTCAGCGATTTGACTTTACGTGGCTCAATGCTAACTTGTTGTTTTTTTGTTATCTGCTACTCCCTCCATTTCAATTTAAGTGATGTTTTGGCTAATGACACATCTATACTATTAGGAGCGAGTTCTTTTAAAACCTTTTTTCACCTAGAAATAATACCATGTACCCCTCATGTTGGACCCACCTTGTAAGGATTAGTGAAAGTGGATAAGAGGGGTAGATAGAAAAAACAATGTTTCTAGAGAGATTCTACCGTTTTTTAGGTTTTTTCTCACCTTAAAAGAAACATACCCACCAGGTCCCACATAGTTCACGCAGCATCCTTTCACGTAAGAAAAGAATTCATTTAGGTAATCACGAAAGGATCTATTTTTCCCTTGTGTCCATACCATGTACGAATAAAAAGAAACTATGGCAAAAAGAAGGCACGGTGGACTTCATTGCACGCAACAACGTCTAGCTCTTTTCCAATGAGATCTACTTGGGCTCGGGTCTTTTCCATCATCTTAATCTACATTTAGCAAATTGAAGTGATCGACGGTAATTACAGAATCAGTAGTGGCAAACTAGATGTGATTCCTCAAGGGCCTTGACTCAAGGCCATGGCAAAGGAGGAGCTAGACATGGATGCCATGATGCTCTACGAGTTTCCCATCCCTCCATTCCCATCAGCAGAGTGAAAGACGTGAATCATGGTGGTGCTCCGGTTGAAGGTTAGTTTTAAATCCAAAATTTTGTATAGTGATACAACCGCATTAATGAAAAGCAAAATTTATGTTCATTTTTTCTGAATATCGAATTTGAAACTAATTAAAATTTGAAAACACGTGCGGGTCGCACGTGCGCTATGCTAGTATATTAAGGAGAACAGTATTTCGGGATGTAGTATTACGCACGTAAGAGGACGGGTGATAATTACTAAAGTTCAAACGGCTAACATTCTCCTAGACGAAAAAGAGAAAAAAATTCCATCTTCTCCTTATATCCTCTAGCAATTATCGCCCGTTAGATTATGTGTTCCATGTCACCCGTTAGATTATTTTTATGTTGTTGGACGTTCAATGAGTGACAGGGTGATTATGGTGGTTGATTAAAATCTATCAGCTTTTCACTGGACGGTAGCCATAATAACATCTTTTTTTTTAGAATTTTCGACCCTTAACTGTTAGCACTCCCTAAGTCTTAATTGAAAAATATTTTTATACCTCCAAAAATTATGAGACCTTTTCAGGTTATAGGGTAAAAGGTTTCGACACCTTGAGCCTTGAGGGAGAAGAATGGGGCTACGGGCGCGGTCATGCAGGCAAAGC
>JAUNZO010001909.1:0-44217 GCA_031894775.1 Chloris gayana | reverse complement strand
GCCAGAAACAATGAAAGAAAGTAATCTGCCCTACAACATTTATTGACCTTTCAAGCCACCCTTGGAACCCACCAAATGAAAGAAGGGAAACGAAAATCCATGGCCCTGGCGTTGCCATCATAGCCCTAGCCCGGGTTGTTCCCACGTCAGGACAGCCAGGCGTTGGGAAGGAAAGGGGGAAGGTCTGTTGAGGCGGCTAGGGTTTCACCGGTGTACTGATGGATACAATGATGTATATCTCGTCAATAGTATTGGCGCGTGTGTGCCTCGATCACGTGTATAACTACTAGTGGACCTAAAGGAGAGAGAGAGGCTGATGCCATGTGTGCGTGTTAAATCAATCGTTAAAAAGTTGACTACGAGGTTGGAAATGTATGGCGTGCAAGCCATGTGCTCGTGTTACACGTGAGCAACGTTACAAGGTGTGGCGCCTATATATATACACATATACCCCTTTGTCCAGGTATCAAACAAACCCCTTCCTCGTACCTACACAGTAGAGAAGAATCGAGGATGGAGCTGCCGATGATGAAGATGCTCGTTCTGCTGCTGGTCGCGTTCGGCGTACCGTGGCCGCATTGGCTAGCGTAAGCATCCTTTTTTTTTTAATTTCAACCGTTGCATAATCATTGAAAGAAGAAAAAGAAACCTGCTCTGATGGGGCAAGGCGCATATGCAGGGCGCCACCGATCACCTTGACTGAGAGGCTCGAGGTTAGCCAGCAGCATCCCACCGCAGCGACGTACATGAGCTTCATGACGCGCCTGGATTCTGCCGTCAAGAGCACCACCGCGGAGTCGATCCTCGACCGGCCGTTGCTGGGTGAACAGAAGCTGTGGACGACGCCGGCGTACTGGGTCAACATCGAGCTCACCGACGCGGAAGGAAATCGCCTCGTCACGCTGGCCGTCCGCTCCGACAACCTCTACGTCTCCGGCTTCGCGAACCGGCACGGCGAGTGGTTCGCCTTCAACGGCCAGCAGGCGACCCTCCCGGGCTCGACGGCGCTCTCCTACTCCGGCGACTACCGAGACATTTTCCCGGGCGTGGGCTACCGCGGACTAGCCTCCGTCCAGGTCAACCGGGCCCAGGCGTTAGCCAACGCCCTCCTGCTCGCCGGCTACCGGCGGTCTGACGACGACACTGCTCTCAAGCCAGCACTCGGCTTCTTCATTCTGACCGTCTCCGAGGCGGAGCGGTTCCCGACCCTCCGCGCCGCACTCGCCCCTGCCATGGACGCGCCGACGCCGCAAACCATGAGTCCGTCCCTGGTTCGACCTCGCCGTGAACTGGAAGAGGCTCTCCTGCGCCCTACGTGCCTGGGACAAGAAGGGGCGGACCATGGATGCGTGGAACCGCAAACATCGAGGCGGTAGAGCTCCGGCAGATCGGCATCACCACTCCGCAGCAGGCGCTGGACAACATCCAGCCGCTGCTACGTAGCAAAGACTGCACCTGGACCCCACCGAGTAACGAAGCAGCTTGATGGAATTCTCCGGCCGGCCGGCTCATGAATAAAATAAATAAATCCATCTGTCGCAAAAAACTATAATTAGATCCATCTGTCAGTTGTGTGATGTATGAACTGCTTTGTTATTACCATGCCTCGTCTGGTCATTCCCTGTGTCGTCGCTCTAGCTTTGAGCTACTCAACACACTGTCAAAAATGTCTTGTTCCGTGCGCCCATACCTCTTTGGTTGTTTTTTTTCCCCCTGTACGTCAGTTAGTAGAGTATATAATAACTAGTAGGACTACCTGCGCATATCAATGGTTTATAAGAAAGTATCCTTTAAAGTTATTGAAAACTCCCACCACATGAAAAATTACCCTTCAAAATTATTTCATGATTTGGGGCCCGCCTTTTATCAACCAAGGCAAAAGTCAGTTGAGGACAGAGCAGGATACCGGGGAGGTTGCGTGACAAAGCTGCCTAGAACATTGACGAATTTGCCTTGAATCCGTGTGGTGTTTGGCATCTGGTACGAAAAGATGCATGCCCAAGGAGAAAGAGACGTTTGGAATTGAAATTAATCTTTTCGCTGTGATGAAATGGCCAAAGTAACTGACCAAGGAGAAACTAATTCAACTTTGGCTCATTTAATGTCATTTTTTAGATAATGGAGCAAAATAGTCCAGTCTAGGTCTCGTTAGAGACTCGGCCAATTATTACATCGAAGCAGCTCTTTCCGTCTGCGGATCCTATGGCTTTTTTTTTGAAACAGCGGATCCTATGGCTAATAAGAGAAAACACCATAAAACTTTGATGAAAGCTATTACATACAAAGCAATCGTATTGATAGACCTCCATCTTTGGCCAAAACCTCCAAGTCATGGCATGCGCTCTTTATTGCCTGTTGGTCTTCCTCATGCCGGTGTAGATGTGCCTAAAACCGGAACCAATGGATCCCCCTGTATAGAACATGCAAATAAGTTTTATTTGGAGTTTTGTCAATAACCACATCATTCCTACTAAGCTAAATTGCCCAGCATAAACAGAAGCATCAACTAACAGTAGGCCTTTTAATTTATTAACCACCCCTGAAAGCCAATTATTAAACATATGGTCTACACTATTAAGAGGATTTAAATTTAAAGAATAATGAACAGCTCTCCATAGGAAGTTTGCTAGATGACAGTCAAAGAGTAAATGTTGTATTGTTTCCTCTTTGCTGCAAAAAACAACAAAATTTATTCCCATTCCAATTCCTCTTAGTTAAATTATCTTTGGTAAGTACCACCCCTTTTCTCACACCACACATAAATTTTGATCTTGAGCGGCATTTTTAATTTCCATAATATTTTATCCCGTTAGACATTGCCATTACTAGTAAGAGCTTTATACATTGAACTGACAGTAAAGACTTCTGTTTGAGTAAGACTCCAACGGAAAATATCCTTGTCACCGTTTAATAACTGAATGTGACTAATACCTGGACCCACTGAGTAATGATGCTTGTTGTGTTGAAGGAATTCTCCGGTTCATGAATGAAATAAATAAATCCATTTTACATTTGTCTAATGCAGATTTTTCTATTTTGGACCTTTTTTGTAATATTTTAATAATGGCCCGCTAGGAACTAAATTTCCAATATCTTGCCCTTTTCGTCACGCCATATAGCGTGGCGCGGCCATTCGCTACGGTTGCGCCATGTTGGTTGGTGCGACCCATGTCCACGTCAGCTCGTGGACCGTGCCATCGATAGTGTGGCCAGTCGTTGACCATACTATTTGGCGCGTCCAAGCCGTCGCTCCAATCGACTTGGCGCGACCAGGTAACCCGCGGGCTCTCCCTATCCTTAATTGATGCTTCCCACTGCCTTCTCTTGTCACTTGAAAGAGCTTGGGCGGTGATTCTTCGATTCCCCCAAATCTGGCATCCATTTCGGGGGTTCGAGGTGAAACTGAGCGGTTGCCATCACACAAGGTATGCCCCCTTTTCACTGAGTTAAATGCAAAATATCGGTGACACACTACCTCAGATCGGCCCTTTAGCGATGGGTGTTTGAACCAATTAGCGACATAAGAGGCAACCGTCTATGATTTCGCGTCTGTAAAACTTGGTCTATATGGACGGGGATTTCACCGTCGCTAGGAAGAAAGTGGCCGCGACGGGGAGGAACGGCGACGGCTTCTTCGGTGTGGGAGAAGGGCCCCTTGGCGCTGGCAGCCTCCATGTTGGGGGTTGGGGCATGCGTCGCAGGCCGGCGGAGGACACCAACTTGGACTGGAAGGTGGGGGGGGGGGCGGCTGGCACGCTGCGGATTCGGCCTCCGTGGTGGAGGGCGCGGAGGCTTGGCACGCTGTTTAGGTGACGTTGTGCACGGTGGCTCGGCACAGGTTGGCGATGGCGATTTGTGGCTGATGGTCAGGGTGGGCGTCGGCGGCGTGTTTTCGTGGCGGCGCGATGGTGCTGCTCCCTCGATTTTGATGGGTGCTTGTAGAGGTTTATAGCAGGCTCGTTGTGTGGTGTCCATCCCCTTCGTTGTCGGGTTGTGTGCTTCGTCCTTCAGGTTGTTGAGTTTGTGGTCTTTCTGTCTTAGGTGGTGGCCGGCACCGGTCATGTGTCTTGCTTGTTGTCCGTTGTTATGTGGTCGATGTTGTAACAAATTCTTCTTCTACATTAATACGAAATATGCAATGCACGATTTTGAAAATTAAAAAACAACGTCGGCGGTGGCACCGGCGTTTTTTGACGAGGTTTGGGTTGAGCTTCTCCGGCTTGGCTTTAGTCCAGGTTCGACGGAAGTCATGCCTATCTTGCTCCTCGTTTCCATTCGATGGTGGGGCTGTCAATGTTCTTTTAGATCAGGCTCTGACCCATGGCACATTCGATTCGATTGGTCCCAATGGATGGAATTTGTGGCTTCTTAAGGTTTAATCTAACATCGATGGATTTGCGGAGCTTCGATGCAAGTCAATCTATGTTCGTCTTCGTTTGCCTGCTCTGGTGGAGAACATCTCCCTAGAGGGTTTCTTTTTCTTTTCTTTTTATAGCAGGGTGTTCTGTGTAAAAAATGGGGATGCAATTTTATCTGATATATCAATAAACATCTTCGTTCGGCTAGAAAAAAAGAACAATGTGAGCTTATTAGATAAACTCTCCGTTCCTAAAAACATCACTCAGATTGATCTGGATATGCGTCAGGAACTAAAACGCATCTAGATGAACCCTATGTGGACAAAGATATGTCAGATTTTTTAAAGGGCGGGAGTAATTTTTTCGCATACCTGCAGTTTAATATCAAGTAAATTACATCACGGGCTAACTATTTACAGACAATAAAAAAATAACATACCAACATCATACTTTCTCGGTACCAAGTGAGTCAGCTTTGTCTGAGAAAGTACTATGTAAATATAGAAATTAATTAGATACTTACAAGATAGAGATACACATTCATACCCTCAGCTACCACCGGATAGACATGCTCAATATTGATGCTTCAAAACAACAATAGCAGGACGGTTCAAGTCCTCTTCAGATACATTACGTCAGTGCACATCCACGTGTACATACGCAGTGTCTGCAAAACGACAAACTCACTGATGCATGTCCCTGCAACCGCTAGGTTCCAGGTAACTCTATCTTAATCATTGCCTTATTATCTATTATTATATATATATTTAACAAGAAGATATTACCACGTTAGTCGTAGATAAAAAAGTAGAAATTACCCATCATGGCCATTAAAATACCCTTTGACAAGTTTTTTAAATTACCCACCAAACCCATTATGTGAGAATAAAAGTTCCAATCCGTCATGATAGAATAAAAAGTCTAATATACTCAGGCAACTTTGATTTCAGAACACCAATAATTTTTTCTGACGAGCAAGAACACCAACAAATCTAGTCATTATATATTGTTTATTTAATTTAATCCTACATCGTTCTTTCGATCATTATTCACTTCACACAAAATCGTGTACTGAAGGTGATTTTGCATCGATGTACGCAACGTAATGCAAAGCCGAATGAATACTTAGGCAGTCAGCGGAGGGACATGTGGTGTGAATACAGTACATGGGCATCTCGGACATCACCAAATCAACTGAACTATCCACTGAACCAAGAATAGAGATAAATGCATAGTCCGGGAAAGTAATACAACCTCATTCATTGCTAAGTTTGACAGGTTTAGCGCGGTGTAGCGTGCATACAAAGATGGAAGTCGTCTTCGTTTACCAATTGATAACAACTCTGACCAGTCACCGTGATTATCCATGAAAAAGGTTCGTACGGTGCCCCTACACACACACGTCACTTATTCCTCCCTTTGCACCAATGATCAAGAGACCTCAATGCATTCACGTTTTCCATGCCAGGACTTTGCCTGCAGAGTGACCAAAAATTGCGGCGATAGAATGTTCTTGCAGGGGCTCTTAGGAAAGGATTTGCAAGGCGGTGGGGATGGAAGACAATGCACCGTGGTGCCAGATCCCAGCATATATTGTTCTGTTTAATTTGTATGGAAGGTCTCCATAACGGGATGCAAGACATGGCATCATGGCCAGCAGGCCACGCTAAACCATTAAATTATGTCGATGTGAGCAAAATCAGGACGTGAAAGTAATAGATTAGATAGTATTCTGTACTTCAAAAAAATATTGACAGAGTGAAATGGCCGTATGCTACTATTTATATCCTGGTCACAATTGACGATATTTTTCCTATTTTACACGACTATCTCAATTCAGAAATAAACGGACTCGTATCCACCTCTTCTAGGTCCACGTGTCCTTTTGTTATTCATCGCTCAATCCTTCCTCCTTTCTGTTGTCATGCACTTCTTCTAGTCGCTGACGGGTGGACCCAGATCCAGAATTTGGCGTCAACACATGCCCCCCCCGAGCCAGGGTATGGAATCCATGCTCCGGGTCGCTCCAAATTCCTCACCTTGAGAAACCTTAGCTCAACTCCTGAACTTCTAGCGCATTTAATACAACCACCCACTCCACTGGCTGCCAATGACAGTGTAGGGTGCTTGCTGTTCCGCATCAATCTGATTCTGCTCCCCTTCTTCTCGTACCTTCTTCTCCCCCTATACATATCGGGGTGTCTCTTCATCTCAATCCACTCTTCTCCCTTCGTTGTTCTTTGCCGAACCCTAGCACATTAATTGCCGTGGCCAGCCACGCCACTCCCGCCGATGAAGAGCTGCCTCGCCACTCCCGTCCATCTTGCTACCGCTGGGGGTGTGGATCCTTCTTCGTTTGCGTGGGATCTCGTCTTCTTATTTCTTTCCATTCTCGGACCTATTCTCTTTGTTGTAGGGATGATACAGAACTTCGCCCCTCATCTCATCCTGCGTCGGCGTCTCCACCACTCGCCGGATCCGGGGCCGTTCTCCTCCGACGCACTGGCGGCGGCGTATGTGGCCCTCGTCGTGGTGAAGAAAGAGGCCAAGGAAGCGTGGGACCTGCTCGCGATGTCGGACGGCAGGGTCGCGGGTAACCCCTCGACTTCTTCCAAAAATGCCCTTTTATGATGTTTTGACTTCCAATTCTAACATCATCTCTTCTCCTTGTTCCTGTAACATTATCGACCCAGCTCCATGAGGTGCTTCAACAGATATGAAAGGACTTCTTTGTGATGGGCCTAAACTTTAGAGAAAAATTCCTGTGTCTCTCTTGTTCCCGTTCTCATTTTGGTTCTTATTCATGCTTTTTTACTTTTTGGGCCCCATCTACTTGTATAGTGCATTGCTTGCTAACCTTTGCAGGATTTGAGCTATCCATTGTGTGTGCAGCACTTCTATTCAAGTAGCCTTTCAATATGGTGCTTCGATTTCCACATTTCATTTTGAGATTTCAAAACCTAGAGGAAGTCTTCGTGTTGATTGAGCCTGCATGGGACAGAGTATACGTCACTTCTTGACGGAAATTCTGTCATCCTCTGACATTTGCAATTAGTTTTTATTTTTTGGATTAAAATTCAAATAGCCTATTCAGCCGCTCCCCCTCCCCCCCTCCCCCTAGGAAAGTCTCGGGAACCTTACCACGTCCGGCTCCGGCAACTCCTCGGGTGACCTACTTCATAACCTTGTTGACTCATTTGAATATTTGGAGACTACGAACTAACAATCACTTAGAGACTTCATTGAACTTACAATCACTTATAGACTTAGAGAACCTAGAAACTTACAATCACCTATAAATTGATTCTTGTCCCGCTTGGAATCCTTTCTACTTTCTGCAGAATCAATCAGCGGCGTCGAATATGCTAGACTTCTCGTGGGCATGTCACCGACATTCTTTCCACTTCAATTGTTCCCATCTCGTGCCGCCCTTTGACCCACCTCAATGAGATATTGTCATGAACTTGTGTCAGAATCAATCTTTGTAGCTTGTGATATATAGTTGTTGACGATGACACTGTGATTTTATGTTGATATATGGTTTGCGAACTTGTGTGCGATGTGATGTGAAGTTTGTAATGATATATTCATCATATGTGTGATGTTGAATTTATGTTATATTTCTGATATCTGTGATATATTGATGATATATGTGATGATATATTGAGCGTGAAAAAAACAGAAACATTTTTGTCACTTTTCCGTGTGGGGACCTAGCACATGGCAAAGGGGCCATTCCTTAGCACTAGGACAGCACTTTGCCATGTGCTAGGGACCTAGCACACGGCAAAGTGACAAAAGTTGTGTCATGAGTCTGGTGGGGGCACACCGTAAAGTCACCAGAAGTTTGTTGTGTGCCTCTAGACTAGCACACGGTAGTATCCTTCCGTTATCGTGAGCTCTTGCAGTGGCACACGGCAAAGCAAAAGTGACATCGTCGCTTGGTACCGTTAACGGGCAAAAGTCGTGGTGAGCCAATGCTGGCTTTGCCGTCTGATCTAGTCACCGTCGGACGTTTGTCGTGGGCCACGCACCACAAACTTGCAGATTCCGTTAGTGCCCATGTAAACATCGTGATGAATATGGGTGGATACGCGCACGTCAAAGGTTAATTTCAAATAGATGCATACATTTATATTATGATAAACTGGCAAGAAGTATATGACAAATATATAGCATAAGCAGGAAGGAAGGAGGAAATTCATATGACTAGTATGTTCACATGTTATTACCCACGTTTCTAAGTGATTGCTTGAAATGATTTAAATCGATTTTCATTCTATCATTTCTATGCAGATAGACTTGTACGTACAGTGAAATGGCTTGAGCTGAGTATAATTGGCTGTATAAACTTTTAGGATCTCATTATCTGCAAACTAATCAAATGCAACCATGTGTTTAATGTCTTCAGGAGCTCTGAAACCCTCTTAGATTATTTTACGAATGACAAGAGCCGCCCGTAGGTGTCGCGCATGCACAGTAACTAATGTTCCAAATAAGTGAGCTTTGCTAAAACTTCTGTCAAACGGTTTACCAGCCGCCAGGTCAAAAGGTTTCCATAGCAACGTCTTGGCAAGTTTCATACACGATTTGTAGATTATTTTATGGAATGGCATCATCGATTATAAACTCGGAAAGAGCTACTGATCGGAGGAAGAAAGCGGGTCAGAAAAAATACTCGGTTTCTCTGAACTTTATTGATTATTACAAGACAGAACGATACAACATATAAATACGTAGCACATCATGCATCAAGCAGTAGTAGACCACACAATGCGGAGGATCTACTGGTCCATCGCATGCAGCAGGAGCAGTACTGACAGGATCCTCAATTTATTTAATTGCACACAAATAAAGTAGCCGTATATATAGATTGGTAGATATCCCATGGATGCGGATGCATCCATGCAGACGACGATGGATCGATCAATTGTCGAGGTAGTAGGTGCCGATAGCATTTAGGTGATTGGCGCTTGACCTGCCCAAGAAGGCGACGACGCTTCCTTTATTGAAATAGAAATTGTTGTCACTCATTTTCCCGTAAGCTGGAAAATCTCTCAGGTTGGTCTTGACACGGAGCAATGTGATGTATTCTGCGTTGTAGGAGCCAGATAGGAGAGTGACAGCCTCGCCTGTTCCAAATTTCATCTGTGCTCATATATACATATGCAAGTAGTACGTGAGAAACAATATTTTTACGGGCGCGCACGTGCAAAAAACAACCCATATATATACGACCAATATATATACGTACCTCCGGGACTGCAGTCGCTCCTGCTGTGCGGCCAAATGGACCTTTGGGGTACTGCTGATCATTCTCATCTTGGTACATGAAACTTATGGCACTGATTTCGTCATTCCTCGTCCAAATCTGGATGGACACAAGCCTTTTCACTGACAGCGCGCTGTCATCATAGCCAAAAGGAGTACCATAGGGGCCACCAACTGGGTCTTCCCTCTTAACCTCT
Source organism: Chloris gayana (assembly GCA_031894775.1). Taxonomy (NCBI): domain Eukaryota; kingdom Viridiplantae; phylum Streptophyta; class Magnoliopsida; order Poales; family Poaceae; genus Chloris; species Chloris gayana. The sequence goes on along the minus strand of JAUNZO010001909.1, from coordinate 34,391 downwards.
GACATCTGCTTTTAAGGGATGGAACTGCTGGTTAGTATATAGATGCGCGATGGAATCCAAGCTAATATATTTTGTTTGATCAATATGTAGAAATTTAGGTACAGAAACTGATACTTGTAGCTAGTCACCTACTGTTGATCACGATCTTCGTAGCTAGCTTGGAGCTGGCAGTACAGTTCTGGATATCTTTTGCTTGCTTTGATATGCTCCATGTACCAACACACCGTGCTATTTATAGAGCAGCTTAGCCGATATAAGCCATGTGCTAAGGTTACTACCCCATGCTTCAGGAATGCCTTTTGCGGAAGTGTGGGATACTTACCTTCTGTGTACCCACGAGGAAAGGAAATACCAAACAAGCATAGGGCGGCCTATGAGGGTCGACCGACCGAAAAACACAACTTACATCATCACAAAACAATACCTCATACATGACGTAGTGTTATTATCTGAATAGGAGGTCCTAACCTGTCTAAATCGTTCTGCGTACGCCATCGAGTTCTTGATCCGTAAGACACCCCATAAATTACTCACGGAGAATAGTCTCGACATATGGCGCGTCAGGTAGGGGGATAAGTTTTATTTGGAGTTTTGTCAAAAACCACATCATTCCTACTAAGCTAAATTGCCCAACATAAACTGAAGCACCAACTAACAGTAGCCTTCTAATTTGTTATCCACCCTGAAAGCAGATTATTAAACATATGGTCTACACAAAATTTATTCCCATTCCAAGTCCTCTTAATTAAATTGTCCTTGGTAATTAAGGACCACCCCTTATCTCATATACCACATATCAATTTTGATCTTGAGCGGCATTTTTAATTTCCATAATATTTTATCCCGTTGTACATTACCATTACTATAGTAAGAGCTTTATACATTGAATTAAAAGTAAAGAATTTTATTTACAACTAATGAAAAATATCTTCGTCACTAAATGTGACTAATACCTGGACCCACTGAGTAATTATATATGCTAGTTGCGTTGATGGAATTCTCTGGTTCATGAATAAAAGAAATAAATCAATTTTACAGTTGTCGAATGAATGAACTGCTTTATTATTTTGATGTCTCATCTGGTCATTTGCTCCATGGCTCTAGCTTTGAGCCTTGTCTGAGAAAGTACTATGTAAATATAAGAATTAATTAGATACTTACAAGATAGAGATACACATCCATTCCCTCAGCTACCACCGGATAGACATGCTCAATATTGATGCTCCAAAACAACAATAGCGGGACGGTTCAAGTCTTCCTGTTCAGATACATTGCATCGGTGCACATCCACGTGTACATATGCAGTGTCTGCAAAACGATAAACTCACTGATGCATCTACCTGCAACTGCCTTGCTTCCAGAGTGGTTCGGTTACTTATCTTGATCATTGTCTTAATATCTATTATTATTATTATATATTTGAGCGCTCTCATGGCCTAGATATTACTAAGTTAATCGTAGAAAAAAAGTTAAAATTACCCACCATCGCCATGAAAATATCCTTTGACAAGTTTTTAAAATTACCCACCAAGCCCATCATGTGAGAATAAAAGTTCCAATCCATCATGACGGAATAAAAAGTCCAATTTACTCAGGTACTGTTGATTTCAGAACACCAACAATTTTTTTTCTGACAAGCAAGAACACCAACAAATCTAGTCATTATATATATATATATATATATATATATATATATATTATTTAATTTAATCCTACATCGTTCTTTCGATCATTATTCACTTCACACAAAATCACATAGATTTTGCATCGATGTACACAACATAATGCAAAGCCGAATGAATACTTAGGCCATAAGCGGAGGGAGATATGGTGTGAATACACTACATGGGCATCTCGGACATCACCAAATCAACTGAACTATCCACTGAACCAAGAATAAAGATAAATGCATAGTCCGGCAAACTAATGCAACCTCATTCATTGCTAAGTTTGACAGGCTTAGCGCGATGTAGCGTGCATACAAAGATGGAAGTCATCTTCGTTTACCAATTGATAACAACTCTGACCAGTCACCGTGATCATCCATGACAAAGGTTCAGATGGTACGGTGCCCCTACACACACACGTCACTACCTCCCTTTGCACCAATGATCAAGATACTTCAATGCATTCACGTTTTCCATGCCAGGATCTTGCCTGCAGGGTCACCAAAAATTGCGGCGATAGAATGTTCTTGCAGGGGCTCTTAGGAAAGGATTTGCAAGGCGGTGGGGATGGAAGACAATGCACCGTGGTGCCAGATCCCAGCATATATTATTCTGTTTAATTTGTATGGAAGGTCTCCATAACGGGATTCAAGACATGGCATCATGGCCAGCAGGCCACGCTAAACCATTAAATTATGTTGATGTGAGCAAAATCAGGACGTGAAAAGTAATAGATTAGATAGTATTCTGTACTTCAAAAAATATTGACGGGGTGAAATGTGTAGGACATTTTATTCAAATTTATACCAAATCATAATAGAAATGTTTTTGTAAATTACACACCGTAATAATAATAAGAAATTAAAAATAATAAAATAGTACATCTGATAAATGTTCACACGAAACATCTATTTTTCGTTGAAAATTATGAAAAAGGGTAAATTGTCAAAATTATGACCATATCATAAGTCATTCAGAGCCTTACTATGTTCTATAGCGCAACCCACCTAGACGTGCATATATTTTATTGATTCAACATGTTTTTTTTTATTTTGAGTATTTAATTGTGTCCTTATCTAAGTTATGAAATCTTGGGAGTATATAATTTATATTTTTTAGAGACAATGACAAAAAAAAGTTACTTTATGTTCCATTAAGTAAATTTGGCTTTTTATTTATAGCGGTGATTATAGATGGGAAATGTGAATCTCTGAATGACTTATGGTATGGTTTATGTAGTTAATAACATAAATAAAAAACATAATAAGTATAAACACTAATTACTTCTTGTAAGTAAGACAATATAGTGTTCACCTTTTACAATGAACTAAGTTTCAATATAATATTTTATGGATAGAAAAATGATATCAAAATAATTCATTAAATAATTCTACCAAAGATGTTGATACTAGCTGCGTAAATGCGCGGCTAGGTTGACTAGTCAATATAAATCAATCGCCATCCCAGCTATAGACACCGTCATCCTAGCCTTTGCAACTCACACATCTATCCCGCGTTTATCACCATGAAACAAAAGCTTCCAATCGAAAAGGATACAACATGTCAACTACCCCAAGTTACCGATATTCGTAACTAAAGCTTCCAATCGATCGAAACTACGGGATAACAAGCAGTTACATCGCTTCTAACACGAACAAGTCAACATGAAAGTTTCGATGCACTTACCTGATGCAATCCTTGTAACATCCCGTGTACCTTGTACCTTCAAAATTCGAATAAAATCAAAATTGGACGAAGTTTGTGCAAATTCGGAAAAGAAATCAATTCGAAACGATTTTATTTGAATTTTTTCGCTCGTGGGCCGAATCAGCGCATCAGCCCATCTCTTTCTTTTTCCTTCTCTCCCGGCGCGGCCCACTTCTCCCCTTCCCCTTTCCCTTCGCGCGGCCCAGCCCAACCAGCCGGCCCAACCCAACCCGGCGCTGTTTTCTTCTCGCGGCGCCCGTACCGCGCGCGCGCCCGTGAGCTCGTCCACGTCGGATGGCCGTCGCGTAGCGCCGCCCCTGCGTCACCCGGCCCCGCGCACAGCAAGTCCTCCGGCTTCTAGCGAGCCGCCCGCCGCTCCCGTGCTCCCCTTCCTCCATTTAAACCCCGCGCCGCCCGGGTCGCCCCCAAACCCTAGCCACCTCCCCTTCCATCGTCCCTGGTGGAGCGCCTCGCCATCGACCCCCTCCGGCACCGAGCCATGGGCGTGCGACGCAGGACCCCGTGGTGTTGATGCCGTCGAGTTTGGTGAAGAGGGAAGACAAGCTCGTGCTTCGAAGTTTCCAACCGCCGTCGTTCCGTCCGCCGGTCGTCTTCTCCGGTGAGAACCAGCCCTCTCGTGCTCTGTTCTCGTCTCTCCGTTCCGGCAGGCTCCCCGCCCTGGCCCGGCGGCGCCGCCCGTTCCGGTGGTGCTGGCGTGTCTAGCCACGTGGCACATTTTCTGCTGATGTGGCGCCACCGTGGTCGAATTCCTTATGGCGTGGCTCCGAGGTGTCGTCTCGCGTGGCAGCTGCGTGGCACCTACGTGGCGAAGTAATGCCACGTGGTGCTGACCTGTCGAGGTTTTGATCTGCGTGGCACGGGCGTGGCGCTGACGTGGTGCCCGCGTGTCAAGGAATATTCCCGAGAATATTCCATTTCTTTTTATTGGATTTTCCCGAATTTCCATAATTCCTTTATCTTTGGAAATTCATATCTTTTTCCTGCAGCATCGAGAAAAATACGCGGTCGGTTGCGTTGGGTTCGTAGCGACTAGATCTACGCGTTAGTGTAGTTGTTAGCTATGTTCTATTGTCGTAAATTCCGTCGTCCGTTTCGTTACTCTCGTACTTTCCTCGTTTTGCGTGCCTAACCCGTTTTGTATGTTACGTCCGCCGCGAGAGCTACGAGGAGTTTCCGCCCGCACCGCAGTTTGAGGAGTTCCCGCCGAGCAGCCGTACGAGTACCCCGACCCGGCGTGGGACCGGCGTTTCGCAGGCAAGCCGCAATCCTTGACCACTCTTGCTCCTACTTAGCAATTGCATTAAATTGATCCATGCATGATAAATGGTTACTTGCACTTGTAGTTTACCTATGCCATACTATGCTATCCTTGCCACTCGTTTGCCATAGGTTGTTCTCATCGTTACTCGCATGCTTAGAATCTGCTAGTTGCTTAATTGAACCCCATGATGACTATACATGTTTTTGTGTAAAATAAAATATAGGTGTTTCTTAGGTGTCGAGTTTCCGTACTAGATACCCTGTAGGACTTTTGCGGGGGCGAGTGTAGGTGGTTAGGTGCTGGGAAACTTTTAGGGAGTCTCTGTTTGGAGAGCGCCCGTTGCGGGCGCAGCTTGTATAGGGGCCTTGGATTATGGGGCCCCTGTTGTGGTGACACCTGTTGTTGAGACTCGTTGTTGAGGAGAGGGATGGTGACTCGCCCCGACAAGCATAAGGACCGGTTCCTGGTTGCTCGCTCTTTGGTATACTAGCTTACCACGTGACCCGTATGGGCGAGCCGGATTGAGACGCTTAGCGGAGGACCGGTGGGCCCGCCGTGGAGTAGAGTTAGTGTTAGTGGATTTTTGGAGCTTGTGTCTCGACCCATGAGTAGAGGATACCCCACCGGCCCGTGGTAGACATTTCACACCTTCGGGACCCCTTTTCTACGTTGTGGTTGGGGATCCCGGACTCGAGGGACGGGCGCCCGCCGATCGATGCTTTGTTTATTGATCTTGTGAGTGTTGCTGTGCTTTAGCCACGACGGTGGTTGTAGTTATAGTACCTCTTCACGTGGGTACAGCTTGCTTACTCTCTGCAGAGATATATAATCTATACGTATAGCCTAGCCCTCGGGTAAGGGGGCAACACCATTGAGCGACACGCTTGATTAGCATTTACTACTTCTCCCCTCCGATAGGTTTTACTTCCGGCTTCGAGCTGTGGTCCAGTGAAGGTGTGCTGGACATAATAATTTGACCCTTGCAGGAATGTGTTGACTCCTGCAAGGCCACTTATAAAATTTGACTAATAATAAAACCGTGAATCACATAGACTTGAGGATTAAATTGCTTTAAGTGCTAGCCCTTGCCTTTCCTTGAAATATCCCAACATGCATACATTGTTGCTAGGTAGTTGCGGCTTGTTGAGTACGCGTAGTACTCACGGCTTTCCCCACTATGTTTTTCGAGACGCCGACTCGGAGGATCTCGTTGTACCTACCGACGGAGCCGCCGGAGAGGAGTGACGTTCTCGCCTACACACGAGTGCTTGTGGGCTTTGGGTCTTCACCGCCGATCTTCATGTGAGACGCTTCCGCTAGTTTCCTTCATAATCTCTCGTGGCCTGTGTGCCGCGTGTTTTGTATCCATGAGATTTGAGCATTGAATTATGATGATGTACTTTGGAGATTCTATTATCTTGCCTTGCATTTACTATATCTTATGGTTTTTATGATGTTAACTCGTATTGGATGTACGTGTCACACTCCCGAGAGTGACATAGAGGTACAAGACATGGTTTTCACTATCCGGTGAAAATCGGGTCCTTACAATCCTTGTCGATGCCGGAGCCACGAGAGCTCGGGCAATTGACGATAAAATCTATGAGTTCTTTGTGGCGATGCGCCAAGAATTGTATTGATTGCTTGGTTGTTTTTTATAATGGCCCTATGCTACTATTTATATCCTGGTCACAACCGACGATATTTTCCCCTATTTTACACGACTATCTTAATTCAGAAATAAACGGACTCGTATCCACCTATTCTAGCTCCATGTGCCCTTCTGTTATTCATCGCTCAATCCTTCCTCCTTTCCGTAGTCATGTACTTCTTTTAGTACCCTTTACGCGTGCTCTAGATAGCAACTCTAGTCGCCGACGGCAGGTCCCAGCATCCATAATTTGGCGTCAACACATGTCCCCCCCCCCCCCACCCGAGCCGAGTATGGAATCCATGCTCCGGGTCGCTCCAAATTCCTCGCCTTGAGAAACCTTAGCTCAACTCCCGAACTTCTAGCGCATTTTATACAACCACCCACTCCACCGGCGGCCAATCACGAGTGCAGAGTGCTTGGTCTTCCGCGTCAATCCGATTCTCGCTCCCCTTCTTCTCGTACCTTCTTCTCCCCCTATAAATATCGAGGTGTCCCTTCATCTCAATCCACTCTTCTCCCTTCGTTGTCCTTCGCCGAACCCTAGCACATTAATTGCCATGGCCAGCCACCCCCCCGCCGATGAAGAGCTGCCTCGCCACTCCCGTCCATCTTGCCACCATTGCGGGTGTGGACCTTTATTCATTTGTGTGGGATCTCGTCTTCTTCTTTCTTTCCATTCTCGAACCTATTCTCTTTGTTGTAGGGATGATACGGAACTTTGCCCCTCGTCTCATATCTGCGCCGGCATCTCCACCACTCGCCGGATCTGGAGTCGTCATCCTCCGACGCACCGGCGGCGACGTACGTGGCCCACGTCGTGGTGAAGAAAGAGGCCACCGAAGCGCGGAACCTACTCGCGATGTCGGACGACAGGGTCGCGGGTAACCATTCGCCTTCTTCGAAAAAGCCCTTTTCCGATGTTTTGACTTCTAACTCGACATCATCTCTTCTTCTTGTTCCCGTAGCATTATCGACCCAGCTCCATAAGGTGCTACAACAGATATGAAAGGACTTTTTGTGATGGGCCTACTCGTTCTCGTTTTTGTTCTTATTCATGCTTTTTTACCTTTTGGACCCCATCTACTTGTATAGTGTATTGCCTACTAACCTTTTTAGAATTTGAGCTATTCATTGTGTGTGCAACACCTCTATTCAAGTAGCCTTTCAATATGGTGCTTCAATTTCCGCATTTCATTTTGAGATTTGAAAACCTAGAGGAAGTCTTCGTGTTGATTGAGCCTCCATGGGACAGAGTATACGGCACTTCTCGACGGAAATTCTGTCATCCTCTCGATATTTGCACTTAGTTTTTATTTTTTGAATTTAAATTCAAATAGCCTATTCACCCCCTCCCCTAGGAAAGTCTCAGGAACCCTACCACCGCCTCCGATTGTGTCACGTCCGGCTCTAGAAACTCATCGTGTAACCTACTTCATAACCTTGTTGACTCATTTGAATTTTCGGAGACTAGGAACTTATAATCACTTAGAGACTTCATTTAACTTACAATCACTTATAGACTTAGAGAACCTAAAACTTACAATCACCTATAAATTGATTCTTGTCCCGCTTGGAATCTTTTCTACTTTCTGCAGAATCAATCAGCGACGTCGAATATGCTAGACTTCTCGTGGCCATGTCACCGACATTCCTCCCACTTTAGTTGTTCCCATCTCGTGCCGCCCTTTGACCCACCTCAATGAAATATTGTCATGAACTTGTGTCGAATCAATCTTTGTAGCTTGTGATAGTTGTTGACGATGACACCGTGATTTTATGTTGATTTTGTGAACTTGTGTGCGATGTGATGTGAAGTTTGTAATGATATATTCATGATATGTGTTATGTTGAATTTATGTTATATTTCTAATATCTATGATATATTGATGATATATGTGATGTGAAGTTTGTGATGATATATTGTACGTGAAAATAAAACAGAAACATTTTTGTCACTTTTCCGTATGCCGGGACCTAGCACATGGAAAAGGGGCCATCCTTAGCACCTGGACAGCACTTTGCCATGTGCCAGGGACCTAGCACACGGCAAAGTGACAAAAGTTGTGTCATGAGTCTGGTGGGGGCACACCGTAAAGTCACCAGAAGTTTGTTGTGTGCCTCTAGACTAGCACACAGTAGTATCCTTCCTTTCCCATGTGCTCTTGCATTGGCACACGCAAAGGAAAAGTGACATCGTCGCTTGGTACCGTTAACGGGCAAAAGTCGTGGTGAGCCAATGCTGGCTTTGCCGTCTGATCTAATCACCGACGGACGTTTATCGTGGGCCACACACCACAAACTTGCAGATTCCATTAGTGCCCATATAAACATCGTGATGAATATGGGTGGATACGCGCACATCAAAGGTTAATTTCAAATAGATGCATACATTTATATTATGATAAACTGGCAAGAAGTATATGACAAATATATAGCATAAGCAGGAAGGAAGGAGGAAATTCATATGACTAGTATGTTCACATGTTATTACCCACGTTTCTAAGTGATTGCTTGAAATGATTTAAATCGATTTTCATTCTATCATTTCTATGCAGATAGACTTGTACGTACAGTGAAATGGCTTGAGCTGAGTATAATTGGCTGTATAAACTTTTAGGATCTCATTATCTGCAAACTAATCAAATGCAACCATGTGTTTAATGTCTACAGGAGCTCTGAAACCCTCTTAGATTGTTTTACGAATGACAAGAGCCGCCCGTAGGTGTCGCGCATGCACAGTAACTAATGTTCCAAATAGGTGAGCTTTGCTAAAACTTCTGTCAAACGGTTTACCAGCCGCCAGGTCAAAAGGTTTCCATAGCAACGTCTTGGCAAGTTTCATACACGATTTGTAGATTATTTTATGGAAAGGCATCATCGATTATAAACTCGGAAAGAGCTACTGATCGGAGGAAGAAAGCGGGTCAGAAAAAATACTCGGTTTCTCTGAACTTTATTGATTATTACAAGACAGAACGATACAACATATAAATACGTAGCACATCATGCATCAAGCAGTAGTAGACCACACAATGCGGAGGATCTACTGGTCCATCGCATGCAGCAGGAGCAGTACTGACAGGATCCTCAATTTATTTAATTGCACACAAATAAAGTAGCCGTATATATAGATTGGTAGATATCCCATGGACGCGGATGCATCCATGCAGACGACGATGGATCGATCAATTGTCGAGGTAGTAGGTGCCGATAGCATTTAGGTGATTGGCGCTTGACCTGCCCAAGAAGGCGACGACGCTTCCTTTATTGAAATAGAAATTGTTGTCACTCATTTTCCCGTAAGCTGGAAAATCTCTCAGGTTGGTCTTGACACGGAGCAATGTGATGTATTCTGCGTTGTAGGAGCCAGATAGGAGAGTGACAGCCTCGCCTGTTCCAAATTTCATCTGTGCTCATATATACATATGCAAGTAGTACGTGAGAAACAATATTTTTACGGGCGCGCACGTGCAAAAAACAACCCATATATATACGACCAATATATATACGTACCTCCGGGACTGCAGTCGCTCCTGCTGTGCGGCCAAATGGACCTTTGGGGTACTGCTGATCATTCTCATCTTGGTACATGAAACTTATGGCACTGATTTCGTCATTCCTCGTCCAAATCTGGATGGACACAAGCCTTTTCACTGACAGCGCGCTGTCATCATAGCCAAAAGGAGTACCATAGGGGCCACCAACTGGGTCTTCCCTCTTAACCTCTGACATCTGCTTTTAAGGGATGGAACTGCTGGTTAGTATATAGATGCGATGGAATCCAAGCTAATATATTTTGTTTGATCAATATGTAGAAATTTAGGTACAGAAACTGATACTTGTAGCTAGTCACCTACTGTTGATCACGATCTTCGTAGCTAGCTTGGAGCTGGCAGTACAGTTCTGGATATCTTTTGCTTGCTTTGATATGCTCCATGTACCAACACACCGTGCTATTTATAGAGCAGCTTAGCCGATATAAGCCATGTGCTAAGGTTACTACCCCATGCTTCAGGAATGCCTTTTGCGGAAGTGTGGGATACTTACCTTCTGTGTACCCACGAGGAAAGGAAATACCAAACAAGCATAGGGCGGCCTATGAGGGTCGACCGACCAAAAAACACAACTTACATCATCACAAAACAATACCTCATACATGACGTAGTGTTATTATCTGAATAGGAGGTCCTAACCTGTCTAAATCGTTCTGCGTACGCCATCGAGTTCTTGATCCGTAAGACACCGCATAAATTACTCACGGAGAATAGTCTCGACATATGGCGCGTCAGGTAGGGGGATAAGTTTTATTTGGAGTTTTGTCAAAAACCACATCATTCCTACTAAGCTAAATTGCCCAACATAAACTGAAGCACCAACTAATAGTAGGCCTTTTAATTTGTTATCCACCCTGAAAGCCGATTATTAAACATAAAGTCTACACAAAATTTATTCCCATTCCAAGTCCTCTTAATTAAATTGTCCTTGGTAATTAAGGACCACCCCTTATCTCATATACCACACATCAATTTTGATCTTGAGCGGCATTTTTAATTTCCATAATATTTTATCCCGTTGTACATTACCATTACTATAGTAAGATCTTTATACATTGAACTAAAAATAAAGACTTTTATTTACAACTAATGAAAAATATCTTCGCCACAAAATGTGACTAATACCTGGACCCACTGAGTAATCATATATGCTTGTTGCGTTGACGGAGTTCTCTGGTTCATGAATAAAAGGAATAAATCAATTTTACAGTTGTCTAATGAATGAACTGCTTTATTATTATGATGTCTCATCTGGTCATTTGCTCTATGGCTCTAGCTTTGAGTACTAGAGGGCCAGTAGGGCACCGCATACCACACCAGTACGCTCCAGCAAGCTATTTTTCTTTTTCTTTTTTTTTTGTTTTAGGTGACATTAGATGCTCCAATAATTGAAGCCTGTTTGACCCGCTTATACGAGAGGACCAGTAGGGCACATCATATGGGGATTGTTCGAGTCCGCATGCAAGCTGTCGTTGTACAGGAGACGTGTAGGAGATGAACATCCGAAACGTGAGGCTCGTGCACGCGTGCCCTTCCAGCGGCAGTTGTACGAAGATGGAACCATGTACTTACAGCATCATTTAAATTGGAAACTTAATCTTGAATCTTATAAAAATTTAGTTACATAGTTGCAAGATGAAATGCCATGAACGCAGCGTCTAGCCCGGGCCCAGATGCGTTCGAGCCCTCCTTCAACTGCAAATTCTGGCCGGTTCTTGAGAGCGACGTCGAGTTGATGTTCTGTGCGTTCTGCGAAGGCAGATTGGACCTAGAGCGTCTTAACCAAGCTCACCTCGTCCTCCTCCCAAGAAGGAGGTGCCCGCACGCCCGTACGCGTTCCGACCCATCTCACTACAAGGGTGCATGGTCAAGGCGTTCACCAAGGCCATGGTGCATTGCCTCCAGCCCCGGATTGAAGATCTGGTCAGCCCTGACCAGACCGGGTTCATCAAAGGTTGGAACATCGCGGAAAACTACATCTATGCGGCGGAGCTCCTGAGCTGCTTCTACGGGCGCCGGAGCCCCACGGCGGTGCTTAAGCTGGATTTCCGCAGGGCATTTGATTCAGTCGCCTGTGAGCCCCTTGACTACATCCTCCACGTTTGCGGCTTCGACGAACCCTGGCGGCGGTGGGTGCGTGGGATCCTCACTACATGCAAGACCGCGATTCTCCTCAATGGAGTTCCTGGCAGCTGGTTCTCTTGTGCTCGAGACTTGCGGCAGGGCGACCCTCTCTCCCCCTACCTCTTCATCATCGTCACGGACCTGCTCTGCCGGTTGATCGAGGAAGGCTGCCGCGCCGATAGCATCAAGCACCCGGCCGTCGAGGACGTGCCCTGCCCGGTCCTTCGAGCACGCCGGCGACACCCTCATCATGGTGCGTGCGGGCCTCTATGTTGTCTCGTGCCCCGAAGGACATCCTCAACGCCTTTGCGGCGGCCACCGGCCTTGTCATCAACTTCCACAAGACCACCTTCGTTCAAATGAACGGTAGCCTTGTCGTCGCCGCCGCCATAGCGAACGCGCTTGGGTGCCCGGTCTCCTCCTTCCCTCAGCCCTACCTCGGCCTACCTCTCTCGCCTACGCGTCTCCACGTCTCGGATTTTGCCACCCTGGTGAACAAGAGCGACAAATATTTCGTTGGTTGGAAGGGCGGACTACTCTCATCCGAGTGGCCGGCTGTAGCTCACCAACTCCGTGCTTAATAGCCCGCCGGTGTACTACATCAGCTCCCTCCCGCTCCACAAAACAGTGATCGTCGCCATTGATCGATGACGACGCGCGTTCCTTTGGACCGGCGAGGAAAAATGCTTGAATTATCGATGCCTAATTTCTTGGGACAAGGCAATGCTCGCCCGCCCGGAAGGCACCCTGCGGATCAAGAATTTCGAGACCCGTAACTACTACCTCCTTCTTAAGTTCCTCTACAAGGTGTTCACCGGTGACGAGTGCCAACCGGTGCACCCGGCTCCTACGGGACATCAACCATAATCTTGGTTGTGGCTTTCCCACGAATACCTTCCTCGGCAGGCTCATCAATGAAGAACTCGACCACTTCCGCTCTCTCACTCGTGTCATCGTCCAGGATGGCAAATCAACCTCCTTCTCGGTAGGATGACCGGCTCAACTCCGGGCCTCCGTCGACTCAATACCCAGCCGTGCATAGCCATTGCACTCACCCTTACTCCTCCGTTGCGTCCACCCTCCTCCCCACCCTCGGCATCACCGTCCACCCTCGCCTCTCCAGGGCGGCAGGTGAACAAACCGACGGAACCGCGGAGGCGCATCGCCATGGTGACCCTCGATGATGCGGTCGACTAATTGGTGTTCATCCGTGGCTCGACAGACTACTCTTCGCTTGGCTTCTCCTCAACGACGGACTAAGCATGTGCTCCAAACTGTTGCATAAGAAGTGCCTCAAGCGAGAGGAAGCGTTCCGCCCTCGTTGTTCGACCGTGGCGGAAGACGCGCCAAATGTCGGTGTGTGAGTACACCTCCAAATGGGGGCCTGTCAAGACTCCCTTCGGATAGGTTCGGGGAAGAACGGATTCGCTCGTGCTTTAGCGTAGAGGGTTCAAGCGAGTAAGAACACGGTGGAGTTATCCAGGTTCGGGCCGCAATGGGTGCGTAATACCCTACGTCCCGCTGGTGTGTATATTCGGCTGTCCTTGTCTTTACACCGGAGTCTCCCCTCCCTTTATAGGGTAAGGAGAAGAACACCGTACAAGTACCCGGGAGTACCCGGACACCCGGTGGGGGTCCGGTCCTTCCCGAGATATCCCGACACGATCCCGACTAAATCCGTTGCGATCTCTTCTCCTCGATTCGTGCTCCGAATCCCTTCCATCCTATTGGTCGAGAGCCCTCCCGGCACCGTAGCCGCGCGGCTTCCCGAGACGCGGCGCACGGGGAAGACGCGCGCACGTCCCGTCGGGCTGCGGCGTCGCCACGGGCACTCGAGTGCCGCATTAACTCCGGGTAGTTGGGCGTCGGAGGAAACTACCGCGAAGCTTCGTCCCCCGCCCCCGACGCTCCCGCTCCTCCGGTCTTCATGGGCCTCGTGGGCTTCATGGGTCTTGTGGACTTCCTCATCCGCGGGCGCCGTCTTCGTCCGTGGGCTGGAAACGGCCCATGCCCGGTTAGGGGGACCCCCGATCCCCCTACACCGACAGGGCACCACCTCTTCTACAGGTGTCCCGTGGTGTCGAGGTCCGGGCACGACTCCGGATTACCGCCCCGACGCACGCCACCACTCGCCTTGGGGCCTCGCAACACCACCCGGCCTGCACCCTCTAATGAAGGACGATGCGCCGATCACCGTGCGCTAGCGCTTCTAGACGGCCCGGAACGACAAGGTATTCCACAGCAAGGAAAGCAACCGCACCTCCATCATCCGCGAGGCCGCTGCCAACCTCAAGGTCCGGCGGTACCGTATCAAGGACATTGGCGTGCACCAACACCTTGACGACTAGTGAGCTCACATCCTCCACTCGCTCCCCGTGGCAACAACCGTTGCACACCTAAACTAGCTTCCTGTCCCCCAGCTGCTAACTTCGTCCCTGTTCTTGGCCCTGCGTGGCTCGTCTTTAACATTGCTATGTTTTTATGGCTACCTCCCTGCCACATAATGGGTGTGTAATGAACCGCTATATTCCTTGTGTGTTCTTGTGTTGCACCATCGAGATCCTGATCCGTGCGGGGCTAGGTAGTTTATTGCTGAGCTAAAACCTCGACATTTGGCGTGCCGGTAGGGGCCCCCGACGAGATTCTTTGGCGAGCTCGATGGCACCTTTGTTTGACTTCCACTTCGTTCCTGGCTTCCAAATCCGCTTCGGGTCTTTCGACTTCGAGGCTGATTCTGCTGGAAAACTTTAGCTGACCGATCGCGATCGTAATCTGGCCGCAGCTAGTGAAGCGCAATCACCGGATGCAATCCCAATCTCTACTTCGGCTTCCGACGAGTCCGGCGCTGCCGATCTTACGGCGCAATCAGCACAGCCTAGGAAATCGAGGCGGGAAGAAATCGCTATCATTCTGCAAGGGCCCTCAACATGAACACCGTGGAAGCTGAATTTAATGGAGAGCAAGTCTATATGACTCCGCTCCATAATATTGTGGGAGTTAAGAATACCACCATGATGGAATTAATTCCTGAAGAATAACTTAAATGAACACCTGGTTTGAGACGTGCACTAAACTTGGTAAATGTGGCTGCGCTCCAGACTTAGGAGTGTGAGCGTGAGGAGCGTAACATCCTAGTGTCACTGTTTTGCGAACTATCACTCTTAGAAATTGGCTCTGGTCCAGTAGAAGCCTAAGATGAATTTTCATTGACATGCAATAAGATTTGGGTTGTCATATAATTCAAATTCAAATGCGTTTGAACTACAACTCAAAATTTCACAACACAAGTTGGTACCAGTGACGTCTCGACCAACTTGGTCGCCGTCAGTGAGCCTCGTTTCACGATTCTTGTTCCATTGTGTGCGAGATACCTTGAAGAAACTCTCTTAAGCTTTCTTCCTTTATTTCCTCACGAGGTGCAGAGCAGTCCAAGGATTTTCCGCTGAAAAACGCCGCTAGTCAACCATCTTCTAGCCACCGTCTCGTGTTTGGAACTACCCCGGTGGATGCGCATCGACCTGTGCTTCACGTAGGTATTTCATTTAGAATTTTTCGTGCTCATTTGACGAAGTTTCGGGGAGAATGGCCGTGCTGGAACCTGCTGCTGGAGATCGACCTGGTGCTGGAGATCGTCCGGATCTGCTGTGCAGCACCTCCGTGTGGCCTCCCGTGTGGCATGCCCACAGTTTTATTGAAAATAACGCGATGGCAGTTTCGTAAATAACTAGAATTTTGATTTAAACTTCAAAAATTCATATCTATAGTTCTAGAAGTCAAAAAATTGCAAACCAAATTTTGTTGGAATCCTTGAGACGTGTACTATTTAATGATGCACTTAGTTCGGCATGATCATTGGAAAATTAATTAATTTAATTTCCTTTTGGAAATTCAAGAATGTTGCTTAATTAGTTATTTGATTGCCCTTAATTTTGGAGCTTTAGCTGATTATCGTCCAAATGATGTGCATAGTTACCAGAGGCACTTAAATTGCTATTTTTACCTAGCTTTTGCAAGGTTTAGTGATTTATTTTCGTGCACATGAAATGATAATCGAAAAGCTTCATGGGAGTTAACGAACTAATCTTAGTTTGTTAATTGGAATTAAACAACCAACTCTCGCTGGACCCTAAGTTCTTTTATACTCAGTAGTTTTGTTGTTTTCATGAAATTCACACATATTCCATAATGTTGTTCACATTCTTGTTCTCTCAAAAATTAAACATTACTCTTGCATCATGTAGTCTGCGGTGGTGATCGTGGTGACCGGCGAGGAGGATCCGAAGCTGTTGTTGTTAGTTGAAAGTCGCCTAGAGGAGGGTGAATAGGCGATATTCCTGAAAAACACTTAATTTAACAAATTAGCAACGCATGAAAGATTTGTTCGACTCCAATGTCCGACTATAGTAGGACAAAGTCCGACTCGGACTAATATCCGATTAGAGTAGGACAATGTCCGACTACCTCGTGCGGAAAGTAGGTTGGCAGCCAAGTTGGACAAATCCACGGGTAATACACAACAAGCAAGCCGCTAGCAACTCAAGAAAGCCAGGACAACAAGGGCACAAGCAAGCAAGCCACCTACACAAGTTAATCTAGGAATTTAAGTAAGAACAACCTAGTGCTATAGCATACAAATTGCAAGAAACAAAAGGGATACAAGGAGACACGCGATTTTTCACCGAAGTTCAGCTCCACCAAGAAGTCCACGTCTCCGTTGAGGAATCCACCAAGGACCAGGTTGCTCTCAACCCTAAACCTCTTCTAGCCACCACAAAGGCCGGATTAAAATCCACTAAAACAAAACTCCACGAGGGGAGGGGCAATACAAACGACCCGAGTCTCAACCACAAGCTTGGGAGCTCGCCGGATAACACCTAACCGTCTAGGGGATGAATCCCCAAGAGTAACAAACTCAACAAGCACCGGCGATGATAATGAATCAAGTGCTCTTGAGATGGTGATGAAGCTCAACGAATTTCCTTAATCTTGTCACAAATCCGCCAAGGATTGGAGTGGGGAATCAATTTGGAAGGAGGGGAGTGCTTGGGAGAGTTTGGGAGTGTATTTGAGTGTGGGGAAAGTGGGAACCGGCCAAATGGGGACGAAGTCCCCTTATATAGCCGAGGCACTCAAAAGAGTCGTTGGGCTCGATCCGACTCGGACTTTGTTCGAGTGTCCGACTCGTAAAGGTGTTTTCGCTCCGGAGTCCGATCGAGAAATCCGACATAAGTCGGATATGTCCGAGTATATGACAGAGTCGGTTATTGTCCGATGGAGTCGGACATTGTCCGACTCCTAGGGTTTCGAGAGTGGCAGACTCTCCGGAGTCCGAGTGGATCGGATTTTGTCGGACAATATCCGACTCCTCGGTTGTGCAACTCTCCGAAGTCCGACCGAGTCGGACATTGTCCGACTCCCCCGATTTTCACGAATGGCATGTTCTCCGGAGTCCGACTCAAATGTCCGAGTTACTCGGACTTTGTCCGACTCCTGGGAAGTGGAAAATTGATTTTTGAGTTGAGAAGGAATTTTGAGCACATGAATTCTCACACTTCATACTTGTGTATCCCTCTTGATAGTACGGTGTTTCCTATACTCAAGACATAAATAAAAAGTTTCACATCTTGATCTTGAGCATAACTGGACCATTTTCCATTTCTTGTAAATATGAACGTACTTGACCACTTCCTTTTTGTTTTTCTTTGCTCTCAATTGAATTTTAAAAATAAGCTGCATACAAGCTCATTTGAAATATTAGTCCTTTTTAATTGTATTGACGTCAATCACTCAAAACCATAATTAGGGGCCTAGATGCACTTTCATTAGTGACCCAGTTGTTCAGGGTCAAAAGCTAGGCAAGCCCCAGTGCACAACCTATGTTTAAGTATTTTTGCTCCTAGAGTGGTGCCCAACGGGTATGGAATAATAGAAGTTTGCATATACCGGTATGGAAACAAGGCGGACATGAAGACCGACGTGATATGGCTTGATCAACAAGTAAAGAAGCAGGATTAGCCTCGTTAGGACTCCGAATCAATAAGAAAAGCTTAGAGATAGAGCTTCCGAGTATGTAATTCATGTAATCGACTAGGACTCTGCATGTAATCCTATCTCCCTGGATACATAAGGCGGAGAAGGCACCCCCGAAAGTTCTCTCGGACAATTCGCAATTAGCAATCTGCTAAAGGCAATACACAACATACAGGACGTAGGGTATTACTCTAGATTCGAGGGGCCTATACCTGTCTAAATTCTTGTGTTTTGTGTGTTGCACCATCGAATTCCAGAACCGGGTATTTCTAGTGCCGAGATTAAGACTCGACACAGATTGATCTGGATATGGTCTAGAACTAAAACACATCTAGATGCAGCCTATGTGGATAAAGATATGTCAGATTTTATAAAGGGCGGGAGTAAGTTTTTCACGTACCTGCAGTTTAATATCAAGTAAATTACCTTACGGGCTAACTATTTTCAGATAATAAAAAAATATAACATACCAACATCATACTTTCTCCGTACCAAGTGACTCAGCCTTGTCTGAGAAAGTACTATGTAAATGTAAGAATTAATTAGATACTTACAAGATAGAGATACACATCCATTCCCTCAGCTACCACCGGATAGACATGCTCAATATTGATGCTCCAAAACAACAATAGCGGGACGGTTCAAGTCTTCCTGTTCAGATACATTGCATCGGTGCACATCCACGTGTACATATGCAGTGTCTGCAAAACGATAAACTCACTGATGCATCTACCTGCAACCGCCTTGCTTCCAGAGTGGTTCGGTTACTTATCTTGGTCATTGTCTTAATATCTATTATTATTATTATATATTTGAGCGCTCTCATGGCCTAGATATTACTAAGTTAATCGTAGAAAAAAAGTTAAAATTACCCACCATCGCCATGAAAATATCCTTTGACAAGTTTTTAAAATTACCCACCAAGCCCATCATGTGAGAATAAAAGTTCCAATCCATCATGACAGAATAAAAAGTCCAATTTACTCAGGTACTGTTGATTTCAGAACACCAACAATTTTTTTCTGACAAGCAAGAACACCAACAAATCTAGTCATTATATATATTTTTTATTTAATTTAATCCTACATCATGGTTCTTTCGATCATTATTCACTTCACACAAAATCACGTACTGAAGGTGATTTTGCATCGATGTACACAACATAATGCAAAGCCGAATGAATACTTAGGCCATAAGCGGAGGGAGATATGGTGTGAATACACTACATGGGCATCTCGGACATCACCAAATCAACTGAACTATCCACTGAACCAAGAATAAAGATAAATGCATAGTCCGGCAAACTAATGAACCTCATTCATTGCTAAGTTTGACAGGCTTAGCGCGATGTAGCGTGCATACAAAGATGGAAGTCATCTTCGTTTACCAATTGATAACAACTCTGACCAGTCACCGTGATCATCCATGACAAAGGTTCAGATGGTACGGTGCCCCTACACACACACGTCACTACCTCCCTTTGCACCAATGATCAAGAGACTTCAATGCATTCACGTTTTCCATGCCAGGATCTTGCCTGCAGGGTCACCAAAAATTGCGGCGATAGAATGTTCTTGCAGGGGCTCTTAGGAAAGGATTTGCAAGGCGGTGGGGATGGAAGACAATGCACCGTGGTGCCAGATCCCAGCATATATTATTCTGTTTAATTTGTATGGAAGGTCTCCATAACGGGATTCAAGACATGGCATCATGGCCAGCAGGCCACGCTAAACCATTAAATTATGTTGATGTGAGCAAAATCAGGACGTGAAAAGTAATAGATTAGATAGTATTCTGTACTTCAAAAAATATTGACGGAGTGAAATGTGTAGGACATTTTATTCAAATTTATACCAAATCATAATAGAAATGTTTTTGTAAATTACACACCGTAATAATAATAAGAAATTAAAAATAATAAAATAGTACATCTGATAAATGTTCACACGAAACATCTATTTTTCGTTGAAAATTATGAAAAAAGGTAAATTGTCAAAATTATGACCATATCATAAGTCATTCAGAGCCTTACTATGTTCTATAGCGCAACCCACCTAGACGTGCATATATTTTATTGATTCAACATGTTTTTTTTATTTTGAGTATTTAATTGTGTCCTTATCTAAGTTATGAAATCTTGGGAGTATATAATTTATATTTTTTAGAGACAATGACAAAAAAAAGTTACTTTATGTTCCATTAAGTAAATTTGGCTTTTTATTTATAGCGGTGATTATAGATGGGAAATGTGAATCTCTGAATGACTTATGGTATGGTTTATGTAGTTAATAACATAAATAAAAAACATAATAAGTATAAACTCAAATTACTTCTTGTAAGTAAGACAATATAGTGTTCACCTTTTACAATGAACTAAGTTTCAATATAATATTTTATGGATAGAAAAATGATATCAAAATAATTCATTAAATAATTCTACCAAAGATGTTGATACTAGCTGCGTAAATGCGCGGCTAGGTTGACTAGTCAATATAAATCAATCGCCATCCCAGCTATAGACACCGTCATCCTAGCCTTTGCAACTCACACATCTATCCTGCGTTTATCACCATAAAACAAAAGCTTCCAATCGAAAAGGATACATCATGTCAACTACCCCAAGTTATCGATATTCGTAACTAAAGCTTCCAATCGATCGAAACTACGGGATAACATGCAGTTACATCGCTTCTAACACGGACAAGTCAACATGAAAGTTTCGATGCACTTACCCGATGCAATCCTTGTCGATGCCGGAGCCACGAGAGCTCGGGCAATTGACGATAAAATCTATCGAGTTCTTTGTGGCGATGCGCCGAGAGTTGTATTGATTGATTGGTTGTTCTTTATAATGGCCCTATGCTACTATTTATATCCTGGTCACAACCGACGATATTTTCCCCTATTTTACACGACTATCTCAATTTAGAAATAAACGGACTCGTATCCACCTATTCTAGCTCCACGTGCCCTTCCGTTATTCATCGCTCAATCCTTCCTCCTTTCTGTTGTCATGTACTTCTTTTAGTACCCTTTACGCGTGCTCTAGATAACAACTCTAGTCGCCGACGGCTGGTCCCGGATCCGGAATTTGGTGTCAACACATGCCCTCCCCCCCGAGCCAGGGTATGGAATCCATGCTCCGGTCGCTCCAAATTCCTCTCCTTGAGAAACCTTAGCTCAACTCCTGAACTTCTAGCACATTTTATACAACCACCCACTCCACCGGCGGCCAATCATAGTGCAGGGTGCTTGCTCTTCCGCATTAATCCGATTCTGCTCCCCTTCTTCTCGTACCTTCTTCTCCCCCTATAAATATCGAGGTGTCCCTTCATCTCAATCCACTCTTCTCCCTTCGTTGTTCTTCGCCGAACCCTAGCACATTAATTGCCATGGCCAGCCACCGCCCGCCGATGAAGAGCTGCCTCGCCACTCCCGTCCATCTTGCCACCGCCGGGGGTGTGGATCTTTCTTTGTTTGTGTGGGATCTCGTCTTCTTCTTTCTTTCCATTCTCGGACCTATTCTCTTTGTTGCAGGGATGATACGGAACTACTCGGTGACGTCGGACGACGTGGTCGCGGGTAACCATTCGCCTTCTTCCAAAAAAGCCCTTTTCCGATGTTTTGACTTCCAACTCGACATCATCTCTTCTTCTTGTTCCTGTAGCATTATCGACCCAGCTCGACTAGGTGCTAGAACAGATATGAAAGGACTTTTTGTGATGGGCCTACTCGTTCTCGTTTTGGTTCTTATTAATGCTTTTTTACCTTTTGGACCCCATCTACTTGTATAGTGTATTGCCTACTAACCTTTTTAGAATTTGAGCTATTCATTGTGTGTGCAACACCTCTATTCAAGTAGCCTTTCAATATGGTCCTTCAATTTCCGTATTTCATTTTGAGATTTGAAAACCTAGAGGAAGTCTTCGTGTTGATTGAGCCTCCATGGGACAGAGGATACGGCACTTCTCGACGGAAATTCTGTCATCCTCCGACATTTGCACTTAGTTTTTATTTTTTGGATTAAAATTCAAATAGCCTATTCACCCCCTCCCCCTAGGAAAGTCTCAGGAACCCTACCACCGCCTCCGATTGTGTCACGTCCGGCTCTAGCAACTCCTCGGGTAACCTACTTCATAACCTTGTTGACTCATTTGAATTTTCGGAGACTACGAACTTACAATCACTTAGAGACTTCATTGAACTTACAATCACTTATAGACTTAGAGAACCTAAAACTTACAATCACCTATAAATTGATTCTTGTCCCGCTTAGAATCTTTTCTACTTTCTGCAGAATCAATCAGCGGCGTCGAATATGCTAGACTTCTCGTGGGCATGTCACCGACATTCCTCCCACTTCAGCTTGTTCCCATCTCGTGCCGCCCTTTGACCCACCTCAATGAAATATTGTCATGAACTTGTGTCAGAATCAATCTTTGTAGCTTGTGATAGTTGTCGACAATGACACCGTGATTTTATGTTGATTTTGTGAACTTGTGTGCGATGTGATGTGAAGTTTGTAATGATATATTCATGATATGTGTGATGTTGAATTTATGTTATATTTCTAATATCTATGATATATTGATAATATATGTGATGTGAAGTTTGTGATGATATATTGTACGTGAAAATAAAACAGAAACATTTTTGTCACTTTTCCGTGTGCCGGGGACCTAGCACATGGAAAAGGGGCCATTCCTTAGCACCTGGACAGCACTTTGCCATGTGCCGGGGACCTAGCACACGGCAAAGTGACAAAAGTTGTGTCATGAGTCTGGTGGGGGCACACCGTAAAGTCACTAGAAGTTTGTTGTGTGCCTCTAGACTAGCACACGGTAGTATCCTTCTTTTCACGTGTGCTCTTGCAGTGGCACATGCAAAGCAAAAGTGACATCGTCGCTTGGTACCGTTAACGGGCAAAAGTCATGGTGAGCCAATGCTGGCTTTGCCGTCTGATCTAATCACCGTCGGACGTTTGTCGTGGGCCACGCACCAGAAACTTGCAGATTCTGTTAGTGCCCATATAAACATCGTGATGAATATGGGTGGATACGCGCACGTCAAAGGTTAATTTCAAATAGATGCATATATTTTTATTATGATAAACTGGCAAGAAGTATGACAAATATATAGCATAAGCAGGAAGGAAGGAGGAAATTCATATGACTAGTATGTTCACATGTTATTACCCACGTTTCTAAGTGATTGCTTGAAATGATTTAAATCGATTTTCATTCTATCATTTCTATGCAGATAGACTTGTACGTACAGTGAAATGGCTTGAGCTGAGTATAATTGGCTGTATAAACTTTTAGGATCTCATTATCTGCAAACTAATCAAATGCAACCATGTGTTTAATGTCTACAGGAGCTCTGAAACCCTCTTAGATTATTTTACGAATGACAAGAGCCGCCCGTAGGTGTCGCGCATGCACAGTAACTAATGTTCCAAATAGGTGAGCATTGCTAAAACTTCTGTCAAACGGTTTACCAGCCGCCAGGTCAAAAGGTTTCCATAGCAACATCTTGGCAAGTTTCATACACGATTTGTAGATTATTTTATGGAATGGCATCATCGATTATAAACTCGGAAAGAGCTACTGATCGGAGGAAGAACGCGCTTCAGAAAAAATACTCGGTTTCTCTGAACTTTATTGATTATTACAAGACAGAACGATACAACATATAAATACGTAGCACATCATGCATCAAGCAGTAGTAGACCACACAATGCGGAGGATCTACTGGTCCATCGCATGCAGCAGGAGCAGTACTGACAGGATCCTCAATTTATTTAATTGCACACAAATAAAGTAGCCGTATATATAGATTGGTAGATATCCCATGGACGCGGATGCATCCATGCAGACGACGATGGATATTGTCGAGGTAGTAGGTGCCGATAGCATTTAGGTAAATGGCACTTGACCTGCCCAAGAAGGCGACGACGCTTCCTTTATTGAAATGGAAATTGTTGTCACTCATTTTCCCGTAAGCTGGAAAATCTCTCAGGTTGGTCTTGACAAGGAGCAATAATGTGATGTATTCTGCGTTGTAGGAGCCAGATAGGAGAGTGACAGCCTCGCCTGTTCCAAATTTCATCTGTGCTCATATATACATATGCAAGTAGTACGTGAGAAACAATATTTTTACGGGCGCGAACATGCAAAAAACAACCCATATATATACGACCAATATATATACGTACCTCCGGGATTGTAGTCGCTCCTGCTGTGCGGCCAAATGGACCTTTGGGGTACTGCTGATCATTCTCACTTGGTACATGAAACTTATGGCACTGATTTCGTCATTTATTTAAGAAATACTTTTGATTTATGAAGGTAATCTATTTTAATAAAATGATTTAAGAAAATAAATTAATAAACAATTATATTTAAATTATGAAAATAAGCTTATTTCAAAAGGCATTATTTTATACAAGGTATTTCACTTTGAAAACAAAATGAGAGCTTTATCATTTCATGTGAGAAAAAGGAGTTATTTCCAAAACTAATTAAAGTTTGATTTATAAAAGATTTTGCTTTGAGAAATACTTTAATATGATTTATAGTTAAATACTTTAAATGGGTGAAAAAGGCTTATCAAATAAATGTATTTTATTTATGCACAGGTTTACTTAATAAATGTAATAGATCTATGAGAAATAGTTTCTTTTATCAATACAGGGGGTTTATAAAAGAATTTATGAAATAATATTTATTTTTGTTTAAAGTATTTTATTTTGTTTTGGTTCCAAGGCATTTCCAAACAATTAAAATGTTTATTTTTATTTGATGAGGTTTGGCTTTAAAAGATAATTTATAAACCCTTTTATGTAAAAGCCTTTTTCCTAAATGTAAATTAATTAATATAGTCTATATATTGGTTGAATATTTTCATGATGGTATAGTTATCTTGGGTCTTTATTGTTTGAAAGTTTCAATTAAGTAGAATTTGTACTAGATTTGTTATACTAGAAGAAATAGAATAGGAAAGAAATAAAACCAGAAAAAGAAAAGGGAAAAGAAAAGAAAACCCTCATCCTGGCCATGGGCCAATTCTTCTCGGCCCAACTTCCCTCTCTCTCTCTCTCTCTCCTTTTCCCCCCGTGCACGGTCCAGCCAGCAACCTAGCCCACGCGTCGGCCCCCGCCAGCCCCCGCAGGCCCAGCCGCAGGCCCGCTCGAGCCCACCCGCAACCCTAGCCGCGTTGCACGCCGCCGCAGCCTCTCCTTGGCGTGCACGCCACGACGACCATAGGCCCCGTGCCCTATAAAACCAGAGGATCCGCACCCCGCGCTACTTTTTCCCCATCCCGTCGCCGCCTCCCGTGCCCCACAGCCACCGGCAACACCGCCGCCATTGGAGCCGGAGACCCAAGCTTGACGGCCGCAGCAACGAAGCCATCCCGGACGCGTCCGACACCTTGACGTCGATCGCAGGGCCACAACTCCCCCGCCGGACTAGTTCTCGTTGAAGCTCCCGTATCGGAAAGCCTCCACGACGCCGACGGACCTCGCCGCGTCCACCTCGCCGCCGTGAGCCGCCTCCGGCCTCTTCCCCGCCCTCGCGACTGGTCGGTAAGGATCCCCGCGCGCTCTGCTCCCTTCTCGGCGTACTTGGCTGATTTTTACTTGTTTAGTAGTAACCTTGAGGTATGGTGATACCTGGGGTGTTGCAACTGTAATAAACAGGTCTATTAATACCCGTTATTACTGGAAAATGTGAGGTAATACCAAAAGACACAATTGTAGTAGTGATGGCAATGCTTCTGGTGACTCAGAGCCATTGAAATGGACTCGGGATGGCAAGAATGGAAAAGTATATAAAAATTAATCATTTCTTGGTATGCTAGATGTCCTAATCCACCAGATTACTGAGTGTGGAGCAGAGTATGAGCTTTGCGATTAATGATGATGCCTTTCTTGCAAGCTGCTGCTTTGTTGTTCAGAGATGGGAGTAACTTCTAGTGGCTACTCGTCATTTGGAAACGGCCCAATTCATCGCTTATATAGCATGGCATCAGTTCAACTATTTCTAATTTGATTTAGTCAATTGGACACACCTTTCCATGTCCTAACTTAGTAACCTTTGACTTGGTCATAATCTTGTACGTGGAGATTGTGGTAGCATTAATGATTGTGTATGCTAGTTTCACATTGAATTCAGTTGTATAATTTAACAGATTTGCTTCAATGTGAGGCTGGCAGCCAGTTCGATCACCTCACACCAGATCTTGTATTCTCCTCTCTCTCCCTTGGCTTTTTGTCATCATCCGCTAGTGAAGCTATTTCGAGCCAAACATAGAAATGGCTCCTTCGCTTAAGTTGGCCACCGTTGTTGTCTTCACGGTTGTGCTAGTCCTATCTTCTTCCATGGAGAAGGCAACCGGCCAAATGCAATGCTTTCCGTGTGACGACATATGCAGGGAAGCTTGCATTTTTTATGAAATCAGCACGCGACTTCACCCGCGGGCATGTTCCAAGGAATGCCATGGGAGCTGCACGCCTGATCCATGACAGAAGTGTCGGCTGAAATGCTTTTCTGGTTGTAGAGATATGACTGCCAGAAGAACTGCCGTTGGTGATGAACTTTGCAGCAGAAATAACATCTGAGCGCGCCTCCAGATTTGTGGATGCATATCAACAATAGCTAAATGTAATGCTATCTCTACAGTTACAGCATCTTTTGTTGTATGGCATGTCTGACCTTTTATACTTATTACTTAATATACTTGCTCTATATAAAATCATTCTGAAAATAAACATCATTTCTATACTTAAGATAAAAAATATGCTATGATTATCTATTAGAATGTTGTAGTCTTCATGGTAATAACCACTACAACAACATAGGTCAAGTAAAAATACACTGTAGTGGTGGACCAACCAATTGTTGTTGTGTTTCGTCCATTGCTAAAAGTAATCCCCTATAATGATGAGCAAGACGGTCCACCGCTGGAACTTCTAATGTAACAGGGGCGGTCATGTCACCCTTTGCTACAAATTTACCAAAAACAAATAAGCCACCGGAGAAGGGAGGTGGCCTAGATCCGGCCACCGCGCACCGCCAGAGAGGGGGCATCCTGCAGCCGTGACTGCCCGCCTGTCGCCCGCGTCAGATTATAATTTGATGGGGGTCAAACATCCATTATTCAAAAAAAACATAGATGCCATGTTTCATGTGGAAAGGCCGCATACAAAGGGGGCCGGGTTTGTAGGCCTCGTGACCTCAACGGTCTCGGATCTGGGCCTTACGCATGAGGTGGCTATGGCTAAAGAAGACGGAGCCGGATCAGCCTTAGGCTGGCATGAATATTCAGGTGCATGCCAATGTTAGTGCCATGTTTTCAGTCTCAGTATCAGATGGCTCAAGAACCTATTTCTGGTCGGACCAATGGCTACACGGACAAGCTTTGAACGATCTTGCACCTGCTCTGGCTCGATTGGTGCCTAAAGAGTTGTTAGTGGACGGACGTGTCGAGTCTTAAACTCGGCACTAGAACTACCCGGTCCCTCACGAGCGTGGAATTCGATGGTGCAACACACAAAACACACAAGAACATGCGATTTTAGACAGGTTCAGGCCTCTCGATGGAGAGTAATACCCTGCGTCATGTGTGTTATGTATTGCTCTTAGCAGATTGCTAATTGCTAGTTGTTCGGAGAGTTTTCGGGGGTCCCTGCTCTGCCTTATATATCCGGAGGAGCTAGGGTTACATGCAGAGTCCTAGTCGATTACATGGATTACATATTCGGAAGCTCTATCTCTAAGCTTTCCTTATTGATTTAGAGTCCTAACAGACTACAAATTGCTCCTTTACTTGTCAATCAAGTCATTGTATATCGGTCTTTACGCCCGCCTTATTTCCATACCTGTATATGGAATCTTCTGTTATTCCATACTGGTCGGGCACCACTCGTGGGCCCTCTCCGCCGATCTTATCTCCATTGATTTGCCACTGTATCTCTAGTTATCCATTCCTTTGACGACTGTATACCCGTAAGGTAAGTATACGACAGAACGGTTCAAGAAGCTTTGCTCAATCTTCGATGGGTAGTGGATATCAGAGGAGCGCTGTTGGACAAGCCTTTGCAGAGTTCTTTCTGTTGTGGGACATTCTTGAGGATTATCAGCTTGACCCGGAGTCCATGTATCAGCATATATGGACACCTTCATCTTCCGGAGTTTTTTCATCAAAGTCGGCATATGAGCGTTTCTTTGTGGGCGCGGTACAGTTTGAGCCTGCCAAGCAAATTTGGAAATCCTGGGGCCCTCCATGATGCAAATTCTTCATTTGGTTGGCAACTTTGAATCGATGTTGGACGACGGATCGATTGGCACGCCGTGGAATGGAGCACCCTGAACATTGTCCGTTGTGTGATCAGGCCGAGGAGACGGTGCAACATCTACTGACCTCATGTGTATTCACCAGGAAGGCGTGGTTCAGGGTGCTGTATTGGATCGGAGTGGTGCTCAGCAGCGTCCCTCCCCATTGGATTTGGTGTGCCAGGACTGGTGGCGTATGGCGCTTAACACATGTGTGTTTGAGAATGCCTCCCTCAATCTGCAGCAGCTTCTTCAACAAATCAAGGATGAAGCAGTTATGTGGGGCATGGCAGGTGCACTAGTATGAGTAGGTCGTGTGTTTCGCTGTAACGGGTGACGAGTTTGTAAGATGTGTGTCAAACCGTCCTATGGATGGGATGTATTGATCCTCTTGGACCTTCGTTCTTTTCTTCTTAATATAATGATGCGCAGTTCTCCTGTACGTTCAAGAAAATAAAACACAGATGAGACAGTGACTCTCAGATAATGGCCAACTGCTGTAGTTGGGTGACTTGGGTCGCAAGCGTTTGGGGCAGGCAGATCATTGCAGCAAAGAGCAAGACGATCAACAAGAGTGGTTAGCTTAGATGACAATGCTTCTGGTGACTCGAGCCATTGAAATGGACTCGGACTAGCGAGTGAAGTACCACCACTACACCCAAAACTGAAGTAGCTGCTTCTTTGTTGTCCAGAGATGGGAGTAGCTTACGGTAGGGAAGGGCCCATATCATCGCTTAGTAGCATGGCATCAATTCACCTGTTTCTAATTTGGTACTACTCAGGATCCCTTTGGTACAGCTTCACTAGCAGCTTCAACTTCAGATTATAGGTGAAGCTGTACCAAAGAGCAAGTTGGAAGAAGTGCTTTTGGCATAAGCTGTTGTAAGTTGTTTTCATTTTTATACTAGGATGGTGAAGCTGAAAATAGCAGCTTTTCACAGCTCACACTCACAGCTTTGTTTCTGAACACACTGCATAAGCTGTTTTGCCAAACGGTTTGACTGCATAAGCTGTAATAAGTCAAAAAATCCGTTTTAACTGATAATCCAGAGCTGAAGCTGTTTTTTTTTTCGTGAGCTGAAGCTCTACCAAACAGACCCTCAATATACATGGGGGGATAGAGATCGTGATTTAGTCAACTGGACACACCTTTCCATGTCCTAACTTAGTAACCTTTTGACTTCGTCATAATCTTGTACATGGAGATTGGGGTTGTTGCATTAATGACTGTGCATGTGCTAATTTCATATTTGATTTAGCTGTATATATATACATATACTATAATTAAATAATAGCTTTGCTTGCATATAAATGGAGCGGCTGGCAGGCAGTTCGATCACCTCACACCAGATCTTGTATTCTGCTCTCTCGCTTGGCTTTTTGTTATCATCCGCTAGTTCGAGCCAAAGCAAAGAAATGGCGCCTTCGCTTATTAAGTTGGCCACCGTAGTCGTTTTCACCTTTGTGCTAGTTCTAGCTTCTTCCATCGGGCAAGCAACCGGCCAAATGCGCTGCTTTTCGTGTGACGACATATGCAGGGAAGCTTGCATTTTTTATGAAAGCAGCACGCGCCTTCAGCCGCGGGCATGTTCCAAGGAATGCCATGGGACCTGCACGCCTGATGCATGCCAGAAGTGTCGGCTGAAATGCTTTACTGGTTGTAGAGACGACTGCCAGAAAAACTGCCGTTGGTGATGAACTTTGCAGCAGCAATATCATCTGAGCGCGCCTCCAGCATCTTCTTCCTCCAGTGGCATCTTCTGGTTGTAGCGATATGTAACGTTATCTCTACAGTTATAGCATCTTTTTTTTTTGTATGGCATGTCTAGCCTTTAAAACTTCTCTCTATCTTCTAAAACCAGTTTTATCTGTGTCTTCTTCCTCCAGTGATTCCTACCTCAAGTCTAGCTTGGGGCTTTTGTGCTTGTACGTTTCAGCTATGGCGTCATAAACTGGTTCATTCTGTAATAAATGTCATGACCCTGTATAATTATAGAAAAATAAACTACGAGGCACTTCCAACAATGCTCGAGTACGAGATAACTTTGCTCTGAACACCATCACCTTTTAAAGTACCTTCTAGATATGGAATGATGCATTACTTGCCCAAATCTATTCTATATATATTTGACCTACAAAAGAAGTCACCACATTATATTTCTTAAGGTCTAAACACTCCATGTTCCTCTAAGAAAGAAAAAAAAAGCAAAACTATCCACCACTGCTATTATGAAACAATTTACCAATATATTCCTATATATCTACTTATATCCATATGTATATATTACATATTAAATTTACCAAATGTTTCAATCTTTCCCAATAGCGTACATATAGCTTGTAGTATTTTTAGTAACAACTCCGAATATAAATTATAGAATGGCAAAACATTTACATTTTCTCTAGTGTAATTTATCAGTTTGACATATTCATATTAACAATGTGTTATTACGAGACTTTAAAAGTTTTTAAATCTTGAATCAATTCATATGCAATAAAATGATAATGTAGTATGCCCAATATAAATATAATGTTCGTCTTCATATCTTATTGCCGAAAATTAATTAAGATGGTCTCAAATTTTGTACTTACATCCTGTGTCAATCAAACTATATTTAAATAATAATTGAATGAATCATAAAGGTGATTACTTTTCTTTCATAAACACAAACTCTACCCCTATGAGGATCTTCCAAGACTGAGCCGGCAAATCATCAAGATTGACGAAGTCACTAGTACCACTGAAATGCCAAATTGATGGAGGGATGTTGGAATTCTCAACTCAGTTCATCTGTAAGCTGGGAGATAAGTGCTGGTGGGCATGTTGGAATTTTCAACTCTCAATTGATGGAGGAATGTTGGAATTCTCAATTTTGATGGAGGAATGGTACCTGTGTTTGGTACCAGCTCGTTCCTAAAAACTTGCGAAAATACTAATAAAAAGGGAATGTTTGGTACCAGCTCGTTCCTAAAAACTTGCGAAAATACTAATAAAAAGGTAATCTTCGACGATGTTTCAGCGTCCAATGCACATGGAATTTACTTGCCAAAGGTATTTGACAAAACGAATGGAACGGGGCAGTGTCATAGCCACAAAGGAAAGAGCAATGCATTGCATCAGTCAAGATCGCAGCATCAGTATCCTGACTCGAGACCAAGACAATGAGGAAATGACACATCTGTTCCCGTCAGGATCATATTACAGTACAGTGGCTTTTTAGTACAACTAGTTTAAACATGGAAACAAACATGTGGTTTTACGAAAATGGAACATAAATTCTGAGCCATGCATGACGAAATATACTACAATTCCATCTCTACCTATCGAGAGATCTGTTAGCAGTCCAACGATCTACTATGCAGCCCCCAGGTCTTCAGATAATTTCTCGCTAGCTGCCTCCAATGCCCTTTGTTTAGCCGGTCCTGCAATTTAAACAACTCACTCTTTTTCTCACCTTGTGGCGTGGCTCTGCACTGCACGTTGATCTTCTCAACACAAAGGTGTGCACTACCATGTGTAGAGTTCCAAGATATCTGATATGTTGTTGCCCCAGCATTTTGGGAAAGGCATTTGATTGCCTTGGGTAACAACATCTCATCAAGTTGCTGTGGATGAGCATAAAAATCCGTGCATTGTTGCTTCTCTCCGTCAATTGTTTCTGTTACACAGCTCTCAACTCCAACAGCTGACTTCCAATCCTCTACAGAGTCGTGCGGTGCAAAGAGAAGTCACAGCATCAATATGCACCTAGTTGTTGATCCTTGTAAGTTCTTGTAATCAGTCAGTGGGATGAGACCTTGCAAAAACATATGACTGACAGGTTCTGGAAATATGACTGATAGTCTTGATGCATTTCTGTTCCAGCTGGAGCAACCTGGAGGCATGTTGGGCAGATCATATCCTTGGCACTTGGCAGCACAATGGATCAGAGCGGAAGCATCGAGCCAGTGTGTTTTGAACATGGTTGCAGTGCTCCATGTTTCCATATGCATTACATGGCAACCAGAAGAAATCTTGAGTAGGGAGCTCCATGAGCTTCTTAATAGCAACCTCAGCGGTAGACTTGAAACAGGTTGTGACCAGCTGTAAACACTTGATTGTAATCCCAATAATGTTCATGCTTTCAGAAAGCCGCAAAATAGATCCCAAGCGAAAACTGTTATTGGGTATCTTCTGATCTTCATAGACATACGCTATCATAACCAGGCCTCAAGCCCGCGCTCTTCAGAACTCATAGGCCACATGCCAAAATAATGGTACTGACTACGGCGCCACATTTCATACTCTACAAATTTTCCTACAAAAAGATGTGTGATAAGAGGATCAAAGAATGTACATTGTCTTGGTGTCCCACCAAGCTGTATATATCTTAGGAAATCATTAGCTCCATCTGCAAATCATTAGCTCCATCTGCAAGCCTCTCAAATCTTCGAACAGTAGCCTTGCTTGGGAATTCATCATTTTTCTGACCAACCAGGGACATGAATGATTTGGTTGCATAAGCAACACGTCTAGGAAATGAAGACTGTTTGCCTGATCCTGGAACCTTTTGTCTTCTTGAGTTCGCGCATCTCATGATTGCACTCTAGAGACGCACGCTTCAGCTTCCTTCGCCAACATATTAATGAAACATCCGTGATCTGCCACTTGCTGGATATATCAACTGCTGCCTCCATTTTTATGTGTGCCATCTCCAACCTCTCTAAGTTGCCCCTTTCATCTGAATTATCAACATATTTGCTTATCACACCAGAAAATACCCTACTAACTGCTTCCCCAACTGTGGCTGCTCCGACCATCTCAGACATGGGTGAAGTTATTTCACACCAATATAGTAGAAAAAGCACTATCCTGCATGAGAAAGAGAGTAGAATTAGAAAAGAAAAGAAAGAACGCTTGCAGACAATTAAATTTTTGTATCATTATTGTTTTTTTTCTCGAATGAGCAGGAGAACTGCTCATCATTTCATTAAGAAGAATAAAGAGAGTTCATGTACAACTCAAACACGAGCATGGATTAACCTGATCAGAGGTGGAGGGTCGACGAGAGAAGTGGAATACCGGGTGATAAGCAGATACCAAGATCTATCTGAGACTGAATAACATGCAGTTAGAGAAAGAAGAAATGAATGCCAACAGAGCAGAAAAGAAAAGACTAAGTATAGTACCAGGAAAGATAGAGCTGGAGACTAGCAATAAGAAATTAACTGTGGGCTCGATAAATTTATCTACTTTGATATGTACAAGTTTGGTTCTGTCAACCAGAATATGACAACTGGCAACATACAAATGGCAACTGAGGATTTGAAAAGTCTTAAGTCACTACTTAGTCTTTCGTTCTCACTTCTCTTTCCTAATAATACTGTGGGGAGCTCCCCCACTCAGAACATATTGATCTGCCCATGCTGAAAAGAAGAAGGAAAACAAAAGGGAGATAATTTCAGGACTAAATTGGCATTCAACTCATTTCAGTTAGCATTTAAATCCTTTCCAACAAGTTAAGCATAATAAAACCGAAGGCAGTGAATTGGCCATGAATTTCAGCAGCAGCAGTGAGAATTTGAGAGTCAGAGCATCTATTGACGAGTTCCGGAGTGATAAGATTCTTACATACACTGGTAACTAAGAAAATAAATGGAATTCAGTTTGGTCATCTCCTCTCATCAACAATACCACGGCAACTACAGATTACATCATCTCCTCTCAGTAGTAACAAAACAACAAGTGGGCGACCACAGATTACATCATCATCTCCGGTTTATCTTCTGCTGACATATCAATCAACATGCAGGCAGCACCGTTGATCATTTGTTAGCAGGCCGTTGCGGGTAGCTCACCCAAGACCACGTTTTCCTGGTTTGTGCTTACACCACAACTATATGAACTTTGATTACCCAACTTTTTATGTGGTTATCCTTGTAGCATGCAGTGTAATTACCATTTGCACTATGGAAGAGTCCGGATCATACCATTTGATCAAAATAAACGTATATTGTAAACAAAGAAATTGGTCAAACTGAATGAGATTAGTATGTATG
>JAUNZO010001908.1:0-14432 GCA_031894775.1 Chloris gayana | reverse complement strand
GTAACAGCCCGAGAATTCTCAATTTCAAACGTACTATCAAAATTCATTCAAATTCAAAATTGCATGATCAAATGTTGCACAAACCTCAATTCGCATGTTACCTTGCAAACGATTGGTTTCCATGTGATAATTTGGATCAAGAATTTTGGAGCAATAATTGCTGAATTCAAATGTGTTTGGGCTCGAATTGAAATTGGCTACAAGTCAACTCAAGTAGCCATCGAAACATTTTTGTAGCACCAGCAGCTTAGTTATTTCTCTCATCCTGTGTAGGCCAGCCCAACTTCTTTTGGACCGAAGCGCAGCCCAAATAAAACAACAACGACCCAGCTGTCCATACGGTACTGTGATATTTTCTTCTACCTTCTGCCCGTACAGTGCTGACGCCATGGCGGGGAGATGCCGAGCCTGACCACCGACCAGTCCGCATGCGTGCCAGCCAGACCAGTATGCCGCACCGCGCCTCACGGAGCCCCTCGCACCTGGAATCCTCAAGGCGCAGCTCCGTGGCACCATCAGGGAGTTTCCCCTCCAACAAGATGAAGAGGAGCCGTCAGATTTTTTCTCCGTGGTCACCACCACTAGGGCACGAACGCCAAGGACGAGACTGCCCCTGCCTCGAAGCCCTAGAGCGTCGCACTATAAGAACCCAACCTCCGCCGCCACCTCCGTTTTCCCTCTCTGCGCCGCCACATCACAAACCAAGTAGAGCTGCGCTGCCTCGTCGCCGCTGCCGAGCAAGGGGACCGAAGCTAGATGGAAGCCGTGCGGTCGAGTCTTCTGAACTTCTATGATTCGTGTGGTGCTCAAGCTTTTGTGAAGCAATTCAAGGCGGATCGAGCTCGGTGGGCACTGTTGTGAAGACGTCGTTCGCCGCCACAGCCAGCTCGTCGTCGTTCATCGTTTTCCGGTGAGCTCTGGTCCGATTCATTTCCTGTTTCCTCCTTTTCATCATGAGGCCTTTCATCTCCCTTTGGATCGGCACCCGTTCCCCTTGCAGAGGCACGCGAACGCTGGTGTTGCCAATTGCGCGGTCACCGCGAGACGAGAAGCCAAGTCTTCGTTGTTCTTCTCGTTTTGGTGAGCCTCATCCCTTTGTAACCCTCGTTCCTTGGCCCCCATAGTTTACTTCGTCTCGTGGCTAAGTTTTGGGCCGAGATTTGGTGCAGAGCCTTGGGAACGCATCCCATGCCAGTGGATGCTTGGACAAGTACAAGAGAGAAAGAAGCTGGGTAGAGACCCCGGCGCGTTCCCTTCAAAGCCGGCCACTTCAACATCATGCACGTTGGCAACCTCGTCAATGGATCACGGTGAGCTGCAGGATTCTTCCCGTTCCTTCTACCCCTGCTCCTAGGGTGAGTGTTGTTTGTCCGAAAGGTGTTTGATGAATTGTTGCGCTGCGTATCTGTGCTCTAGTGCAGTTCGTGGATCAGTTTGGTGTGGGCAATGCAACGCTTTGTGGTTTGCTTCTAATTCGTAGCTTAGCGTTTAGCAGCTGTTACTAATTCTCTACCTCACACTATGGCAGTCTTAGAGCTTTACACAGCCCGGATGTTGAGCATACTTGAAGGTGACCGAAAATGGAAATTTTGGATAAGAGTTACCTGTGTCCACTGCTAATGCATTGCTGATCTTGAATAGTGTAGTACATGTAGATCATTTTGTGTCGTGCTTGACCAGCTACTTGGAACCTTACCGTTGCTAGCATTTGGAAAAGAATGGATCTTAATTGTCTGCTACCTTGCTTAGCGCCTGAAAAAGCAACGACGTAGCTGACGTGAACATTTGTTGTATGGCTTCCTGATTCACTTGCAAGGTTGGAGTTTTAGATGATCTTATCCGTTTTTGAGGCAGGTCTGCTCCTTGTTTTGGGAGGTAGCCACTGATGGGTTTTGGTAGAGTATTAGCCATGTTTACTGCTTGGTTAGTAACCCAAATATTAGTGCAGCGATTGAAGCGGTGAAAGCACAACACCCTGTGGCTCCGTCTAGCTCTCGTAGTCTACCAGCTGCAACTTTGGTTCTCTGCTTTGCACTGTAGGGCTCAGGCTGCTCTCGTTGTGGTGCGCGTTTGGTTTTGCCTTGACCACTTGAGTTTCCTTGCCGTGCTCAGCCCACGTGAGTGAATGTCTATTTCTAGAGATTTCATTAATTCTTGGAAATTCCTATCTTTTTACCTAGATCTTCAAAAAGTGTGAAACCAGTTATGTTAGATTCGCTGCAATACCCTCTATGTGATAGTTCTATCCATGTCCCAATTCTTTCGTCGTTTAATTCTGCAATATTCAGAATTTCCTAATTCCTAATAAATCTTCCGGACCTCGGAATAGTACGCGGTCGGTTGCGTTGGATTCGTCTCGTCGTGCTCTACGCATTAGTGATGTTCATGTCTATGTTCTAGCAACGACTAATTAGGTTCTTGCGATTCGTTTTCCGATCCATCTCAATTCTCGTGCCGTTGAGGTGTCCTGTGACGTGGCTGATGGTCCATGAGTCTCTTATTGGTTTTTGGATGGACCCGATCCACGGTACAGTGGTGCACCGACAGAGAATATTCCCTAGAATATTCTTCTCGTTTAATTCTTCTCTTTCTTTCTCGGATTTTCCGATAATTCCTTTAATCTTCGGAAGATCATATCCTTCTCTCTCGGACCTCGGGAAATTGTGCGGTCAATTGCGTTAAATTTGTCGTGTTACGTTAGTGTTCTCCAAGTACCAATCGTTGCATCGTTTATTTCTGCGGTATCTCATAATTCGCCGTATCTTGCTCGATTGTTATTTATTTCCGCCCCTTTTCCCGTAAGCTCCGTTATTCATTCTTTAATCTTCGGAATTTAGTAGACGATCCTCTAGGCGTCGGATTTATATGAGACGAGTTGCGCTAGAATCGTGACGACGTTACCTACGCGTTAGTATTGTTAATGCCCATGTTCTAGCGACGATTAAATCTATTCGTACGTTTCGTTCTTTCCAATATTCCTCGTAATCCGTGTTGCTTTTCCGTTATGCGTGTCTCTTACCCGTTACGTATCGAATTTGGATGACAGTGGAATCGGATGGTCGGAAGTTCGTGGATTACCTATCGAAGCCATACGAGGACTCCGATCTATTCTTGGACCGTATTTAAGGCAAGCCGCAATCCTTGACCACTCTTGCTCCTATTTAGTAATTGCATTAAATTGAACCATGCATGATTAATGGTTACTTGCACTTGTAGTTTACCTATGCCATACTATGCCATCCTTGCCACTCGTTTGCCATAGGTTGTTCTACTCGTTACTCGCATGCTTAGTACTTGCTTAGTTGCTTAATTGAACCCCATGATGACTATACATGTTTTTGTGTAAAATAAATTGTAGGTGTTTCTTAGGTGTCGAGTTTCGTACTAGATACCCTGTAGGACCTTTTGCGGGGGCGAGTGTAGGTGGTTAGGTGCTTGGGAGACTTCGGGGAGTCTCCATTTGGAGAGTACCTGTTGCGGGTACAGCTTGTGTAGGGGCCTTGGGTTATGGGGCCCCTGTTGTGGTGACACTCGTTGTTGAGACTCGTTGTTTTGAGGAGAGGGATGGTGACTCGCCCGGCAGCCTTAAGGACCGGTTCTTGTGCGTATGCCTCTCTTGGTCTTACTAGCATACCACGTGACTTGTATGGGCGGGCTGGATCGGGATACTTAGCGGAGGACTCGGGTGGCCCGCCGTGGTGTAGAGATTAGTGGTAGTGGGTTTTTGGAGCGTTTGTCTCGACCCACGAGCGAGAGGATATCCCACTCGGCCCGTGGTACGCCTTGTCACACCCTTCGAGACCTTCTTTTCCTATGTTGTGGTTAGAGGATCCCGGACCCGAGGGACGGGCGCCTACCGATCGATGCTTTGTTGAATGATCTTGTGAGTGTTGCTGTGCATAGGCTTCTGCAGGAGTTCTATGTTATGGTACCTCTTCACGTGGGTACGGATGCTTACTCTCTGCAGAGATATATAAATCTATACGTATAGTCTAGCCCAAAGTATGGGCACTACCGAGAGAAATCCACTTGATTAGCATTTACTACTTCTCCCCTACGATAGGTGTTTTACTTCCGGCTTCGAGCTGTGGTTCCAGTGGAGGTGTGCTTGGACATAAAATTTGACCCTTGCGGGATTGTGTTGTTTCCTGCAAGGCCACTTATAAAATTTGACTAATAATAAAATATGCTTCACATAGACTTGAGGAATAATTGCTTTAGGTGCTAGCCATTTGCCTATCCTTGAAATATCCAAACATGCATACATTGTTGCTAGGTAGTTGCGGCTTGTTGAGTACGTTATGTACTCACGGCTTTCCCACTTTGTTTTTCAGCCGACTAGTAGATCAAACTTCAACGTCAAGACTTCGTCAACCCAACTAGATTAAAGTTGAAGATGATTAAGGAGGGTTTCGTCTACACTCAAGTTGCCTGCGGGTTTGGATTCATCGCAAAGACTTCCGCTACGCAAAAGTTGAAGATTTGTTTTTTGTCGTCATCAACGCTTGGTATTTCGCTTCCGCTAGTAGACTTGTGTTGTTTCCTTGGCCTGCGTGCCAAGTCCTTGTACTCAATTGTTGTAGATATTATCCTTCTTAGAATAATAAAGATATTATTCTTCTATCTTGATTCTTGTCATATTGTGTAATCTTTTATGGTTTTATGATATTCAACTGTATTGGTTGTACGAGTCATCCTCCTGGGAGTGACTATGAGGTACAAGGCATGGTTTTCACCCTCCGGTGGAAATCGGGCCGTCACGATTGGTATCGAGCCATGCTTGATCGTAGGTACGAGACCCATAGGAATGGACGTTAAAATAAGGACATGTTTCTAGTAATCCAATCAGCTATGATTCTCTTCATCATACTTTGCCTTTAAATCTCTTCCCGTGCTTGAAGACGCGCTTCTCGATGAAGACCCTCCATGTGAAGAATTCCTCTTGTTTGATCGGCCCTCCTTTACGGTTGTCTTGTGTAATCGAACTCCGTGCTTTATCTTGTCGGTTGTCTTGATTTCCCTTCATCGATACCTTTAGCACGAAGAATTCACCATTCGAATTGCGAGTCCTTTGGATCACCCTATACTTCTTTTGGAACCCGAAGTTTGCAAACCGACGATCTCCCTAGAGTTACTTTTGGAACCCATGGCGGAACTTCGCAGGACAAAGTGACCTTGGAGTGGATACTCGAGCACGAGATAAGCTTCTATGGGATCAAGCCGTGCACTCGCTTTTGTGCTCGCCGAAGATAGAGTAGCTAATGATTGGAAAGACAGGGCAAAGATGAGACACCATGAGAGGGTTATGCCTTATAGCCATGACAGCGAGGAGATAAGGTCCATCAATGACGGATTGAGCTTGCCCCAAGAACAATCACCACTCTTGTGTTATTTCACCGATCGAAGATTGCCCTAGAGGAATATGAAGATTTCAATCCCTACCAAGTATAACAGACATTGGATCTCCGAGAGGCAAGTCCGATTTCCTCGTGAAGGGACTTGTAGATAATGGAACATCGGATCAAGAGGTCTCCTCACGAGAGTTTCGTTGTGTTGTGAAATATGGATGCTAGATATGCGTGAGAGTATCTACGGATATCGTCGTATCTAGCTAAGACGTGTGTTGTTTTCTTAAGAGAGTACGTTAATGAAAGGACCTACCCGTTTTGCTTCAATGTACTCTTATCGTCGGAGTAATCTTGGGGTATAAGGTCTCGCTACTCAAGGAATATCCCAAGCAAATAAGAGGGGGCGTTCGACCATACAAAGTCGACGACGGTAGGATTGACCAAATCAACCGAAGGTGTCTACCGCATAGCTTGTAAGGACCAAGAAAATGCAATAATGGTTTCAAAGACATTGCATACGGGACATGATTAAACGAGCAAATGCAGCTAGATCATCCGACGGTGCGATTTTGAGAAACGACTCTATGATTTGTGCTCATACCCAATAAGGACACATCGAGCAAGGAATCTATAGAGGATAGTTGTGAGTATGTGCATTTTCTCTTACGTGGCGAAACGGCTAATTATGGACATAAGAATTTAAGATCTTCGCTACAAAAGAGAAATAGAGTCGCAAGCAATGGAATGTGTCAACCTCGTTTGGCTTCGACAACAAAAAAGGCGAATTAGAATGAGACTTAATACTCGACTAATTTGGAAAAGATACTCAAACAAGCTATGTCGTACCGAGCGGATGACAAAAAGGATCCTTGAGTTAAAACCACTAAGAGTGAAGAATACTCTTAGTGTAGTCAATAGGGATCGACAAGTAATTATAAGCGGAAGCCCGTGTGACCTCGT
The DNA here is from genome assembly GCA_031894775.1 of Chloris gayana. NCBI lineage: Eukaryota > Viridiplantae > Streptophyta > Magnoliopsida > Poales > Poaceae > Chloris > Chloris gayana. The sequence goes on along the minus strand of JAUNZO010001908.1, from coordinate 8,124 downwards.
GGTTGTTGGAATCAAGTTACCGACCACATATTTTGAAATTATACCCGAAGTGACAAGAGTCCGCGAGAGGGTGTTTTCCGCAGCTTGTTTAATCATCTCGGACGCTAGTCTCGAGTTTCGTGGAGAGGCAGGTAGGATCGGGCTAGCTAGGATCTCGCTAGGCCCGTCGCTTTTTGACCGATACCCTTCACGTTTGGATCCGAGATAGCATTACCACCTTGGCCAAACCCCCTTGTTTTTCCCCGCTGCCTTGCTACCGTGTGAACCGAGCCCTCCGAAAGACCTTAAAGATTGAAAAGAGGACGATTCGCTTCGACCGATCTAGATAAGTTCGTTAACAATACGGATCTCGTAGGGAGTTGCAATGCGGTAGAAAAAGGTCTCGTTCGTGTGTTCTTTCGATCATGATAATCGTAGCCGTTTCTTGGAACCTCGGGATCTTGGAGTCACTCAGCTGTGAAGTCATCTCGTGCCTCGGTTTGTTAAGGGACATCTCAGCCGTTAAAGGAAGTTTTGTAGACCGACCGCCGGTTGAACGAAGCAAGATATCATCACACGTCGTGCTAACTTTGGATTAAGGTCAGCTGCACCAAAGGATGACGTGTGAAACAAGTGGATACCAAGGTGTATGAGACAGCTCTCACGTCATGAAGGAGATCGGCATGGAATTGAGATGTTGACGTATCAAGCCGTGCCGGATGAGATAATTTTCAACGCTCGACCCAATAAGTCGCTGGAGCGACCGATCGACAAACGTCACCATGATTATTGGATCTTCGTGCGTAATGAAATATTTGGAGTACCATGTTAAAGTCTTTGGAGAACTATATATGGAATTAAGAGAAAGGACCCCTCATCGGTATGGATGCCGCGATTGGAATCTCGAGGACGAGATTCTCATAAGGGGGAAGTCCGTAACAGCCCGAGAATTCTCAATTTCAAACGTACTATCAAAATTCATTCAAATTCAAAATTGCATGATCAAATGTTGCACAAACCTCAATTCGCATGTTACCTTGCAAACGATTGGTTTCCATGTGATAATTTGGATCAAGAATTTTGGAGCAATAATTGCTGAATTCAAATGTGTTTGGGCTCGAATTGAAATTGGCTACAAGTCAACTCAAGTAGCCATCGAAACATTTTTGTAGCACCAGCAGCTTAGTTATTTCTCTCATCCTGTGTAGGCCAGCCCAACTTCTTTTGGACCGAAGCGCAGCCCAAATAAAACAACAACGACCCAGCTGTCCATACGGTACTGTGATATTTTCTTCTACCTTCTGCCCGTACAGTGCTGACGCCATGGCGGGGAGATGCCGAGCCTGACCACCGACCAGTCCGCATGCGTGCCAGCCAGACCAGTATGCCGCACCGCGCCTCACGGAGCCCCTCGCACCTGGAATCCTCAAGGCGCAGCTCCGTGGCACCATCAGGGAGTTTCCCCTCCAACAAGATGAAGAGGAGCCGTCAGATTTTTTCTCCGTGGTCACCACCACTAGGGCACGAACGCCAAGGACGAGACTGCCCCTGCCTCGAAGCCCTAGAGCGTCGCACTATAAGAACCCAACCTCCGCCGCCACCTCCGTTTTCCCTCTCTGCGCCGCCACATCACAAACCAAGTAGAGCTGCGCTGCCTCGTCGCCGCTGCCGAGCAAGGGGACCGAAGCTAGATGGAAGCCGTGCGGTCGAGTCTTCTGAACTTCTATGATTCGTGTGGTGCTCAAGCTTTTGTGAAGCAATTCAAGGCGGATCGAGCTCGGTGGGCACTGTTGTGAAGACGTCGTTCGCCGCCACAGCCAGCTCGTCGTCGTTCATCGTTTTCCGGTGAGCTCTGGTCCGATTCATTTCCTGTTTCCTCCTTTTCATCATGAGGCCTTTCATCTCCCTTTGGATCGGCACCCGTTCCCCTTGCAGAGGCACGCGAACGCTGGTGTTGCCAATTGCGCGGTCACCGCGAGACGAGAAGCCAAGTCTTCGTTGTTCTTCTCGTTTTGGTGAGCCTCATCCCTTTGTAACCCTCGTTCCTTGGCCCCCATAGTTTACTTCGTCTCGTGGCTAAGTTTTGGGCCGAGATTTGGTGCAGAGCCTTGGGAACGCATCCCATGCCAGTGGATGCTTGGACAAGTACAAGAGAGAAAGAAGCTGGGTAGAGACCCCGGCGCGTTCCCTTCAAAGCCGGCCACTTCAACATCATGCACGTTGGCAACCTCGTCAATGGATCACGGTGAGCTGCAGGATTCTTCCCGTTCCTTCTACCCCTGCTCCTAGGGTGAGTGTTGTTTGTCCGAAAGGTGTTTGATGAATTGTTGCGCTGCGTATCTGTGCTCTAGTGCAGTTCGTGGATCAGTTTGGTGTGGGCAATGCAACGCTTTGTGGTTTGCTTCTAATTCGTAGCTTAGCGTTTAGCAGCTGTTACTAATTCTCTACCTCACACTATGGCAGTCTTAGAGCTTTACACAGCCCGGATGTTGAGCATACTTGAAGGTGACCGAAAATGGAAATTTTGGATAAGAGTTACCTGTGTCCACTGCTAATGCATTGCTGATCTTGAATAGTGTAGTACATGTAGATCATTTTGTGTCGTGCTTGACCAGCTACTTGGAACCTTACCGTTGCTAGCATTTGGAAAAGAATGGATCTTAATTGTCTGCTACCTTGCTTAGCGCCTGAAAAAGCAACGACGTAGCTGACGTGAACATTTGTTGTATGGCTTCCTGATTCACTTGCAAGGTTGGAGTTTTAGATGATCTTATCCGTTTTTGAGGCAGGTCTGCTCCTTGTTTTGGGAGGTAGCCACTGATGGGTTTTGGTAGAGTATTAGCCATGTTTACTGCTTGGTTAGTAACCCAAATATTAGTGCAGCGATTGAAGCGGTGAAAGCACAACACCCTGTGGCTCCGTCTAGCTCTCGTAGTCTACCAGCTGCAACTTTGGTTCTCTGCTTTGCACTGTAGGGCTCAGGCTGCTCTCGTTGTGGTGCGCGTTTGGTTTTGCCTTGACCACTTGAGTTTCCTTGCCGTGCTCAGCCCACGTGAGTGAATGTCTATTTCTAGAGATTTCATTAATTCTTGGAAATTCCTATCTTTTTACCTAGATCTTCAAAAAGTGTGAAACCAGTTATGTTAGATTCGCTGCAATACCCTCTATGTGATAGTTCTATCCATGTCCCAATTCTTTCGTCGTTTAATTCTGCAATATTCAGAATTTCCTAATTCCTAATAAATCTTCCGGACCTCGGAATAGTACGCGGTCGGTTGCGTTGGATTCGTCTCGTCGTGCTCTACGCATTAGTGATGTTCATGTCTATGTTCTAGCAACGACTAATTAGGTTCTTGCGATTCGTTTTCCGATCCATCTCAATTCTCGTGCCGTTGAGGTGTCCTGTGACGTGGCTGATGGTCCATGAGTCTCTTATTGGTTTTTGGATGGACCCGATCCACGGTACAGTGGTGCACCGACAGAGAATATTCCCTAGAATATTCTTCTGTTTAATTCTTCTCTTTCTTTCTCGGATTTTCCGATAATTCCTTTAATCTTCGGAAGATCATATCCTTCTCTCTGGACCTCGGGAAATTGTGCGGTCAATTGCGTTAAATTTGTCGTGTTACGTTAGTGTTCTCCAAGTACCAATCGTTGCATCGTTTATTTCTGCGGTATCTCATAATTCGCCGTATCTTGCTCGATTGTTATTTATTTCCGCCCCTTTTCCCGTAAGCTCCGTTATTCATTCTTTAATCTTCGGAATTTAGTAGACGATCCTCTAGGCGTCGGATTTATATGAGACGAGTTGCGCTAGAATCGTGACGACGTTACCTACGCGTTAGTATTGTTAATGCCCATGTTCTAGCGACGATTAAATCTATTCGTACGTTTCGTTCTTTCCAATATTCCTCGTAATCCGTGTTGCTTTTCCGTTATGCGTGTCTCTTACCCGTTACGTATCGAATTTGGATGACGGTGGAATCGGATGGTCGGAAGTTCGTGGATTACCTATCGAAGCCATACGAGGACTCCGATCTATTCTTGGACCGTATTTAAGGCAAGCCGCAATCCTTGACCACTCTTGCTCCTATTTAGTAATTGCATTAAATTGAACCATGCATGATTAATGGTTACTTGCACTTGTAGTTTACCTATGCCATACTATGCCATCCTTGCCACTCGTTTGCCATAGGTTGTTCTACTCGTTACTCGCATGCTTAGTACTTGCTTAGTTGCTTAATTGAACCCCATGATGACTATACATGTTTTTGTGTAAAATAAATTGTAGGTGTTTCTTAGGTGTCGAGTTTACGTACTAGATACCCTGTAGGACCTTTTGCGGGGGCGAGTGTAGGTGGTTAGGTGCTTCGGGAGACTTCGGGGAGTCTCCATTTGGAGAGTACCTGTTGCGGGTACGGTTGTGTAGGGGCCTTGGGTTATGGGGCCCCTGTTGTGGTGACACTCGTTGTTGAGACTCGTTGTTTTGAGGAGAGGGATGGTGACTCGCCCGGCAGCTTAAGGACCGGTTCTTGTGCGTATGCCTCTCTTGGTCTTACTAGCATACCACGTGACTTGTATGGGCGGGCTGGATCGGGATACTTAGCGGAGGACTCGGGTGGCCCGCCGTGGTGTAGAGATTAGTGGTAGTGGGTTTTTGGAGCGTTTGTCTCGACCCACGAGCGAGAGGATATCCCACCCGGCCCGTGGTACGCCTTGTCACACCCTTCGAGACCTTCTTTTCCTATGTTGTGGTTAGAGGATCCCGGACCCGAGGGACGGGCGCCTACCGGTCGATGCTTTGTTGAATGATCTTGTGAGTGTTGCTGTGCATAGGCTTCTGCAGGAGTTCTATGTTATGGTACCTCTTCACGTGGGTACGGATGCTTACTCTCTGCAGAGATATATAAATCTATACGTATAGTCTAGCCCAAAGTATGGGCACTACCGAGAGAAATCCACTTGATTAGCATTTACTACTTCTCCCCTACGATAGGTGTTTTACTTCCGGCTTCGAGCTGTGGTTCCAGTGGAGGTGTGCTTGGACATAAAATTTGACCCTTGCGGGATTGTGTTGTTTCCTGCAAGGCCACTTATAAAATTTGACTAATAATAAAATATGCTTCACATAGACTTGAGGAATAATTGCTTTAGGTGCTAGCCATTTGCCTATCCTTGAAATATCCAAACATGCATACATTGTTGCTAGGTAGTTGCGGCTTGTTGAGTACGTTATGTACTCACGGCTTTCCCACTTTGTTTTTCAGCCGACTAGTAGATCAAACTTCAACGTCAAGACTTCGTCAACCCAACTAGATTAAAGTTGAAGATGATTAAGGAGGGTTTCGTCTACACTCAAGTTGCCTGCGGGTTTGGATTCATCGCAAAGACTTCCGCTACGCAAAAGTTGAAGATTTGTTTTTTGTCGTCATCAACGCTTGGTATTTCGCTTCCGCTAGTAGACTTGTGTTGTTTCCTTGGCCTGCGTGCCAAGTCCTTGTACTCAATTGTTGTAGATATTATCCTTCTTAGAATAATAAAGATATTATTCTTCTATCTTGATTCTTGTCATATTGTGTAATCTTTTATGGTTTTATGATATTCAACTGTATTGGTTGTACGAGTCATCCTCCTGGGAGTGACTATGAGGTACAAGGCATGGTTTTCACCCTCCGGTGGAAATCGGGCCGTCACGATTGGTATCGAGCCATGCTTGACTCGTAGGTACGAGACCCATAGGAATGGACGTTAAAATAAGGACATGTTTCTAGTAATCCAATCAGCTATGATTCTCTTCATCATACTTTGCCTTTAAATCTCTTCCCGTGCTTGAAGACGCGCTTCTCGATGAAGACCCTCCATGTGAAGAATTCCTCTTGTTTGATCGGCCCTCCTTTACGGTTGTCTTGTGTAATCGAACTCCGTGCTTTATCTTGTCGGTTGTCTTGATTTCCCTTCATCGATACCTTTAGCACGAAGAATTCACCATTCGAATTGCGAGTCCTTTGGATCACCCTATACTTCTTTTGGAACCCGAAGTTTGCAAGCCGACGATCTCCCTAGAGTTACTTTTGGAACCCATGGCGGAACTTCGCAGGACAAAGTGACCTTGGAGTGGATACTCGAGCACGAGATAAGCTTCTATGGGATCAAGCCGTGCATCGCTTTTGTGCTCGCCGAAGATAGAGTAGCTAATGATTGGAAAGACAGGGCAAAGATGAGACACCATGAGAGGGTTATGCCTTATAGCCATGACGAGCAGGAGATAAGGTCCATCAATGACGGATTGAGCTTGCCCCAAGAACAATCACCACTCTTGTGTTATTTCACCGATCGAAGATTGCCCTAGAGGAATATGAAGATTTCAATCCCTACCAAGTATAACGAGCATTGGATCTCCGAGAGGCAAGTCCGATTTCCTCGTGAAGGGACTTGTAGATAATGGAACATCGGATCAAGAGGTCTCCTCACGAGAGTTTCGTTGTGTTGTGAAATATGGATGCTAGATATGCGTGAGAGTATCTACGGATATCGTCGTATCTAGCTAAGACGTGTGTTGTTTTCTTAAGAGAGTACGTTAATGAAAGGACCTACCCGTTTTGCTTCAATGTACTCTTATCGTCGGAGTAATCTTGGGGTATAAGGTCCGCTACTCAAGGAATATCCCAAGCAAATAAGAGGGGCGTTCGACCATACAAAGTCGACGACGGTAGGATTGACCAAATCAACCGAAGGTGTCTACCGCATAGCTTGTAAGGACCAAGAAAATGCAATAATGGTTTCAAAGACATTGCATACGGGACATGATTAAACGAGGCAAATGCAGCTAGATCATCCGACGGTGCGATTTTGAGAAACGACTCTATGATTTGTGCTCATACCCAATAAGGACACATCGAGCAAGGAATCTATAGAGGATAGTTGTGAGTATGTGCATTTTCTCTTACGTGGCGAAACGGCTAATTATGGACATAAGAATTTAAGATCTTCGCTACAAAAGAGAAATAGAGTCGCAAGCAATGGAATGTGTCAACCTCGTTTGGCTTCGACAACAAAAAAAGGCGAATTAGAATGAGACTTAATACTCGACTAATTTGGAAAAGATACTCAAACAAGCTATGTCGTACCGAGCGGATGACAAAAAGGATCCTTGAGTTAAAACCACTAAGAGTGAAGAATACTCTTAGTGTAGTCAATAGGGATCGACGAGTAATTATAAGCGGAAGCCCGTGTGACCTCGTGGTTGTTGGAATCAAGTTACCGACCACATATTTTGAAATTATACCCGAAGTGACAAGAGTCCGCGAGAGGGTGTTTTCCGTGATTGTTTAATCATCTCGGACGCTAGTCTCGAGTTTCGTGGAGAGGCAGGTAGGATCGGGCTAGCTAGGATCTCGCTAGGCCCGTCGCTTTTGACCGATACCCTTCACGTTTGGATCCGAGATAGCATTACCACCTTGGCCAAACCCCCTTGTTTTTCCCCGCTGCCTTGCTACCGTGTGAACCGAGCCCTCCGAAAGACCTTAAAGATTGAAAAGAGGACGATTCGCTTCGACCGATCTAGATAAGTTCGTTAACAATACGGATCTCGTAGGGAGTTGCAATGCGGTAGAAAAAGGTCTCGTTCGTGTGTTCTTTCGATCATGATAATCGTAGCCGTTTCTTGGAACCTCGGGATCTTGGAGTCACTCAGCTGTGAAGTCATCTCGTGCCTCGGTTTGTTAAGGGACATCTCAGCCGTTAAAGGAAGTTTTGTAGACCGATCGCCGGTTGAACGAAGCAAGATATCATCACACGTCGTGCTAACTTTGGATTAAGGTCAGCTGCACCAAAGGATGACGTGTGAAACAAGTGGATACCAAGGTGTATGAGACAGTCTCACGTCATGAAGGAGATCGGCATGGAATTGAGATGTTGACGTATCAAGTCGTGCCGGATGAGATAATTTTCAACGCTCGACCCAATAAGTGCTGGAGCGACCGATCGACAAACGTCACCATGATTATTGGATCTTCGTGCCGTAATGAAATATTTGGAGTACCATGTTAAAGTCTTTGGAGAACTATATATGGAATTAAGAGAAAGGACCCCTCATCGGTATGGATGCCGCGATTGGAATCTCGAGGACGAGATTCTCATAAGGGG
>JAUNZO010001906.1:0-111075 GCA_031894775.1 Chloris gayana | reverse complement strand
ATATCTCACCGACCCAGAGGTGATGTGTATGGCACGGTGGTTGCACGGGTTGAGGACCGTTGGAGAGTACACGGGTTAAGCCTTAGGCGCGTTGTTGAACGGTCGCAAGGGGACGTGTACTCGGGGTCGGTGGCCCCGTGTTTTTCTTTATGATGAACTCGCGTGTTCATGCTTACTAGGGTTTAATTAAACAAAGCTTTTGATTAACATATTCATATGCACCCTTACAAAAACAGCACACATGCATTACTCTCATCATCGTCCTCGTGTTCATATTATTTACGCAATTGCATTTCATCTTCTAGGTGACGACGCCGAATTGAACCCGCCGGAAGAGGCGATTGCAACACTCAAAGCTTGTGAGGCTAGTGCTAACTTCGATCACTCTCAAGGCAAGCCCCGGTGCATTCCTATTATTTGGAAATGTCTTTCTTTGTCACTATATTAAGGATAATGAATGTGCATTTAAGTTCTAGGAGTTGATTGGAAATCCACCTGCATAAAAATTCCTATATGTCCTTTGTCGCTTATGTGTCATATCCTCGTTAGAAAATGCTACGCTATGTTTATGGAGTGAACGATAGATTGGGGATCTCACTCATGGCTTATGATGAAATTTGAACATGATGAAATTGGTTAAAATTGAGAACACCCCATTGTGGCTCCGCGAACAAGTTTGAGTTGTGTACCATTTGCATACCTTTCTTATGGGGATTGGTAAACCTATGTAGCTTGTAAATTGTAAAGTGAGCCGGATATCTCACCGACCCGGAGGTGATGTGTATGGCACGGTGGTTGCACGGGTTGAGGACCGTTAGAGAGTACACGGGTTAAGTCTTGGGCGTGTTGTTGAACGGTCGCAAGGGGGACGTGTACTCGGGGTCGGTGGCCCCGTGTTTAGCTTTATGATGAACTCGCGAACGGTGGTCATACGTGTTCTTAAATGATGCGTATATTGTGCATTTGGGTCTTTTCCTGCAGGATTGATAATTCGATAATTATCGCCGTTTTCTCTCGGTTAATGAGTACCACTTGATTCGAGCAGTTTGCAATGTGTAGTAAAGAAAAGAGGATGAATAGCTTGCTGTTTTATATTGATATAAATTTGTATTGCAGATTCTTGTATTGCTAGTATGCTCACTAAAGTTTCTTTTATGCGACAACCCTATTAATTTGGCTAGGTGATAAAAGTGCAAACCAAATTAGCATAGGTGTTATTTATGCAAAAGGCCAAGTTAAACCGGTCAAACCCCATGCATCTAGGAGTCGGTCTTAGATGGCCAATTTGACGGGTAAGACTTGCGGAGTATGCTAGATACTCGAGGCTTTGCCACTACATGTTTATTTACAGGTTTCCCGCAAGCCGGGTTTTATGATTGTTGTGGTAAGGTTGTGTGAGATGGAGAAGAGCCCAAAGAGTGGACCATTGAATGGGTCCCTAGCTCTCCGACCTATGATGAGTGAGCCATGGCCTAGGCCGGCATGGTTCATTTATGTTATCTATGTATCGTCGAGTTGTGTATTTCGCTTCCGCACTTTATTTCAAACAAAGATCATGGCTATGTAATTTAAATTCGAACCTAATGTATCTTTTATTTCGAACTTTATGCTGTAATCAAGACTTAATTATGTAACCTTGCAAATCGTGTATGTTTGTTAATGTGATGATATGTATGATTGCTTCATCAATCATCTCCCATGGCGATCCGTACCACACTTAACTATCTTTCGGGATAGGGGTGTGACAATACCCCCATAGCCGCCACAAACAGATTGGGTTTTGTTTTGTTAGTTTAGCCATTGCTACTACCTTGTAGACGCGTGCGTTGGCTAGACCATCCGTTCTACTTCATTCAGAACGCCACATTTGTGAGTTGAGTTACTTGTTTATCTTGTTCTTGCTTGTTCTTCGATTGCTTGTAGGATTACCCTCGTGGTTTGGTTGATCGTGCTTCGCAAGATCGTGATTAACCGTTGGCGTTGGTGTATCGGTTGTTAAGGCACATCCTTGTTGGCTGTAGTCGGGCCGTGAATGTCTTTTCAGTCTAAATCGAAGTTATCCCCTCTCATCGAAAGATCGGGCAGCACCCGTGTACTCATGAGTTGGTAATCGAGCAAGGTTGATCGGTGAGAGACTCTTTGTTTTTGTTTTTTACCTATAGTCCAGAAAAGCCACAATAAATAGTATTAGATCAAATCTTATTTACCTAGAAACACTTTAGGCCTTTTGCCATTACTAATTAGTTAATTCTTGTTGAGTTTGTGGTTGCATCGTTGTGTCGTGTTGCTGGTTTTAGTGTTTAATCCACTAGAGTTTCAAGTTCTATTCATGTTCTAGTCACCACTTGATCCACCGTTGCTGCCATCATAATTTTTTTCCACCTATAGAACCATCAAATTATCCATCATCACCATCATACTTGTTTCATGTTGTTCCACACCTAATTTATCTTTGTCCATCTCTTGATTTGCATCTAGAAGAAACAAATCAATTCAATATCTAGACAATTCATGGAGCAAATTCTGGTCGGATTTGTATACATAAGCACAATCTGGATAGTTTATGTTTTTATCCTCCAAACGGATCTAACCTTGCACAAAAATTCCATCCGAGCGTGTCGGAATCATCAAAGAGATATCTGTTGTTTCAAACAGTGCATGTGAATCTGCTAGAAAAAAGAGAAAGCGGTACATCAATGAAAAGAGAGAGAGAAGAAAAGTGAGCTAAAGTTGTTGCTGGTTCCATCATATTGTATTTCATTTATGTGACAACCTTTGTGTTTAGGCTCGCGTCTCTAGCACGTTTTAGCCTAGGAGCAGCACGGCATCGTCGTTGAACACTTATTCAGCTTGATTTTAATTAATGTGATTCTAACTATCCTTGTCCATCATTTGTAAGCCATCCTATAGCTCCACATTCTCGACTACAGTTTTACAGGGGTTGTTGCTGCGGCACCGATACACTTTATTTCAGGTTGTCATCTTGTTGGTTGCCATCACCTCCTATTTTGCTTGGTAAGAACTTGTAAGAGCTTGTTTGAACAAGTCAAAATTGAGGGAAGTACACCAGCCACATCATAGTACTTGACATGTAGGAGCATATATATTGTGTGTGTTTCTTGTTTTCATCTAATCATGACAGGTGATACAGAGCTTGTTGAGATGAACAAAGTGCACCCTCATATTCTAAACATCATTCGACATTTGCCTTCCTGGTGACTTTAATCCTAAGGCATATGTTGAATGGGAGCTAGCAGTAGATAATGAATTTGGGAAACATGATTTATCCAACGAGAAAAGGTTCTTGTTGCTTCTACTGTTTTAACAAAATCTTCTTTGATTTTGTGGAGGCACTTATGTAGACATAATAAAGTTCCTAAAACATGGAGCGAAATGAAAAGAGTTATGAGAGAAGATTCAATTCCAAAATACTATGCTGATCATATGCTTACTAAATTAAAATGCTTAAAACAAGGTGATAACTCTGTTGAGGTGTATTACCACGTTTTAAAGTTTCATATGTTGCGTTGTGGTTTAGAAGAATGTGTAGAAGCTACTAAAAAATAGATTTTTGAGAGGTCTTAAAACTGAAATTCAGGAAATCCTTATGCATGAAACATATGACTCCCTCTCTTTCTTGGTTGAGCTTGCTTCCAAGATTGAGATTCAGCTTGCTACTAATTTGAGGGATGTTTCTGAAATTTTAGCCTCTTGTGAAGAGAATAATTACATGGATGTCATGCCTTTTGTTATGTTCTCTCCTATGATAACCTTGGACAGAATACAAAGCATTTGGCTGCACCACCATCAAAAGAAGAGGGTGAAAAAGGTAAGTCATCTTATGCTGAAATCAGTGATGTGAATGAAGAGGCACATGCTCTATCCTTGCCTCGTTGTGAGCCAAATGTTTTGGTGCTGAATGTGTCAACTACCCATGCTAATTTAGAGCAATCATTAATGGAACCTGCTGCTAAATTTCCTTTGTTACAAGATGAGTATATGATTGTTGCTTGTGACAAAGAAGAGTTGTGTGATAATGCTTCACTTACATCTACAACACAACTAGTGCATGAATGTGAAAATTTTGTTGCTAATGCTGAAATAAGGTGTTTCAATTGCATTCAGAGTAAGGAAGAAGAGTTGAACATCATATCTTCTTTAAATTGTTTGGGTCATATCGATTTTGATTATTTTTGTGATATAAATAATTTAGAGGAAGAATTATTTTAGAAATCCGGTTTGACATGTGTTGATTATTATTCCTTTCATGCAATTGGCAAATATGACAACAATGACAAATACTTGGTTCATCACTTATATATTTGTTCAAATTTGAAAACAATATTAATGTCCTCGAGTGATCCAATGATGGATTGCATCGAAGCTAACAATACCATATCTAGTTTCTCTTCTATTGATTACATGTTGCAGGTCAAGCTTCAAGAAGGGGAGCAATTCTTGTTACAATGTGAATTAGTGGAAGCTCGAGAATCATAATTGAAAGAACATGATCCCACTCTTTGCATGAACTTCACCCACGACGCCAAGAAGGGCAGAATGATGAGGACATCACTCATACAGATACAACCAACACTCCCTCTTTTGATATTCATGGTCCAATCATGAGAGCTCAAGCGCGACTTTGGAATTTTTTGGTGAGCTCGTTTCTAATGCCTTCCTTCTATAGTTTTGAGAATAAAATACTACCTAATGATTTAATTATTGTTAGGAACCATGGAGATGATGAGGATACAACTAGAAATGTGCTCAAAGGCATGGAGGGCCGGCCATGTATTGCAAATCAAGTTGGAGTCCCAATCAAAGTCGATTTCGGGTCCGATTCAGACTACAGGACCAGTCCACACTAAAACAATAAGAAGACCACCTTTCCAATGGTTCCAGGTATGGTTCGGACTACAGGACGTTCCAGGTATGGTTGGAAAGATAAGAAGACCACCTTTCCAATGGCGCTAGTTTCAGGTCCAAATTCATTTTGAGTTGACGGGAATCGTCGAAACAATTTGACGGGCATAATCTGTCTCGGTGCCGCATCACCGTTATATCGCCATTGGGCTTTGTATCAAGTTGGGCCCAATGGCGGCGCATCCTAGGATTGGAGGATGACCCCACCACGTCCTGATCGTCCTCTCTCCTTCTCTTATACCCCCATAGCCGCCACAAACAGATTCAGTTTTGTTTTGTTAGTTTAGCCATTGCTACTATCTTGTAGACGCGTGCGTCGGCTAGACCATCCGTTCTACTTCATTCGAACCCCACTGTCGGGGGAAAAGATTAGCGCTGCCACGTGGCAGCACCTGGGCCCACCTAGCAGAGGTTTTGTCACGGTCACGTCATCACTAGAGGCTGGCCCGCACCCGCTCGAACCAACCAGGAGACGACCACTGTCGCCTTACTCAAGGACGTCCGCTTCGCACGACCAAGGCGCCTTGATCGAGGGACTCCGTCCCGCCCAACCTTGGTCACTCGATCTTCGTACTCGAGTTGCGCGCTCGAGCTCGGCTTGACCTCGTGGCTCGTCCACCAACCGCATTAACTCCCAACTGCCCCGACGCCCACGTGGGCACTACTCGGAAATCATTGGCGGGAAACCCGAGCCCATCCCTCCTGCCACCACCTGCTCTCGTCAGGTCACGCCGACGGGACGTGGCGTTCTCGTTGCCCGACGGGAGTTGGCGTGGACCGAAGCCTTCGGAAGAGGCCATTGTACGCCGACGTACGGGCGTACGACCCCCGTCACACCCGTCGAACAGGTGTTACTCGAAGTCGAGCTCGAGTTACATTCCGCCTCGCACGACCTTCGCCTGCATGCTCGAGTCATGGGGAAAACTACCCCCGGTCTTATCCGTATCCGAGCCATCATTGCGCCCGACAGGGAAGGACGGGCATGGCCTGTCCAAATCCAACCACTCGCCACGACGCCATCCACGAGCATCTCTAATTGCGGAACACTCCACTCGGGTATTCGCTGCTACGAGGACTCGTTGACGGTCCTTATGGTCCAATTTTACCGTCAACATGTTGCATCTTTTTGAATCAAACACCATCACCAAGAATAGACATAGGGATTATTTCTAACAAATTCCACTAGTCTTGGTGAAATTATGAATGCAGGTGCAATTCATATGAAAACAGGGGAAAACATGCACGAAACATGGACTTTGCAATCGACGGATTTTCCCGGACTAAAGAATATAGTCCAAAAGCCCAAAACCACAAAACAGAGCCTCAACATCAAACCAAGCAAGTGGATTGGGCCAGTACACAGCCAGGGGAAGGCACCGAGAGAAGAATCAAGCCCGGGGAGTCCAGGCCGGTTCGGCCGAACCACCCTAGTGGGTTCGGCCGAACCGACAGTGGGCCCCCTGGCCCATCTTTCTCTCGGCGGTTTGTCACCGACGTCCGGAGGTCGGTTCCACCTGCAATTAATGCCACCGACGTCCGGAACCGCCTCCAAGTTGCCGACCTTCCAAGGCTATAAATAAAGGGCTACACCCCCTCTCTCAACACACCACCAACATCAAGATACAAGACAAAACTCTCATCCTTAGGCCAAGGGCCTCTTGTATTTTAGTAGAATAGGAGAGAGGGCAAGGAAGAGGAAGGAGTGTTCCTCCCTTTTGTAAAGTGGAGTAGTATTTCCTTTTCTTTTACCTTGGCGTGTAAACACTCTTTTTGGTGATTTATACGTGGTGATCTACTTATCTATCGTGACATATCTTTGTGTTAGACGTAATTCTTGTTATACTTGTTTACGGGATCATCGCTTCGCAAGAAGTACTCTAGCTTTCTGAACTCGGTTCTAGGCCGAGGCTAGAGTAGTGGTCAATAGCATAGACGTGGTGTCTAGGCCGGAGATCGCCTTTGTTTGCTGTGTGCCCCACGGTTTGTAGAGGTAGGTGGCAGGAAGTGACAGCCCTGTCATCCAAAGGAACCCTCCACGTTCGGGTATATAGTAGAGCTTTCGTAGACCGGAGTGGCTTGGCAGACCAAGCCTAAGACGGTGCCCGAAGTAAACAAGTCTAGCTTGCGTTCGTCTACCTTTAAAGGATAAATAGATAAGAGTCACCCTCTCGACCCTGTTTTGCTACGTTGTCTTGGTTGTCCTTGGGTAAACTAACCTTGTTGCAGAAATACTCTGTTCCCTGCGGATATAAATACGATACCTTGGAATACTCCCGGGTGAAGTGCTACAACGGTATTCCGTGCGCTTGCGGATTCATTCGTGACGTAAGAAATACCAACAAGCATTTCCGGCGCCGTTGCTCGGGAACGGTTGTTATCTTTGTAACGAATCAGGTTTGCCCTCGTAATCTATCTTACTTACCGTTCTGTTTTTATTTTTTTCCTTACATTCAAAATTTCACAAAAACATATCATGGAGTCACACCCAACCATCCAATCTTTCTCCACTCCACGGGGTGAACTCTTAGAGCCACCATCATCATCACAACCTATTTCTTCACCTGGCTATGAGTTCTCCCCCAATTACATTTCGATGATTAGAGGTTTATCCTTTTCGGGTTTTAAACATGAAAATCCTTATGAACACTTGCGAGAGTTTGAACATTTGTGTTCATGCCGATTGATCCATGGCATGACACAAGAAACATTGAAGTGGAAGTTGTTTCCCTTCTCTCTCAATGAGAAGGCGAAGCAATGGTACACTTACACCGCTAAGAGAGTGAACGGTGATTGGAAAGAATTGCGAGACAAATTTTGTCTAGCATTCTTCCCCGTATCTCGTATCACTTCTCTACGAGCGGAAATAATAGGCTTTCGACAAGAAGAAAAGGAAACCTTAAGTGCGTCATGGATTCGGTTCTGTTCTCTAACGGACTCCGGACCAGAATTATTGCTCCCCGAACCCGTTTTATTACAACACTTTCGGAAGTTGACAGCAATTATGAGCGATGAATGGTTGATGGAAAACGAACTTTCTTCGGAAGTTCTTCGACTTGATCATCCTAGATCAACCATTCGTGGCTCAATTCGGGGAGTAATGGTAGATGTTCTCTATAATCCTCTAGTAGGTGCCAACATCATGTCCGAATCTTTTGCTTCAACTTTATTTGGAAACGAGACATGGGCACCTTCGACAAACTCCTTAAAGCCCCACCGGGGCAATTTTTGAGAGTTTGGGGATCATTAGAGATGTTTGCATTAAGCGTAATGAAGCAGAGGTTTCCTTGGACTTTCACGTTTTCGGAATCCTGGATTTCGATGTTTTGGTCGGTCATCCCATAGAAAAGCTTTTCTTAGGGATATCACCTTCAGGAACCTTAGACTTCACCCTCGGCAAGAAAACTTTTTCTCTTCCTATCATTCATGCACAAAACTCTTTTGCCGAGGAGCCGCTTGTGGAAGAAGAATGCATGAAGGAGGTTATGGCAATTTTTCCTCATGAAAACCCCGAATCATCCTTGGATGAAGATGCTCTTGATTTCATTTTAGAAGAGGATGATTCGGCGGAAACTTTTGAGCTGCCCGAAACTTTTACACCTACGCCACCTCCCGTAGAGCTCAAAACTCTTCCACCGAGGCTTGCGCTACGTTTTTCTTCACGGAAATCCCGAAACCCCTGTCATCATAAGTGACAAGCTTTCGGAGGAGGAAACTGCAAAACTCTTAGCCGTGCTAGAAAAACATCACTCCGTTTTTGGGTACTCGCTTGGAGACCTCAAGGGAATCAGCCCTGCTCTTTGCACCCATCGCATTCCCATAGACCCCGATAGTACACCATCTAGGGAACCTCAAAGGAGGTTGAACAATGCGATGCGGGAGGTCGTTAAAAAGGAGGTCTTAAAACTTTTACATGCTGGCATTATCTATCCTGTTCCACACAGCGAGTGGGTGAGTCCAGTGCAGGTTGTACCCAAGAAAGGAGGAATGACGGTCGTCCATAATGACAAAAATGAGTTGATCCCTCAACGCACCGTCACGGGATGGAGGATGTGCATAGATTACCGAAAACTTAACAAGGCTACAAAGAAGGATCATTTTCCGCTGCCCTTCATCGATGAGATGTTGGAACGGCTGGCAAATAATTCTTTCTTTTGTTTCCTTGATGGGTATTCGAGGATATCATCAAATCCCCATCCATCCCGACGATCAAAGTAAAACCACTTTCACATGCCCCTATGGAACTTACGCCTATCGACGAATGTCTTTTGGGCTTTGCAATGCACCTGCTTCTTTTCAACGTTGCATGATGTCTATCTTTTCTGACATGATCGAAGAGATTATGGAAGTATTCATGGATGATTTCTCTGTTTATGGAAAAACCTTCGATCATTGTTTAGAAAATTTAGACAAAGTCTTGCAACGTTGTCAAGGAAATGATTTAGTGCTCAATTGGGAGAAATGCCATTTCGTGGTTAGAGAAGGCATAGTTACGGGGCATTTGATTTCTGAAAGGGGGATAGAGGTGGACAAAGCTAAATTAGAAGTTATAGAAAAGCTTCCACCTCCTGTGAATGTTAGGGGCATTCGCAGCTTTGCAGGACATGCGGGGTTCTATCGTCGGTTTATCAAAGATTTCTCTCAAATTGCTAGACCCCTTACAAATCTGCTTGCGAAGGATGCACCCTTTGAGTTTACTTGATGAATGCATGACTGCTTTCACTACCCTTAAGAATGCACTCATCTCGGCGCCAATTATCCAACCCCCGATTGGACGCTGCCTTTTGAGATAATGTGTGATGCTAGTGATTTTGCTGTGGGGGCTGTTCTTGGCCAAACTAGAGATAAAAAGCATCATGCAATCTCCTATGCAAGCAAAACCTTGGCTGGAGCTCGGTTAAATTACACTACCACTGAAAAAGAGCTCCTTGCTGTTGTTTTTGCTTTTGATAAGTTTAGATCCTACTTGGCTGGAGCAAAAGTCATTGTTTACACCGATCATGCTGCTTTAAAGTTTTTGCTCAATAAGAAGGATGCTAAACCTCGTTTGATACGATGGGTTCTTCTACTCCAAGAGTTTGATGTAGAAATCCGTGATAAGAAAGGAGTAGAAAATTCCGTGGCAGATCATTTGTCGCGTATACAATTCACTAACCTGCAGGAATTACCCATCAATGATTTCCTACGCGATGACATGCTGCTCCTAGTGAGGGACTCACATCCATGGTACGCCGACATTGTGAACTTCATGGCAACGGGGTACGTACCACCTGGAAAGAGCAAGAAACGACTCATCTATGAGAGTCGCCGTCACTTATGGGAAGAGCCCTTCCTTTACCGTGTACTGCGCCGATGGATTGCTAAGGCGATGTGTGCCCATACCCGAGAGCACACGAATCATTGAGAAGTGCCATGCATCGCCATACGGGGGACACTACGGCGTGTTTCGTACACGAGGCCAAGATATGGCAAAGTGGCTTCTTTTGGCCAGCCATGTACGAAGACACAAAGGAATTTGTCGAGCGATGCCCGGAATGTCAAAAAGTTGGAGGCATCACGGCAAGAGATGCAATGCCCCTCAACTACAATTTACAAGTCGAGCTCTTCGACGTATGGGGCATTGACTTCATGGGACCGTTCACCAAGTCACATGACTGCGAATACATCTTGGTGGCGGTAGACTACGTGTCTAAGTGGGTGGAAGCAATGCCTTGCGGGGCCGCAAATGCCAAGCATGCTCGCCGGATGTTCCACGAAATTATCTTCCCAAGGTTTGGAACACCGAAGCTAGTGATAAGCGACGGAGGGTCTCACTTCATTGATAAGACCTTCCGAAGCTTCCTAAGAGAACTTGGATCAAGGCATAATATCGCTACTCCATACCACCCTCAAACCGGTGGGCAGGCCGAGACCTCAAACAAGCAAATCAAGCGGATCCTGCAAAAGACCGTAACAGAAATGGGGAAGGGATGGAAGGACAAGCTACCCGATGCACTATGGGCATACCGTACAGCATACAAGACACCCATAGGCATGTCCCCATACCAGCTCGTGTACGGGAAAACATGTCATTTACCCGTCGAGATGGAACACCGAGCGTATTGGGCCATCCGGAAATGGAACATGGACTTTAATGGTGCCGGACGCAAAAGAAAAATGGAGATAGCTGAGTTAGAAGAATGGAGAGACAAAGCTTACCACAACTCAGCTATATACAAAGAAAGGACAAAAAGGTGGCACGACAAAAAGATAAAGATAAAGGTATTTAAGGTTGGAGATAAGGTCTTGCTATTCAATTCACGGGTGAAACTCTTCGGGCATGGAAAATTAAGAAGTAAATGGGACGGACCATACACGGTTATTGACACCTCGTCACATGGAGCAATCACACTTCAAGACGACGAAGGTAAAATATTTAAGGTAAATGGTCGGCGCCTTAAAATTTATTTCGAGCCCGATAAAGATAAAGAATTTGATGTCATGCACTTGATTAATTTAAATTTTCTCTCATGATAGCTCTTTCTTATCTATATCCCGTAGTAGCTCTTTCCCTGAAATAATTTTAGCAAGCAATCAACCGAGAAAAAGAAGGGGACCTGAGGGGCCCACTACGATTCGGCCGAACCCCCTTGCTGGTTCGGCCGAACCGATACTGAACCCCAAACGGTCACTTTTTTCTTTCATCTTTTGTCTCCAACGGTCACAAGATCAAATCTCCCTGCTTAGTGCCTTCCATGCTGCGGGAAAAATCAAATTAATTCTTTCCATGCTTTTATCTATAAATGAAGGTGTTTTCTTTCATTTTTCCCTTGCACCTTTCTTCCACCTTGTCCATTTCGCACAAAAAAAAAAAAGCTTTTGCCCAGCACCATGGACGGTAGCATCCCAAGCCTCGACGTCTCCGTCACCACCGGCGAGCTTTGCCGCCAAGTCGGCCTCGAAGACATCCTTGATCATGTCTCCATTCCCGGCGAGCAAGCCTTGATGATCCATGATCTACCGCTCGCTATTGAACCTCCACCCACAGCAGCAAGAACACCCTCCAAGAGCTCTCCCGCTGCTGTGGCACCTCGCCAAAAGAAGGGAAAATCTACCCCCAAGAAGAAGAGCGCCGACGCCGCCGACAACGCTCTCCTTCCTGGAGAGAAGTACGTCGGCACCCTCGCTACCAAGAGCGGGCAGGTGGTGCACCATCAATATGAGGGCGCAACCTGCCTAGCCCCATCAAGAAGCCCGGCGAGAGGTTCAAGATCAAGGGAATCCGCGGTGGCGGAAAGCAGCTCATCCCGCCGCTCACCTCGGCGGAAAAGAGAGACGCCCGCGAATCCGTGGGCGACACTCCTCCTAAGAGGATAAGGAGGCGTCTCTCTCCCTCTCCCATCAAGAGGGCAGGGGGAATGTATGAAAGCGAGGAGGAGAAAACTCCTAAAAAAAGCCCCTACCAAATCCTCCTCGCTAAACACGTTGATCTCCGCGAAGCCCATGGACGCCTACGTGATAATGTCGCGGAGATCAAAGACGCTATTGAAGACTTGAAGGATGCCCGGGCGAGCCATCGCCGCAGCACCAACTCCAAGATCAAGCGTCTCTTCAAGGACGCGGGGAAGGAGGACGAATACGACGTTTAAAATGAACCTTCCCGCGTTCATCATTTCCCGCGAGCACATTTTTATCATTTTTTCAATTCCTCAAGATTGTAATGCGCCTGCTCTTTTAAATTTTTAATCATATTAGTGCTCCCCGGTCTTCCCTTACCGGTAGAGCAAGTTTTGTTTCGAAATATCTTTGTCTATTTTGAAGAAAACAGGCAAAAAGGCAAGTGTGGGGGGACATCGCGGAAAGCAAAGACAAACACACGCGTAGCGCGCAGAAACATCACGAGGAAAACAACACAAACACAACCTGCGAAACAGAGCACCGGTGGGGCCCGGGCCGGTTCGGCCGAACCCACAAGGGTGGTTCGGCCGAACCCTGGTGGGTCCCACTCAGCCCTGCTTCCTCGTGGCACTTGAGTTTGTTTCCCACACTTCCTTTTCGCCTACTTTATTTGTCAAGTTCATTACGAGACGCGAAAAACAATTACTAAAACTTGACCAACTAAAACTTGGGAAGATTTCTTTTGAATACCTTTTCCCAAGTCTCTCCCTAATGCTCTCATGATGATCTTGCACACTTTTTATTACTCGCTTCATCACCACTTGCACTGTGAACAAATAATCAAATCCATAGGACCCATGTTTCTCTAGATTATTGGCAAGTGTGATATGGCTCGACGAAATGATCTTATGCTTAGCTTACCGAGTCCTTGGGAATTTTATTTCACAAAACAAAAATACCATGGCTTCATGCTCCTCTCTTGATACAAAAATGCCTACCAATGCCATATGATGATCATACCTTGCAAAACTTACATACATATGCTGCTTGTGATTGCAATGAGCTTTACCAAAATCGAGTGACCCTAGAGAGAAACTTGTCATGCTCTCTTGATCAAGATCACGTACACTCCACAAAAAAAAAAAAAAAAAAAAAAAAAAAAAAAGGGCTAAACTCCTACACTGGGAGCTAGCACCCCACCAAAATAAAGACACTCCTCGTTTGCACCTCTTTTTACCTCTCTCTCTCTCTCAATCACGCATAAACGAGACATGGCTATGTAAAAAAAAAAAAAAAAAAAAAAGAGAAGCTCACACGAGATGAGCAATGAAAAGAAAGCTCACAAAGATGAGCAATGAAAAAGAGAGAAGAAAAGAGATGCTCAAGCATAGAGCAAGAAAAGGAAAGAAAGAAAATAAAAAGATAGCCATGTCTCGAAAATGCAAAATAAAGAGAGGTCAATTGCAATAGGAGTTGTCACTTTTTCATATCCATACACACACGCACTTCTTGATCAAGGTCTTTTGGCTTAGCAATATTTGTGATACAAGTATGCCTCTCTCATTCCCTACCGAGCTCCACATACAAGCCTAAGAAGTAGGAAAAAGAGAGGCAACACAATGCCTTGGTGAGGAAAACACTTTTTGAGCGATTCAAGAGAATCGAAGAGGAGCGGGAGTCATGTTGTTTATTTTCAAAACTTTCAAAAACCCAAGGTGCTTAGTGAGCAAAAGTATAGTGACTTGAGTCATGAGCTGTTCCACTTATCAATCATCCAAGAATACATGTTAGCCACCGTCATGTTCACAAGTAAAACGGTGTGGCTTGTAATAACATGTGTGCAGGTCTCTAAGGGGAGAGATCTCTCAACTTACGCTCCCACCTTTACTCGAGGACGAGCAAAGAGCTAAGTGTGGGGGTCTTGTTGACGGTCCTTATGGTCCAATTTTACCGTCAACATGTTGCATCTTTTTGAATCAAACACCATCACCAAGAATAGACATAGGGATTATTTCTAACAAATTCCACTAGTCTTGGTGAAATTATGAATGCAGGTGCAATTCATATGAAAACGAGGGGAAAACATGCACGAAACATGGACTTTGCAATCGACGGATTTTCCCCGGACTAAAGAATATAGTCCAAAAGCCCAAAACCACAAAACAGAGCCTCAACATCAAACCAAGCAAGTGGATTGGGCCGAGTACACAGCCGGGGAAGGCACCGAGAGAAGAATCAAGCCCGGGGAGTCCGGGCCGGTTCGGCGAACCACCCTAGTGGGTTCGGCCGAGCCGACAGGTGGGCCCCCCGGCCCATCTTTCTCCGGCGGTTTGTCACCGACGTACGGAGGTCGGTTCCACCTGCAATTAATGCCACCGACGTCCGGAACCGCCTCCAAGTTGCCGACCTTCCAAGGCTATAAATAAAGGGCTACACCCCCTCTCTCAACACACCACCAACATCAAGATACAAGACAAAACTCTCATCCTTAGGCCAAGGGCCTCTTGTATTTTAGTAGAATAGGAGAGAGGGCAAGGAAGAGGAAGGAGTGTTCCTCCCTTTTGTAAAGTGGAGTAGTATTTCCTTTTCTTTTACCTTGGCGTGTAAACACTCTTTTTGGTGATTTATACGTGGTGATCTACTTATCTATCGTGACATATCTTTGTGTTAGACGTAATTCTTGTTATACTTGTTTACGGGATCATCGCTTCGCAAGAAGTACTCTAGCTTTCTGAACTCGGTTCTAGGCCGAGGCTAGAGTAGTGGTCAATAGCATAGACGTGGTGTCTAGGGCTGGAGATCGCCTTTGTTTGCTTTGTGTGCCCCACGGTTTGTAGAGGTAGGTGGCAGGAAGTGACAGCCCTGTCATCCAAAGGAACCCTCCACGTTCGGGTATATAGTAGAGCTTTCGTAGACCGGAGTGGCTTGGCAGACCAAGCCTAAGACGGTGCCCGAAGTAAACAAGTCTAGCTTGCGTTCGTCTACCTTTAAAGGATAAATAGATAAGAGTCACCCTCTCGACCCTGTTTTGCTACGTTGTCTTGGTTGTCCTTGGGTAAACTAACCTTGTTGCAGAAATACTCTGTTCCCTGCGGATATAAATACGATACCTTGGAATACTCCCGGGTGAAGTGCTACAACGGTATTCCGTGCGCTTGCGGATTCATTCGTGACGTAAGAAATACCAACGGGGACCACGCGATCGCCCGATCAACCCTGCCGGGACGTACGGGAAGAAGGCCGATGGGACAACACCGAAGCTCGACTAACACTCTCCCTCTCTCCCTCCTGTAACTCGAGCTCCATCCCTGTGACTATAAAGGGGTGTGAGTCTTCACGTACGCACAACAACACACAGCGAACGAACGCATCACACGCCACATCACGCGCGGGACTTGGAGCGTGCTCCTCTCCCTCCTCTCCTATACTCGTATTTCCACCTTGGCGCAAGGAACACGACACCGTGACACACCCCCCCGCGCTGGACGTAGGGAGCTTTCCCGAACCAGCTTAAACCCTCGTGTCTTCCCTTGTGCACCACCCGGCCTAAAACGCGCGACCCCGGGACAAATTCTACCGTCGGTGGTTCGAACACCGACACCCACCTTTGTGAGTAGAGTTACTTGTTTATCTTGTTCTTGCTTGTTCTTCGATTGCTTGCAGGAATTACCCTCGTGGTTTGGTTGATCGTGCTCCGCAAGATCGTGATTAACGGTTGGAGTTGGTGTATCGGTTGCTAAGGCGCATCCTTGTTGGCTGTAGTCGGGTTGTGAACGTCTCTCCGGTCTAAATCAAAGTTATCCCCTCTCATCGAAAGATCGGGAAGCACCCGTGTAGTCATCGGGAAGGGCACCACCTCTCTCAACTCGAACCATCCGAGCAGCTTCGTGGTGGTCGAGTCGATGTGCTCTTTCTCCTCTTAGGCTCCGGAACAATCTCACCACTGCCATCATCACTAGGGATATCGGATTCCTCCCCTCGGATTCTTCAACATAGGCTGCGGTGTCCTTCCTTCCGGGAACCTTGGTTCTACCAATCCGACAATGACCTCGATAGGGAAAAGACATATCGATCATAAGGAATGCAAGAAAAGATTCACGATTATAACGATTCACTTGTGACTGCAATTGCCGAACGGAAGTTCCGTTCGGGACGGAAGTTCCTTCCTGGAACGGAAGTTCTGTTCGGGCTAGAACAAGAACATGAAAATCACCATCAATCAACCAAGTGAAACAATATTCACAAGATGGGCAACATGAACATATGATCAACTCCAAATTTTTCAAGTACAAAAACAAGCAATGTTTTCGCAAATCCTTTTATGAGATAGTGACAACAATCAATTTCACAAAGATGCACAAAACTTCATTCCACGTTAGAAGAATCAAGTATATTGAGTTCACTCCTAAGCTCACAAAACCTTCTCTCATCTAGGGGCTTGGTGAAGATATCGGCCAATTGTTTATCGGTTCTCACATAGCTAATCTCAATCTCCCTTCATTGAGTGGTATCTCAAGAAGTGGTGTCGGATGTCTATATGCTTAGTCCTATTGTGATCAACGGGGTTGTATGCAATCATGATGGCACTCTCATTGTCACATAGGAGGGGAACTTTGGTCAAAGTGTATCCAAAGTCCTTTAGAGTTTGTCGCATCCATAGTAGTTGTGCACAACAACTACCGACCGCAACATACTCCGCTTGGGCCGTGGAAAGGGCAACAGAATTTTGTTTCTTTGGTGACCATGACACGAGGGACCTACCCAAGAATTGGCAAGTCCCGGATGTACTCTTCCAATCCACCTTACATCCAGCGTAGTCGGCATCGGAATAGCCAACTAGCTTGAACTTGGCACCCTTGGGATACCACAACCCTATGTTTGGAGTGTGAACCAAATATCTCAATATTCTTTTAACGACCACCAAGTGGCTCTATTTTGGAGCGACTTGAGATCTTGCACACATGCACAAGCTAAGCATGATATCGGGTCTAGATGCACAAAGGTAAAGCAAAGAGCCGATCATGGAGCGATATACCTTTTGGTCGACCGCTTTACCATTCACATCCAATCCTAGATGACCATTTGTTTTCATCGGAGTCTTGCTTAGCTTTGCCTTGTCCATGTCAAATTTCTTGAGGATGTCCTGGGTGTACTTGATTTTGCTTATGAATGTTCCTTCTTCTAGTTGTTTGACTTGAAAACCTAGAAAGAACTTCAACTCCCCAATCATCGACATCTCAAATTTCCTAGTCATGATCTTTGCAAACTCATCACAAAAAGATTGGTTAGTAGAACCAAATATTATGTCATCGACATATATTTGGCAATATTATGTCATCGACATATATTTGGCACACAAATAAATCACTTCCAACTTTTCTTATGAAGAGGGTAGGATCGGCCTTGCCCATTATGAAGCCCTTGTCGATGAGGTATCCCTTGAGGTGTTCATACCAAGCTCTTGGAGCTTGCTTGAGCCCGTAGAGAGCTTTGAGAAGCTTGTACACGTGGTGAGGCTTCTTTGAGTCTTCGAACCCGGTGGTTGTTGCACATAGACTTCTTCTTGAATTGGATCGTTGAGGAACGCACTCTTCACATCCATTTGATATAGCTTGAAGCCATGGTGTGTAGCATAGGTGAGCAATATACGAATTGACTCAAGCCTTGCTACCTGTGCATATGTATCTCCAAAGTCCAAGCCTTCGACTTGTGAATAGCCTTTTGGAACAAGTATTGCTTTGTTCCTCACCACCACACCGTGTTCATCTTGCCTACTTCGGAACACCCACTTGGTTTCCACAACATTTTGCTTCGGCCTTTCCACCAAAGTCCACACCTTGTTTCTTTCAAAGTTGTTCAACTCTTCTTGCATGGTCACCATCCAATCCGAGTCTTGTCGTATACTTGCCTTATGGGTATACAGATGATGAAGAAATGGATACACAAAGACATGGTAGCAAATCGAGAAGATACGAGATAAAGGCAATATGTAACAGATCGGTCTTCGACCGATCCGGGATAATAGAAGAACACTGTAGACCGGTATGGAAACAAGGCGGATACTAAGACCGGTATACAATGACGTGAGAAGCAAGTTATAGAACAATTTGTAGTCCGATTAGGACTCGGATCAATAAAGAAAGTTAGAGATAGAATCCCATATATGTAATTCATGTAATCGGCTAGGACTACGATTGTAACCCTAGCTCCCCGGACATATAAGGCGGAGCAGGGACCCCCACGATGAGGACATCAACGACGTACATACGACGACGAACGACGACGAACGAACGACGACGAACGACGACGCCCCACTCCAAGCCGGTGCGCCTCCCCAAGCCGCGCCCCTCTAGTGGGCCGTCAAGATGGAAGCCCTATCATCAAGACGACGTATTCCGGTCCGATTACTCGGGCCCGTGCAAGAGAATTGAGCTTCGTCATCACTGTTAAAGAACTTTGGGCCGGAAGACTAGAGGATGGGCCAACAAGAGGCCCATATAGGAGACTAGGGTTGGGCACCGGCCGCGCTACGGTACCCACGGGTACTGTTCACGCGCCGCCCCCTCCCCCTATTTAGATAGAGACTCTCTTTTATTTCAGACTTGAGTTTTGTTTTAGTATTAGCCTAGCTATACATTCCGTCCCTTCGACGTTGAATTCAGAACTCCACCTTCGTGCAATACATCAGATTGCTCGCCTCTTATTCTTGCTTGTTCTTCGATTGCTTGCAAGGATTGATCCTCGTGATCAGAGTTGAATTTGTTTAACTGCAGGTTCAATAACCATCGGAAGTTGGTTCAGCGATTGCATTGGCGCTTCGGGCTTGCTCGACGTAGTCGGATCGTGAGGGTCAACATCCACCAATCGAAATTATCTACACTCACCGAAAGATCGGGCACTCTACACCTATCAAGTGGTATCAGATTTCCGGTGTTTCTCGGTGAGTTTATCCAAGCCACATAAACCACAAACTACAAAAAAAATTGACCCCGATACGGTTTTGAGCCTTGCACTTTCGTTCAATAATTTGCGTTGTTGAGTTTTTGTGCTTTCGCTTTGATCGTTGCTTGGTACATCGTGTTTTCATCGTCTTCCGCCGCCGCTCATCCCACCGTTTTCCGCTTGAGTCCTGCCGTCGCGCCCACCATCGAGATCACGCCGCCGCCGTTGTCATATTGTGTTTTCCTTTCGCCAAGTTTTTTTTCCTCTCGCGTCCAAGAGTCCTACTCCGGTTCTATCGTCGTGTTTTTCCTTTGCAGGCGTCCGTTTCGTCTTTCCTTCGGTCGCACGTTGCCAAGGCGAGCACGTGAGTTGTGTTGGTCGTTTTTCTTCCGTCACCGTGAGTCCGTTTCGTCTTTCCTTCGATCGCGTATTGCTTCGGCCGTTTAAGCCGAGTCGGTTTCGTCTTTTGGTGTCCCACAATCGTGGTCGATTTGGTCGCGTTTGGTTCGGCCGCGTGGTCGTTCTTCCTCCAACGCCGAGAGTCCGACTTGTGTTCACGGTCGCTTTCTTCTTTTGTTTCCCTCGCCGAGTCTTGCCCCGTCTCACGAAGTTAAGAGCAGTCGCACAACAACAAGTTTCGGCCTTACTCTAGAGAGAGAGAGAGAGAGTTTCGGCCTTTTAATTACCGTTTTACCCCTGCTCTCTCCGGAAAAAGTGTGTGTGGTGACTTGGTCATTTTGTTCCTCTTGTTCATATAATCCGTTTTTGAAGTTCGCCCCGTGAAAAAAAAAAAAAACTGAAAAAAAAGGGAAAACAGAAACAAAAAAAAAAAAAAAAACAACAATTGAAAACTAAAAAGGGGTGAGCCGAGGTTCCAAGAGTCGCCACACTCCTTTTCCGTTTCAGCCTCGTCGGTTCCTTTGCGTGGTACTCTCCTTTCTTGTTTTCCTTCGTCGACCTTTGTTTTCTCCTCTTTCTTTTCACTTCACCTTTTCGTCTACACTTGTGCCGGCAGCGATCTGTTTGCGTTTAGCACCATTATTCAGCTTTGCAATTATTGATTGACTTGTGCTAACCCTTGAATTGAGTGCAGCCTCCTAGCTCCACAAATTTTCTACTACGAGCAGGTATCGTTTCACCGGGCAATCGCTCCTCCAATCTTCCACCGGTTTTACCGTGGTTGCAGTTCACTTGCGCGCTTGGTAAGAACGAGTAAGAGTTTGATAACAGCTTTCCGATTGAGGCTTTTCATCCACCATTAAACCTCTCGTCGTAGGCTATTTTTGTGGTTGTTTGGTTTTTGCTTGTGTTGCTATGACAGAACCAGGCTCGAAGTCGGAGGCGCCCTCCATCCAGGATGTCCAGGTGCAGGTTGATGGCCTCACGAGTGACATGAAGCTGATGCACGAGCGACTTGATTCGACGATCCAGTCGTCGAATGCACGTTTTGATCAGCTCGACCTCGCTGATACGGCTGCCCACACTACACTCGAGACGATTTTGACACGTCTTGAGACCATGACGACGCAGCTTAGGACGGTGACGACGCAGCTCGCGGAGTTACGGACTACACGTGACTACGGCGCCGACACCGAGCAGGACGACGACAATCGTCGCGGTCGTGCTCGTAGAGTACGTATTCCTCCTAATGATTCCTTTGCCAGAATTAAATTTAAGATTCCTACTTTTAATGGCAAATATGATCCTGCAGCTTATCTTGATTGGGAATTAGAAGTTGAACAAAAGTTTGCATGCCATGATATTCC
The DNA here is from genome assembly GCA_031894775.1 of Chloris gayana. Classification (NCBI taxonomy): domain Eukaryota; kingdom Viridiplantae; phylum Streptophyta; class Magnoliopsida; order Poales; family Poaceae; genus Chloris; species Chloris gayana. Next base: position 90,070 of record JAUNZO010001906.1, on the reverse strand, counting down.
TGCTAATTTACAAGTTAAGGCTGCTATTAGTGAGTTTACTGAGTTTGCTTTAATTTGGTGGCGTGAGTATACACAAAAATATCCTGATAATATTCCAGCCACTTGGGCAGAGTTAAAAACAGCCATGCGTCACCGTTTTGTCCCATCATATTTTGCTAGAGATTTGCTTAATCAAATGCAGCGTTTTCAACAAGGTTCGCTTTCCGTAGAGGATTATTATCAAGCTTTGCAAAAGGGTATGATTTGCTGTGGTTTAGTTGAACAGGAGGATGCTGCTATGGCTCGTTTTAGGGGTGAGTTAAATCGTGAAATTCAGGACATTCTTGATTATAAGGATTACAATGATATGACCACCTTATTTGAATATGCTTGTAAAGCTGAACGTGAAGTGCAGGGACGACGATCTTCGTCAAGAACTAACACTTTTGCAGGGTCCAAGACGCACACTTCAGCCCCACGGTCGGCGCCTCCTTCTTCCACATCGCGCGACCACACGTCGTCAACCACGGTGCCATCCACAACAGCGCGCGACCACTCTTCGTCATCCAAGTCTAGCGCGCCGCCGGCAAAGCCTGCCTCGACCACGCCTTCTTCGTCGTGCTGGACGAGCTCGTGACATTCGGTGTCACCGCTGCAAAGGGTTTGGCCATGTTTTTCGTGATTGTCCAAATAAGCGAACAATGCTGATTCGTGATGATGGTGAGTATTCTTCCGCTAGTGATTCCGAAGATGTTCCACATTCTCTTGTTGCTAACCATGCAGATAATGCGGAGCTTCATGTCGACTCTAGTGCCGCCGACAGGTATGCAAATCTTGTTGTGCAGCGTGTTCTTAGTACACAGGTCGTTCGGGATGAGAAGAACCAGCGCCACAACATTTTTCATATCAAAGGCGTTGTGCAAGAAAGAGCGATTCGCATAATCATTGACGGTGGCAGTTGCAACAATTTGGCTAGTCTAACATTGGTGGAGCAGTTGGCATTGCCAACAAGGAAGCATCCACATCCCTATCACGTTCGGTGGCTGAATGATGGCGGTAAAATAAAGGTAACGCGCTCGGTACGTGTTCCTTTCTCTCTTGGTGCCTATTCTGATTTTGTGGATTGTGATGTTGTTCCAATGGAAGCATGCTCTTTGTTGCTTGGTCGTCCTTGGCAATATGATGTTGATAGTCTTCACCATGGTCGTTCCAATTATTATTCTTTCATGTTTAAGGGTCAGAAAATTGTTATTCATCCTATGACACCTGAACAAGTTTTAAAAGATGATATGGCTAGAGCGGCAAAAGCTGCAAAATTGCTTAAATCACCTCCTATTGCACCTGTTCAACCTGAGATTAAATTGAGTAATCCTATCTTGCTTGCTACACGTGCTGATTTTGATGAGTTACATGATGCTAATCTGCCTTGCTATGCGCTTGTTTGCTCTCGTATGCTTGTTTCACTAGATGAGGCGCCTATGTTGCATATTCCTCCTGCTGTTGCTAACCTTTTGCAGGACTATAAAGATGTGTTTCCCGCTGAATTGCCACCAGGACTTCCTCCAATTCGTGGCATAGAACATCAAATTGATCTCATTCCAGGCGCACAGCTCCCTAATCGCGCTCCGTACCGTACAAATCCTGAAGAGACGAAAGAAATTCAGCGTCAAGTGCAAGCATTGCTTGACAAAGGTTACATTCGTGAGTCTCTTAGTCCTTGTTCGGTTCCTGTTTTGCTTGTCCCTAAAAAGGATGGTTCATGGCGTATGTGTGTAGATTGTCGCGCAATTAACAATATTACAATTCGTTATCGATATCCTATACCACGCCTTGATGATATGCTTGATGAACTTAGTGGTGCCACAATTTTCTCTAAGGTTGATTTGCGTAGTGGTTACCATCAGATTAGAATGAAATTAGGAGATGAATGGAAAACGGCTTTTAAAACTAAATTTGGCTTGTATGAATGGTTGGTTATGCCGTTTGGTTTGTCTAATGCTCCTAGCACTTTCATGCGCTTAATGAATGAAGTTCTTAGACCTTTCATTGGAATCTTTGTTGTTGTCTACTTTGATGATATTCTTATATACAGCAAATCCATGAATGAGCATTTAGATCACTTGCGTGCTGTTTTTGATGCTTTGCGTGCTGCTCACTTGTTTGGTAACATGGAAAAATGCACTTTTTGCACGCAACGTGTTTCGTTTCTTGGATATGTTGTCACTTCGCAGGGAATTGAGGTAGATGGCAACAAGGTGGACGCCATACAAAGTTGGCCTCAACCGACGACGGTTACACAGGTTCGCAGTTTTCTTGGTCTTGCAGGTTTCTATCGTCGTTTTGTGAAGGATTTTAGCACCATCGCTGCACCGTTGCACGAGTTGACCAAGAAGGGTGCGCCATTTGAGTGGGGTGCACCACAAGAATTTGCCTTCACCACTTTAAAGGAACGGTTAACCCATGCTCCTCTCTTGCAATTGCCTAATTTTGATAAAGTGTTTGAATTGGAATGTGATGCTAGTGGAATTGGTTTGGGTGCTGTTTTGTTGCAAGATCATAAACCCATTGCTTATTTTAGTGAGAAGTTAAGTGGTGCTGCTCTTAAATATTCCACTTATGATAAAGAACTTTATGCTTTAGTGAGAACTTTGCAAACATGGCAGCATTATTTATGGCCTCGCGAGTTTATTATTCATTCTGATCATGAGGCTTTGAAACATATTAGAACCCAAACTAATCTGAACCGTCGTCATGCTAAATGGGTTGAATTCATTGAATCTTTTCCGTACATCATTAAACATAAAAACGGGAAGGAAAATGTGATTGCTGATGCTTTGTCTCGTCGTTATACGATGCTGTCCCAACTAGACTTTAAAATTTTTGGTTTGCAAGCTTTGAAAGATCAATATGTGAATGATGCTGATTTTTATGATATTATGGTGCATTGTAAGGATGGCAAACCTTGGGGCAAATTTCATATGCAGGATGGGTTCTGTTTCGTGCTAACAAGCTGTGTATTCCAGTTGGTTCGGTTTGTCTTTTGTTGTTGCAGGAGGCGCATGGAGGTGGTCTTATGGGTCACTTTGGCGTTTTCAAGACACATGAGGTGTTGGCTGACCACTTCTTTTGGCCACGGATGCGCCGTGATGTTGAGCGCCTTGTTGTACGCTGTACTACATGTCGAAGGCTAAGTCTCGTTTGGGTAATCATGGTTTGTATATGCCCTTGCCAGTCCCCTCTTCTCCTTGGCATGATATTTCGATGGATTTTGTTTTGGGATTGCCTAGAACTAAGAAGGGGAGGGACAGTATTTTTGTGGTTGTTGATCGCTTCTCTAAAATGGCTCACTTTATACCATGTCATAAAACTGATGATGCCTCCAATATTGCTGCATTGTTCTTTAGCGAAATTGTTAGATTGCATGGAATTCCTAAAACAATTGTCTCCGATCGTGTTGCTAAGTTTCTTAGTCATTTTTGGCGTTCTCTTTGGCATAAACTAGGAACTAAGCTGCTGTTTAGTACTACTTGTCATCCTCAAACTGATGGGCAAGCCGAGGTAGTAAATAGAACTTTGTCTGCTATGCTTAGAGCTGTTCTTGATAAAAATTTGAGACGTTGGGAAGATTGTTTACCTCATGTTGAATTTGCTTATAATCGTGCTACACATTCTACCACCAAGATGTGTCCTTTTGAGGTTGTTTATGGCTATGTTCCTAGGGCACCTATTGATTTGTTTGCTATTGATGCTGAAGATGAACCAAATGTTGATGCTCTTGCTCATATTGATCACATGAAACAATTGCATGAAGAAACCCAACAGAACATTGCTGTTGCTAATAAAAAGTATCAAGTTGCTGGTAGTAAAGGTCGAAAACATGTTTCTTTTGAACCTGGTGATTTGGTTTGGTTGCACTTGCGTAAAGATAGATTTCCAACTTTGCGTCGTTCTAAATTGATGCCTCGTGCTGCTGGTCCTTTTAAAGTGCTAACCAAGATTAACGATAATGCTTATGTTCTTGACTTGCCCATGGAGTTTGGTGTTTCCACGAGTTTTAATGTTGCAGATTTGAAACCATACTTGGGCGAGGATGATGAGTTGCCGTCGAGGACGACTTCACTTCAAGAAGGGGAGGATGATGAGGACATCAACGACGTACATACGACGACGAACGACGACGAACGAACGACGACGAACGACGACGCCCCACTCCAAGCCGGTGCGCCTCCCCAAGCCGCGCCCCTCTAGTGGGCCGTCAAGATGGAAGCCCTATCATCAAGACGACGTATTCCGGTCCGATTACTCGGGCCCGTGCAAGAGAATTGAGCTTCGTCATACTTGTTAAAGAACTTTGGGCCGGAAGACTAGAGGATGGGCCAACAAGAGGCCCATATAGGAGACTAGGGTTGGGCACCGGCCGCGCTACAGTACCCACGGGTACTGTTCACACGCCGCCCCCTCCCCCTATTTAGATAGAGACTCTCTTTTATTTCAGACTTGAGTTTTGTTTTAGTATTAGCCTAGCTATACATTCCGTCCCTTCGACGTTGAATTCAGAACTCCACCTTCGTGCAATACATCAGATTGCTCGCCTCTTATTCTTGCTTGTTCTTCGATTGCTTGCAAGGATTGATCCTCGTGATCAGGTTGAATTTGTTTAACTGCAGGTTCAATAACCATCGGAAGTTGGTTCAGCGATTGCATTGGCGCTTCGGGCTTGCTCGACGTAGTCGGATCGTGAGGGTCAACGTCCACCAATCGAAATTATCTACACTCACCGAAAGATCGGGCACTCTACACCTATCACCCCCCCCGAAAAGGATCCGAGACTTCGCAATTAGCAAATCGCTAAAGGCAATACATAACATACGGGACGTAGGGTATTACTCTCGATTTGAGGGGCACTGAACCTGTCTAAAATCGTGTGTTCCTGTGTGTTACGTGTGTTGCACCATCGAATTCCACGCTCGTGAGGGACCGGGTAGTACTAGTCCCGAGTTTAAGACTCGACATTTGGTGCGCCGGGTAGGGGTCCCGGCGAGTTCCTAGCGAGTTCGATGGCCACTTCGTTCGTCGTCGACTTCGAGCCCGGCTTCAAGATTCGCTTCGGGTCTCTCGACTTTGAAGCCGACTCGGACGGGAAATTGTCTTTGATGAATCCGACTTGTTGCCAGGCCGCTGCTTCTAAAGCGCGATCACCTGCCACGGTTGATACGTCCGACTCGGAACTTAGCGGGTCCGACGCAGCTTTAGCGCGAAACATCGGGCTCCCTACGCTTATGCCTCGGAACGGTGTCCGGGCTACAGCGCAAAGCTGTTCTACCGAGCTGGATATTGATTCCGAGGAAGACGCTCCGGTCTTCTTCCAAGTGTTCATGACAGGACCGGTTATACGCCAACTCACTCCTGAGGAAGCTGCTGAAGAAGCGGCAAGGATGGCGAGAGCCGAAGCTGAACGCGATCGTCGTGAAGCGAGAAGAGGCAAATAGAGATGAACAACTTCCGCCACCTTCGGCCGCGGATCCGCGCACAAGTGCTACTTGCTTTAGCTGGAGGAAGCGCCCTGCGACCGCTCCCCGGCCACGGGCCCGCTACGGAGCGGTCCGGAGACCCGGACGAATCCCCGAGGATACAACAACCGACGAGGATGTCGCGGTGGAAGACGCCATCGATCTTCCAGCAGAGCTTTGGACTTAAGTTCCATGGAGGTAGAGATGAATGGTGCTCGGGTCTTCACATCGCCGGTCCACAATATTGTGGGAGTGAAACAGATTCTTGAGACAATACCGAGAAGAGGTCCTCAATGCCACGCCGGGATTACGGCGCGCGCTGAATTTAGTTGATGCGGCGGCTCTACGAACAAACCAGCTCGTCCATGATCGAGTGGAATCTTCCGGTCGCTCGCATTCCCATTCGGAACGACCGACAAGGGCCCGGTCCGACGGAGCTTCTTCCGGAGGAAGGCTAGCACCCCGGCGTACCCCGATCACGGATGCACATGAACGAGCTCCCAACCAAGATTTGCGTGTACCGCTCAATGATAACCATGATGTTCGGAACGTGCTGATTGATCGTCATGCGAGAAAGAGTGGAGGAGCGAATGAGGCATGAGGAGGATGAGAGGTGACGGACCGGTCATGTGGATGATCGCCCTCGGGATCTTGCCCCACCCCGAGTGCAACGGGCCGGCAGCTTCGGCGCCACCCACCAATGCAAATTATCCGCGCGACGATCACCGAGGGCATGGTAGTAGGCATGCCCATCGAGATGGACGACGCCGCGACACTAGAGATCGAAGAGGACGAGACAACCGGGATAGAGACGCTGAACCCCGACGCACGAACAATGATCGTCAAGCGGCACCACCACCTCCGCCTCCATCGCAACATGCAGAACCGGCGAACAATGATCGTCAAGCGGCACCACCACCTCCGCCTCCGCCTCCTTCACGGAACGCGGAGCCGGCGAATAATGATGGACAAGGTGGTTCGGGAGATAGATACCAGGACGACCGTTATTACGACTATTCCGACGATGACGGGGATCGTAATTACCGGCATCGCCCTAGCCGTCGATCTCCGTCACCGGTCCGGACTAGTCCGGAAGATGATGAATACTCCGTAATCCCCGCTTTTACGCGAGATTTACGTATCTGCAAATACCCCGGGGATTTAAGCCTGGGGCCATTGACAAATATGATGGCAAAGCATCTCCGGCCGAATGGCTCCGTATGTACACTACGGCTATTCGATCAGCGAGGAGGAGACACGTTCGTGCTAGCTAATTATCTACCGATGTGCATGGAGCAGGCTGGATGCTTATGGTTGCAATCCCTGCCCGAGAGATCCATCTCTTCGTGGGGAGACCTCACCAAAAAGTTCGTAGAAAACTTCCAGGCGACTTGTGAGAAGCCGGGGAATTACTTCGACCTCAATAGGCTGAAGCGAAGCCCGACGAAACCCTCACTGATTTCATCGGGCAATTCTGCAATAAGAAGGCCTTAATCCCCAATGTTCCTGATCAGCAAGTGATTGCAGCATTTCAAGCTGGCGTTCGAAGTGAAGCATTGGTTCATAAGATTGGGAGACGAAATCGAAACGTCACCATGACGGCGTCGAGAATGCTTCAAGATAGCAGATGATTACACTCGCTGGAGAATCAAATGTAGTCAATCTGCGCGGGAACAAAGGGAAGGAGTCGAAGCATGACCAAGGCAACCGGTCTGGATCCGGGAATGACAAGAAGCGCAAGGCTGATCACTTTGTTGCAGCTGTTGACCGGTCTCATGGAGGAGATCGGCCAACACCCCCTAAAAGAGGTCCAAGAGAATGATTGTCGTTTGAAACACTTACTGGATGGCCCTTGTATGATTCATAATGGGAATGATAAAGCTAAAGAGTGCTTCCTGTTAAGGCCATTTGCTCAATTTGCCTTAAAGGTCGCACCTCGATCCGCTTACGGGAATCGAGAAGGATGACAAGGGCAAGGATAAGGACCGTGAAGACAATGAGGATGATGAAGGTTTCCAGGAACCAGCCCGACAGGTGAACATGATCTATGGAGGCCCGGACGCATATGAGTCAAAGCGGAAGCAAAAATTGTCGTTCGGGAGGTTAATGCTGTTGCTCCGGCAACTCCTGAATATCTTCGGTGGTCCGAGGTCCCCATTACATTTAGCAGGGCAGATCATCCGGAGGTACTACCGAAAGCTGGAAAGTATCCACTCATCCTTGCCCCCATTGTTCAGAAGGTGCGATTAAAGAGAACTTTCATCGACGGGGAAAGCTGTTTGGATATCTTGTTCGCAAAGACTCTGCCTGAGCTTGGCCTGACTGTGGCTGATTTAGAGCGCAGTGTTTCTCCGTTCCATGGTATAATACCCGGGCGGAATAGTTACCCTTTGGGGCAGATTTCTCTGCCGGTGACTTTTGGGACGAAAGAAAACTATAGAAGGGAGAATATCATCTTTCGGGTGGCTGACATAGACTCGGCATATCATGCCATCCTCGAAAGACCGGCTCTAGCAAAATTTATGGCCATCCCAAATTATCAATACTTGATGTTGAAGATGCCTGGGCCAAACGGGGTTCTGTCATTCCGGGATGATATCAAGACCGCTTATGCTTGTGAGGTGCACAGCACCGAATTGGCATCTCGAGGCTAATTCGGAAGTTGAACGTCGAGAAATCGGGAAGCAGCTGAAGCTCGGAAGTTCAGGCAAGGATAGAGGATGAAGTCCCGGTCAAGAAGATTGCAAAGGAGAAATTGAAGGCTGATATAGTGGTTTCCAAGACTGTTCAGCTTGATGAGTCGGACCCCTCCAAGGTCACCCATATAGGGGCTGACTTGGGGGATAAATAGGAAAGCGCGCTCATTCTTTTCCTCCAGGAAAATAGGGATATCTTCGCATGACAGCCCTCGACATGCCGGGTGTCCCTAGGGAGAAGATTGAGCACGCACTGTTGGTGCGTCCTGATGCGAAGCCGGTGAAACAGAAGCTCCGGAGGTTTGCTCAAGACCGTAAGGAAGCTATCAAGAAAGAGATAACTAGGTTGTTAGCAGCTAAGTTCATTAGGGAGGTGTATCATCCAGATTGGCTTGCCAATCCGAGTGCTTGTACCAAAAAAGAATACTAAAGAATTAAGAATGTGCGTTGATTATACTGATCTCAACAAAGCTTGCCCCAAAGACCCTTTCGCGCTGCCTCGAATTGACCAAGTTGTTGATTCGACTGCTGGCTGCGAGCGTCTTAGTTTCCATGATGCTTATTCGGGGTATCATCAAATACCGTTAAGAGTTGAGGATCGGATAAAAACCGCGTTTATCACCCCCTTTGGAGCATACTGCTACACGACTATGCCGTTTGGATTGAAAAATGCTGGAGCTACGTATCGGCGTGGCATACAACGTTGTTTGGATTCGCAATTAGGAAGGAATGCAGAAGCTTATGTTGATGATATAGTGGTCAAGTCTCGAGAAAGCGAAGATCTCCTCTCCGACCTGGCGAGAGACCTTTAGTAATCTACGGAACTTTTCCATGAAGTTAAACCCGGGAAAGTGTGTCTTTGGAGTTCGTTCCGGAAATTACTTGGATTCTTTGGTATCATGGAGAGGTATTGAAGCCAATCCGAGAAAAAATTCAGACGATTGTTAACATGCAACCCCCGAGTTGTTTGAAGGATGTCCAGAAGGCGACGGGCGGTATGGCATCTCTTAGTCGTTTCATCTCAAGGCTGGGAGTACGAGGACTTCCGTTCTTTAAGTTGCTCAAAAAACAAGATAAGTTTGAGTGGACTAGTGAAGTTCAAGCCGCACTTGATCAACTTAAAGATTATCTCGGTAACCCTCCGGTATTGGTCCCGCCGGAGCTCTGATGAGGTTATTCGAGTTATATATCTCTACAACAACCCATGTGGTGAGCACGGTTACGCGGTTGACGAGGAAGGAAGAAGGACACCTGCAGTTGGTACAACATCCGGTCTATTTTGTAAGTGAAGTTCTTACTGAGTCTAAGATAAGGTATCTCCAAGCTGCAGAAGTTAATATATGCTTGTAGTGATAACTTCTCGGAAGCTTAAGCATTATTTCCAAGCGCATCCCATTGAGGTTAAGACCGGATTTGCCATTGGAGATATTGTTCGCAATCGGGAAGCAATTGGACAAGTTGCTAAATGGGCTATAGAACTTGGCCGGTATGAAATTACGTTCTCTTCGCGGACGGCTATTAAGGGACAAGCCTTAGCTGACTTCATAACGAGTGGCTGGAAACACAAGTGCCGCGGGAGATTCAAGCATTGGAGTATTGGGAGATGTTCTTTGATGGGTCCCTGCAGCTTTCGGGCGCGGGGGCTGGTGTGGTCCTTCTCACTCCACAAAAGGAAACGCTTAGATATGTGTTGCAAATGCATTTTCGAGCTTCAAACAATACAGCAGAATATGAAGCTTTGCTTCATGGGCTTAGAGTAGCCGTTTCGTTGGGCGTCCGACGATTGGATATATATGGTGATTCGATGTTAGTGATCAGCCAAGTCAACAAGGTATGGGATGCTCATGATGATCATATGATTGCTTATCGTCAAGAGGTTCGGAAACTTGAAGACAAATTTGATGGTTTGCGATTTTCTCATATACTTGCGCGGAAATAATTCTGCTGCGAATGAGTTGGCTAGACTGGGATCTTCGCGACGGACGGTTCCTCCTGGCGTTTTTCTTCGGGTGTTGGATAAACCGTCTATAAAGATGGAGCCCAAGGTTATTATTACAGAAATCGAAGATAAGGCGATCTCGGAAAGTCAAGAGGAAAAAGCGGTCTTGAAGAACCGGTCTGATAATCCGGGTTTGCCGAGAAAAGACCGAAGATGGATTCAATACTTGGTGGAATTCAGCCATTGGATGTTATGATTATTGATTCCGATTGGCGTACTCCGTATCTTGACTATTTGCAATCCGGCAAAACACCGAGAGGATAAGGTGGAGAAGCAAAGATTAGAAGTTCGAGCCCGCAATTATTTAATTCTCGAAGGAGAGTTGTATAAGCGTGGAGCCAATATTTTGATGAAGTGTGTGTCGGTTTCCGATGGTATTCAATTGCTTGAAGACATACACAAGGGGATTTGTGGAAACCATGCTTCTTCGAAGACATTGGTTGGGAAGATATTCGAACGGGGGTTTTATTGGCCAACAGACGACGGATGATGCGCATAGAGTGGTTAAGAACTGTCAAGGATGCCGGTTTTTGCAAGACAACCTCATACTCCGACTCGGGAGTTGCAATTAATTCCAATGACTTGGCCTTTCTCTACTTGGGGGCTGGATATAGTGGGACCTTTTAAGCGGGCACCGGGAGGATTCACGCATATTTTCGTGGTGGTAGACAAGTTTTCTAAGTGGATTGAGGTTGAAGCGAGTTACTAGCACGACTACGGTCCGTGCAATCAAGTTTTTGCAGAATATTTTTGTACGTTTTGGGGTTCCATACAGTATTATTACTGATAATGGGCCTCAATTCACTTCAGAGTCTTTCAAAGATTATGCTTGAGAGCTTAGGGATCAAGGTGCAATATGCGTCGGTGGCACACCCGCGAGCAATGGACAAGTGGAACGAGCTAATGGAATGATTTTGACCGGTCTTAAACCAAGAATTTTCGATCGATTGAAGCCTTATGCGGGAAAATGGGTTAAGGAATTGCCCTGGGTGCTGCGGGGTTTGCGCACTAATGTTAGCGAGCTACGGGACAATCTCCTTTTTCTTTGGTATATGGATCTGAAGCCATGTTACCTACTGAAGTGAATATGGTGTCAGCTCGGGTTCAGTATTATGATGAAGAAAAATATGATGATCAACGTCGGGTTGAATTGATTGCTGCGGAAGAATTGAGAGATCGAGCTACGATTCAAGCCGCTAAATATCAACAAGGATTGCGTCGTTATCATAATCGTAATGTTCGCACGCGGGAATTTCAAATTGGAGATTTGGTTTTACGGAAGATTCAATCTAACAAGAACAGGCATAAGTTGTCACCGGTCCGGGAAGGACCTTTTTTGGTTAAATCGGTATCCAGGACCAGGGGCTTATAGGCTTATGACCTTGGAAGAGGAAGAAATTCCAAATTCTTGGAATATTGATCAACTTCGTCGTTTTTATACTTAAAGAATGTTTATTGTAAAGTTTTTCTTATTATAATAAAGTAATTTTATCTAATAATGATGTGTTTGTTTTTTGTGTCTCCATACTTTAATTTTGAATTAAATTATTGAGCCAGGGGGCTACTATGATAAAGAGTAGTCACGTGATATTTTGTTATTCTGCTATGATAAGAGCGATCTGTGATATGCCGCTATTCTTGAATAATAAGACCAGTCATTTAGTTGATGGATTGTTATGATAAGAGCAGTCCGCTGAAATTATAAGCTTATGTTTAAGACTGGTATATTCAGGAAAAGTATAGAGTCTTAGCCTTCTTTTTTATGAATACTGATTGGTAAACTCTTGTATTAAGAACAGTTTGGGAAATATTACAAACTAACTTTTTTGCTCATGCTACATCATATCTTGAGTAAATAAGTTAGTAAGCATAATGGTGAAACCAGTATTCATAAAACAAGAAAAAGTGACTGATATTTATAAGAAAACAATATAGTGGACAAAATGTTCAAATTCAAAATGGTCCTATTACAAAATCTACTCGGCGAGGACCGCTGGAGGTACCGGTGTCACCGATCTTGGGATTTCCTTCGAGCCTATCATCTAGAGTTTCTTCAGAATCAGAAGAAGTTACAATTAAATCTCTGTCAAGATCTACGAAGGCATCTTCTATTGTCCGTCCGGCGGCGATCGCGGCATCCTGAGCATCTTGATCTAGGGCAAAAGCTGCTTGTGCTACATTCGGAGGAATGCCCGACGGATCGACTGGAACATCTTCTACCAACTCGGAGACGGTACCAATGAGTGAGTTCCTTAGTTCATTGAACCGGTCTTCGAGTGGTATCGGGGTGGGCGCCATCCCGGATGAAATTAAAGTCGCAAACATCGACCGGAGTCCAAGATTGGATTATGGCGGCAATATGCCCCCTCCTGAAGCGAGCAACCAGCCTTGAGTGCTCTCCGATCCTTCTTGGGATCGCCCGGACGGCGGACTCGATGTCCATCTCGTTGGGGTCAATAGTTTGACCGCCATTGAGGTATTCCAAAGTGTGAATTGTGCCTGCGGTAAGTTCTGAAACAACAAGTGTAAATTTAAAGACTGGGTATTGCTTGAAGACCGGTATGTTCATAAGAATAATCAAGAAAAATGGGACTTACGCTCTGTGCCTGATTTCAGCTGCTCTGAATCTGCCCTTGATGTTTACATTGGATTCTTTCGGTTTTTGGGCGAGTCTTCAAGGCTTTGTCTTTCTCTGCTTGAGCTGATTTCGCTGCTTCTAATGCTTCGATCGGTTCGGCTTTCAAGCGAGCGTTCTCGATCTCTAGCATCTTGTTAGAGCGAAGTGCTTGAGCCGATATGCTATCTTTAGCGAGTGAGCTCGCCTTCAAGTTCTCCAATCCGTGCCGCTTTGTTGCTCTTCGATACGAGAGCCTTCTTCCGGTGCTTGTTCTTGAGCTGTTGTTTTTTCCATAAGAACTTCTTCAGCTTTCTTATGGGCAGCAACAAGATTCTCAAGCGCTGAAATCAAAGATGGGATCAATCGAGAAAAGGAGATAGTGGGAAAAATGTAAAATGTATAAAGGCAATTGTGGTCTAGTGGTGAAGCTTCTAGCTCTCATTCAACAGATTCAAGATTCGAGGCAAATTGAAAATGTTACTTTGATTAATTTGGCGGAGCTTGATGATTTCTTGTCGGCGTTCTTCCATCATGCGATGGGTATCCTGCAGACTGGCCTCTCTCCTCTGGAGGTCGTTTTCCTTGGCCTTTAGACGGTCGTCTGGATTTCTAGCTCACCCAATCGTTCTTGATTGGTGTTGAGTTCTTCCTGCAAGCGGGTGATAATAGCAGTCTTGGCTTCAGAGCTTTTCGGAAGAACCTAAAAAGAAAAAGAGAGTAAGAAATTTGAAGATTATAAGGGAAGTTGCTTGGAGAAATTATTAAAAGATAGAGATATACTTGGCCAGATTCCGAGAAATTCTTTAAGGCCTCTTCTTCTTGGAGGGCGTCCCATTGAGCCGTTGCGGTAAAAGTCCTTGCTCAGCTGGAACTATCCACCTTTACTTCTCCAACCACCATTTTGGCCGGTTTGGGTTCTCCGAGAAGGTTTACGAGTTGTCCTGGCCCGGCGAGGAATTTCTTCCGTCCGGACTGGTCCCAATGAGAGCTCCGGAGGAATTTGAAATAAGGTGGCTCGGGGAAGAGGGTTGTCGGAAGAGGAGCTTTCAACATTGGAGGTTTGCTTTTCGGTTTCGAGCTTGAGGCGACAGGGAGTTCCTTTGTGAGAGTCGCACTTTGAGCTTCTACGAGTTGAAGTTGCAAGAGTGGTGGTGGAGGCGCCGGGAGTGGAACCGGTCCGAAGCACATCCGGAGAAGAAGCAAGAACATTGCTAGGAGGAGCCTGTGAGGAAGATCTGGTTCTTAAAAAGCCAGCTATGTTGGCTTGGAAGCTAGAAGGAATCCTGTAAGAAAAAGCGACATTAATTAGATTAGAGCAAGGAGCTTCGGAACCTAAGAAGTTTTTTGACGGATGGAATAATTCAGAAAACTTACGTGGAGGCTTTTTAAAACCGGTGGAGGTTTTGACCTTTTTGGGTGGGCCTTGAGAAACTCCACCACTGCTATCTGCAGCTCTTTTCTCCGCTGGATTGGCTTGCGGAGTTGGAGCTGGATTCCCGGCATCAACGGGACCGGTCCGGTGACCATACCGGGACCGTTTGGGGACCTTCGACAAAGGATCAATCGAGGCAGAAGTGCCTTGAGTTTTCCCCGGAGAAGCTTCGAGGATGGCCGGAGCTGCTTGGCGATCCCTTTCGACGGCGTCTTCTTCCCGCCGACGGTCTTCAAGTTTTTGTGCCTCCGAGCGGGTATCGCCGGAAGCGGCAGGAGGAGCAGCGGGTTTACCGATGGTCAAGGCACTAGTACGTTTTCTTGTACTAGGAGCTTGAACTACGGTCCCAGATTTTGTGATTTTTGGGGCCAAGCTTGGAGGTAGAGGGAAAGACCGGTCTGTGGATTTTTGAGCCGGACCGAAGCTTGAACAGCAAGTGGAGCGGCATTATTGGCGTAGTCCTCTCCCCAAGTGTCATTAGGAGGAAGAGGAGGATGACTCCTGTAGTTGTCCATTTTCTGCAATTACAAAGATTGAGGCTTTATAAGTAAATGAAGATAATGAGTAGTAAAGATTTGATGAAACAGAAAAGAGATACTTACAGGGTCGCGAGGATTGCACGAGCTGAAGGCTAGACCCACTCTTGTACATCCGGATAGATCTGGATTCGGCTGCAGCATTTGCTTAATGCGAACCTCTAACCGCTCTTTGTCGGGAAGAAGGGTTCCATCCAAAGGCATAGCGGTGTCTTCATTGAAAAGCCAAGCTGGATGCTCTTGCCTCTTGAGGGGTTGAACTCCCCGCACTATGAAGCTCCGGAGAACTGTCTCGGCGGTGACGCCTCTAACGGTCTTCAAGTATTTGATGTTGGCGAGGAGTGCAATAACTTCATTGTCTTCTTTGAGCTTTTCCCTGGTCTCTGCAGTGGGAAAGTTCTTGGCTACTTTGGCACTGAAGGCTGGAAGAGCTGGCTGGGGATTGTCGCAGAAGAACCATCCTTTTTTCCACCGAGCTATGCTCTTGTTCAGCGACAGGGAAAAATATTCGTCCGCGCTCCGAGCATTGGATTCCTACACCACCGATTGCAGCTTGGCGGTCCGATGATGGGAGTGGGCGGATTTGGAATAAATATTGGAATAATTTGAAGTGCGGGAGGACTCCAAGGAAGGCCTCACACGGATGGATGAAAAAGGCAATTTGCGGGATGGAGTTAGGGTTGAGATTCACTAACTCCCATCCGTAAAAAGAGAAGTCCTCCGAAAAAGGAACAGCAAGGGAGATCAAGACCGCGGAGGAAAAAAGCTTTGAAGACTAGGCTGTTGAGATTCATCTATACCCCGGGGAATTTGAGCTGGGGAAGGGACACTCCGGTTTAAGATGGGTTGAGGCGGAAGATACCCATCCTTAACCGCTTCATTCGAGAGAGGACTTTGTAACCTTGCTGGGACCAAGGTCTTGAACTCCAAATGGAAGGCGATCGCGAGGAACGGAGGAAGAAGATGAGGGAACAGCGATGGATTTCTTCTTGCCCATCTTTAGAGAATGGAAAAAGAAAGCTTTGAATTGGTTAATGAGGAAGGAAGGCGCAACAGAACAAGAAGCGAATGGTGGGCGCGTGTGAGCTTCGGGAGCGGGGTTGACCTAGGTCGACTTTTCGTTTTCTTTTATAGACACATGGGATGGGCCCGGGGCTGAAAAGTTATTGGGCCTATTTTAAGAGGCCCGAGGAATGTCGTAACTATGCAATTATGACCTAACGGCCATAAGGAAATTAATGATCTGTTATCTGCGTTAATTATGACTTAACGGTCATAAGGATAAGTCGTCGTGCTTTTATAAAAAGCGGTCTGAAAAATGGAAATTTTCGGATAAAAATTAAAGCCGTGCTGAATTTTGTGATTCAGCGAGTATGAAAGAGTTAGATTTTACATCACTCGGTGATAATGGATGCCTTAGGCTATGGGTGTTAATCATCCGGCTGATTATAGGCTTTGGAGACTCAAGTCGTTGTGAGAATATAAGGGATAGACTGGTCCGATCAACCAGAATTATGGTTTTTAGTGAAATTTTGATAAGTGAATTATAAGCCCAGGCTGATTTAAGTAGTCCGTTATGTGAAATTGGTAAAAACATACGAGAGGATAAGAAATTATAGCCGGTATGACCGGTCTGAAAAATATGTTCTTAGCAAAAATTGCTGAGAGGGATGTGATTTAGTGGAATATAACCAAGCATAGTCTCTCAAGAAAGACTCTTGCATTATTTGTGATCCTCAAATGATACAAGAGTCGGGGGCTATACCTAATTAGGTGCACCTGACCGGTGCACCGTATTCAAGAGCGGTCTGCAAAAATCTCGGGAAGTGGAAAATGATGGAATTTGAAAGAAGCAATCTGTAGCAATTGGATATTGATGGAAATAACGAAGAATCAGTCAGTGGACTCTTGCAATATTTGAAAGGAGTTCAAATGATCCAAGAGTCGGGGGCTATACCCAATTGGGTGCGCCTAGCCGGCGCACCGTGAGAAAGATAAGCTATGATTACCTAATTAGGTGATATAAAAGGTGAAAAACAATAATTTTTTCGGGCTTCTTGTTAAAGCACTTATGAAGAAAAGAGAACGAGTTTGCAGCAGATTGGAGTTCTTTTTAATTTTACCATGAATGAAGACCAACAGGCGGAAGACTCGGTTAGTTTTATTCAAGGTTAAATCAAAAATTACTCGGGGGCTGCTGTCGTATACTTGCCTTATGGGTATACAGATGATGAAGAAATGGATACACAAAGACATGGTAGCAAATCGGAGAAGATACGAGATAAAGGCGATATGTAACGATCGGTCTTCGACCGATGCTGGGATAATAGAAGAACACTGTAGACCGGTATGGAAACAAGGCGGATACTAAGACCGGTATACAATGACGTGAGAAGCAAGTTATAGAACAATTTGTAGTCTTATTAGGACTCTAGATCAATAAAGAAAGTTAGAGATAGAATCCCATATATGTAACTCATGTAATCGGCTAGGACTACGATTGTAACCCTAGCTCCCCGGACATATAAGGCGGAGCAGGGACCCCCCCGAAAAGGATCCGAGACTTCGCAATTAGCAAATCGCTAAAGGCAATACATAACATACGGGACGTAGGGTATTACTCTCGATTCGAGGGGCCTGAACCTGTCTAAAATCGTGTGTTCCTGTGTGTTACGTGTGTTGCACCATCGAATTCCACGCTCGTGAGGGACCGGGTAGTACTAGTGCCGAGTTTAAGACTCGACAAGTCTTGTAACGCTTGTTCCACCTTAAGAGGTTCCAATGAGGAAACAAATGAGTAACGATGAAAAAAGGTAGTGTCTCGAGATCTAGCGGTTACCCCTCTTTGAATATCACCAAGAATGTTATCAACGGGGTGATCCTTTTCTATGCTTTCGCAAACTTGGGGATGTTGGGGCCTAGGTGCATCTTCTTCTTCTTGTGGTTCGCTTTGTTGATCATCACCTCCACCATCTTGTCATTGATCTTGGTTGTTGCCTTGATCTTGGTGGTCACCATGATTTTGGCCACCATTTTGATCTTGTTCATTTTGTGGATCTCGTGGAGGATCATGATCTTGACTTGAAGAAGATGAATCACTTTGCACTTGAGTTGGGTCTTGTGGCCTTATTTCACCAATTACCAACTTCCTTATTGCTTCACAAGGAGCTTCATCACCAACATCACTTGGATTAACTTGCTCTACTTGAGAGCCATTAGATTCATCAAATGTTACATCACGTGTGATCTCAACAATGCCGGTGGCTTTGTTGAAAACTCGGCATGCATAAACATTTGATCTGTACCCAAGTAAGAAATCTTCATTGGTGTTTGGAGCAAACTTAGAAGAACTTGGCTTCTTGTTAAGAATAAAGCACTTGCTCCCAAAGACATGAAGGTACGACACGTTAGGAATTTTACTTGGTGAGAAGCTCATATGGTGTCTTTTTCAAGATCTTGTGAAGATACAACCGGTTGGTTGCATGACAAGCGGTGTTGATGGCTTCGGCCCAAAATGTGTCGGGAATCTTGTATTCATCAAGCATGGTTCGAGAATCGAGGATTCTTCTTCGCATTCCCCTACTGCTTTTGATGATTGCGTGTCTAAGACCGAGCTTACACAATTTGGTGATGAGCAACGCGCCTTCATTACAGAAAAGTTTGACGAGCTGATGGGCCATATCAACGGCCCGATGACCCGGCTTGAGCATGTAGAGAATCAACCTCCACCGCAGCATGAGCGACACCGTAATGCTGATGATCGTGATGCTGCTCGTCTACGTCATAATCGTTGCGGTATGGGAGGTAACATTCAGCGTGCTAATAATGATGCGTTTTCCAATACTAAATTTACTATGCTTCCTTTTGTTGGTACTGCTGATCCTGATGCTTATTTAGAATGGGAACTTGCTGTTTATCAAAAATTTAATTCTCATTTAGTTCCTGCTGATCATAGTTAGACTTGTTACTAGTGAGTTTACTTTTCTCGGTGGAATGATCTTTGCAACACTCCAAATGCTGTTATTCCTGATTCTTGGACTGTTTTAAAGCAACGCATGAAATCTCGTTTTGTTCCTCCTTATTACCAACGTGATTTGCGTTTAAAGTTACAAAACTTAAAACAAGGTGATAAGTCTGTAGAGGAGTATTATCAGGAATTGATTATTGGTCTAGCATGTTGCGGTATACATGATGGTGATGAGGAACTTCGTGCTAGGTTTTTTGGAGGTTTGAACCATGATGTACAAGATATTCTTGATTATAATGATTGGAATAGGTTCAACCAATTATATCACCTTGCTCTCAAGGCTAAAAGAGATGTCCAGGACGCCGTGATACTAACCCTTTCAGGTCCAACACTGGTAGGTCTTTTCAGCATCGTTCTGATTTTGACAAGGCGAAGTTTTCAGCTTCAAAGACAGCCGCACCATCGCCTTCTACTAACACTACCTCGGAGGTGAGTAGTTTACCATCTTTGCAGATCACCGGCGCCCAAAAAGGTTGGCAACGAGTGCTTCGGCCAATAGTTCGGCCACTATTGTGTGTCATCGCTGCAAGGGTATGGGACACGTCATGAAGGATTGCCCTAGTAGATAGGCATACATTGCTGCCGCTGATGGAGACGGATACGTAAGTGCTAGTGATGTTGAAGATGATGCGTTGGCGTTAATACGGATGGCATAGAGACCGAGGTGGAAATTGATTCCATGGTTGCCGCTGCGGGTTTTCCTAACCTTATTGTGCAGCGTGTCTTGTCCGCTCGGTTGGGACAAGAGGAAAAGCAGAAAATTCAACGCCACAATTTGTTCCATCTCTATGTTGTTGTACAGGAGAGACGTGTTCTTACTATCATTGACGAGTGGAAACTGCAACAACTTGGCGAGTTCAGATTTGGTTACCAAGCTTGGATTGCCCATGCGTGCGGTTTCTCATCTGTATGACATAGTGGTAAGGCAAAGGTAACAAGCTCTGCACGTGTACATTTTTCTTGTGGTTCTTATCATGACTATGCTGATTTTGATGTTGTACCTATACAAGCAAGTTCGCTTCTATTAGGTATACCTTGGGAGTATGATAAGGATGTTGCACATCATGGTAGATCTAATACATATATTTTTGTGCATAATAATAAGAACATTATTTTGCTGCTTTTATCGCCTGCTGAAATTCAGAATCATTTTAAGGCTATTGCTGAAAATGCTAAGGATAAAACTGATAGTGTATCACCTTCTAATGTTTCACACAAAGATATTAAGTTAAAGGGAAGTGTTTACCTTGCAACTAGTGCTGCTTTTGCTAGACTTTGTGATAATTATGATGCACCATGTTATAGTATCCTCTCTCATGATGTGATGAGGACATCACTCCTTTGGATACAAATGACACTCCTCAGCTGAACATTCAAGGACCAATCACTAGAGCTCGCGTCCGACAATTGAATTTAGAGGTGAGCTCGTTCCTAAGTCTTTCCTTTCATAATTTTGAGAATAGTTTGCTAACTAATGATTTTATTATGATTAGGAATGGAAGATGGCTTGGAGGCGTGGAGGTTCAGCAAAAGGGTGCAAAGCATCGTGGAGGCCCAAATAGAGTCCACTTCGAGTCTGTTTCGGAGTCCAGAAACAGTCTAAATTAAAATAGACGAACAGATCGCATACGATGTTGGATTTGCACGTTCTACATATGGATGGAAAGATAATTTCAAAACCTTTACAGTGGATCCTGTCGCATGTCAAAATTCGTCTGGAGTCGGCGGGAATCATCGAAATAGTGGGTCGTCTAGAATCTGTTTTGGTGCTACGTCACCGTTTTTGGCCTTTGGGCCGTGTATCTCGTTTGAGCCCATTTGGGGAGCATCCATGGGGTTCTTGCACGTCCCCAAGTCTTTGTTAGCAGCAGCAGCCACCCATGTTAGGCTTGGGTTTTTCTTAGATTATTCTGTCAAGAACAATTTCTCCGTTTCCTCGGTTTGTAAGACTCCAACTCGTGAGTTTAATCATATATTTGCAATTTGGTTGCTTCTATCTTGTTCTTGCTTGTGTTCTTCGATTCGTAGGCAAGGATTATCCTTCTTGGCGAGGTCAATCGTGCTTGCACGGTTGATAACCAGAGGAGACGTGGTGCTGCGATTGCAGGATTCAGAACGTGTTGTTCGGAAGCCGGATCAATTTGTGTGAAGCCTCCGCCAAATCGCTGTTTATTGGAACCTTTCGGAAGATCGGGACACCCCGTTCACATCACGATGTTAATTTTTTTAGTGATACTATGTCTTGCACTTTGTATTCTGTCGCTAACCTTTTGCAGGAGGTTGGTGATGATAAGATGGAGTCGAGGACGACTCCAATTTAAGGAGGGGGGGGGGATGATGAGGACATCACCAAGCTTAGTGCGATCAAGATAAAGTTTCCTCCAACTTACAAGTTACTTCCAACTCCGTCGACGCATCCGATTCAGATTCAGCAAACCTGCCTGAACAAATTTGAAGATATCTCCTTCATACGACATCGGAATGAGGCATTTCCGGAGGCGTTGGAAAGAGGACAACTACACAGTCGTTTTGGTTCTAGTCCCAGCTCTAGAACCATCACAGATCACTCTGTGTGATTCCGACAAGGTGCTACATCACCTTTTTGGGCCGACTCGACCTTGTATCGTGTCGGGCCTTTAGCCCATGTTGAGGACGCCCATCCTGGTTCGTCCTCAACCCTAGCACGTCCCTAGGCTATAAGCTCCAGTAGCCGCCGTCGTTCGGACTTGGGTTTTGTTTAGTTCGAGTTTTCCGGAGAGAAACTATGATTGCATAATTGTAACTATGGCGACAAGTCCTTTTACTCGTGATCTAGGGCCCCTGTTCTTGTTCTCCTCGACTGTGGTGATTAGTCCTTTCGAATCGAGTGCTAGAACTCTTTTAATTCCGAGTGTCATTTCCTATTTGCAATTTCAGATTGCGTGTTCATCCTTTCTTGCTTGTGTTCTCGATTCGCTTGCAGGAAAAGCCTTCTCGGCGAGGTCAATCAAGTTGTGCTTGGTTGATAACCAACGGAGCGGTGGTGTAGCAGTTGTAGGACCGAATCGTGTTGATTTGAAGCCGAACCGTCAACATCGAGTTCTCCAAATTTGAGTTGACCCCCTCTACCTCTCGGAAGAACCGGGTGTTGATTTGAAGCCGAACCGTCAACATCGAATTCTCCAAATTTGAATCATGCTTTCTTGTTTATCCACCATTTCTTCACTCTCTTCAACTTTTTCTTGCATTATCTCTAACATTTTTTCCATATCTTGCAAGGAGGGGACTAGCTCCTCTTCATCATCATTGTTAGAGGAATTGACAAGAGGTTTAGAATGTATCTTGCTTTCTTTGGCCATGAAGCACCTAGGGGCGTCATCCTCATCATCGGTGAGGTTATTGAAGAGTGATGACTTGGCCGGTGTGAGACCATAGGCAAGATTGGCAATGCCTCTTTCATCTTCATCTTCTTCATCATCATCGGAGACATATTTTTGACCAATATGTGCTTGTCCCTTGAATGGCTTCTTGAAGTTCTTCTTCTTGATGAATTTCTCCTTCTTTTCTTCCTTCCCATTGAGTTGAGGGCATTCTGCTATAAGATGCCCCGGATCATGGCAGTAGCACTTCCTCGATAACCTTTAAGCCTTGGCCTTGTCAAAGCTCTTCTTGGTAAAGCCGTTGTTGATCATGAACTTGCCAAACTTTTTTACAAGTAGAGCAAGCTCTTCGTTGTCTTCTTCAATCTCAATTTGGTCAACTTCCACAACCTCTTTCTTCTTGGTCTTGAGTTCCACATCATGTTTACTTGTGCTCTCATCCCCTAGATCACACCCGGTTTTAACGACCAAAACCGAATGTATGTGTGCCTAGGAACAAGTTTTCACGCACACAACACAAATAATGTGATAAAAGAACAATGTCTTTATTAAATCAAATAACTTACGAGTAATATTGTCTCAAAGGATTGAATAAACTATACGCTAGCGGAAGACTCCATAACACCACGAGGCAATCGACCGAGTAATTCGTATGCCTAGACCGTTCTCATCGGTGGTCTTCTCCATCTTCCGAGCAGCGGTAGTTGGTAGCAAAAGGGAAATAGCAAGAATGAGTACATGTCGTACTCAGCAAGTGTGGGAATATATGACAAGCAAGCTGAATGAAAGGAAGGCTAACACATGGTTTGCAATAGAAAGCACCTACACTAGTCAAGTTAATTAAAGCAACGTATTTACTAAGTGAATATGAACCAACGAGGCTACCCCACTCGTCAACCACTGCAAGCTACCCTACTTGCAGCAAAACCACACTACGAGTTACCCCGCTCGTAGCAAAACCACACTACAGAGTTACCCCGCTCGTCCATGCCCTCTAGTTCTCGTGAGGATCCAGGCCGTTCGTGACCGTGAACACGGCTGTTATAATTGTTTTACACTCTGCAGAGGTGGCACAACTTTATCCATAGGTCGGTAATTCCATCACCCGTCGGTGACTAAAACCTCCATTATACCAGCACACTTCCTTAGGTGTGAGGCCAAGAGATCACCGCAAAACACCCATGCCGAGGTTTCACCGCCGTAAAAGTGACGCATGACCCGGAGGCCCCCTCTTGCACCGTGGCTTCAAGTACTCTGCCTTTCCTCACCCGAATCCGAAGACACCTTCTTCCTTCATCCTTCGTCGACGCCCGCAAAGCGGGAAGTTACCTTGGTACAAAACCTTACCTACCCATTATCAGCCCTTTGCTTTGTGCGGAAGTCCTGGGTTGCCGCTCCAAGAACCGGTACTTATGATCCCAAACAGGTACCACCACAACTAACGGTGTGCACCGGCACCATCGACAATCCTCCTGTCGGGATCACCTAAGTTCCATGTTGCTAAAAAGCTTTACCAGTTCATTGATCATTATGTTCCAGTCGACAATTAGTCAAGATTAGCATTTAGTTCAAGTTGAACCCCATTAATAGAAAGCTAAGCAATGACGTACCCCTACTATAACACTACACCCAAAACCAAGGCGATAAGGAAATAGTATGGAACAGGATATGACACAACGAGATTCAAATTAAATGCAATGCATTAAAATGTAAATTCGAGATAGTAAGAACTAGGCTCAATGTGCATCAAGGACACTTGCCAAAACCAAGGCGACAAGGAAATAGTATGGAACAGGATATGACACAACAGGATTCAGATTAAATGCAATGCATTAAAATGTAAATTCAGATAGTAAGAAGTAGGCTCAATGTGCATCAAGGACACTTGCCCATTTCCCCTTGCTGCTGCTCATGTCTTGGGATCTTGCTCTTTGAAGTCCTCGAAAAGCATGCTATTCTATTTAACGTAACACCGATACAAACATGCAAGAAACAAGCGTACATGCTAAGAAACAGTATGCCAAACAATACCTAATGACTATGAAAACAGTACTACTAAATAGTACTCATCGCTACGATCGCGTGAGCGCAAGAATCGGCTTAATCGGAGTTATGAGCGAAAAGTTATGAGCGTTTGAAGATCCAGGGTTTAAATCGTAAAAATAGCAAATTTAAGGACTATTTTGAAAATATGCTAAAATTCAGTGACAAACGTGTAAAAAGGCTAAGGGATAAATGTAACAACCCTAATAAATAAAGTGCACCTCAT
Source organism: Chloris gayana (assembly GCA_031894775.1). Taxonomy (NCBI): domain Eukaryota; kingdom Viridiplantae; phylum Streptophyta; class Magnoliopsida; order Poales; family Poaceae; genus Chloris; species Chloris gayana. The sequence goes on along the minus strand of JAUNZO010001906.1, from coordinate 65,646 downwards.
GTTATTATTCATCATGTCATCATGTTGCATTTGTGAAACTATTTAATCTTGTGTTAAAAATGCACATAAAATATCAATTTAACCTAAGTAAATTAAGTTCTTAAAAAGAAGTTAAATAAAAGTAAATTATGGTGTTTAACATTTTCTGTGGATTAAACATAAGAAGAAAAGATTTATGGAGTTGCTCTGAAATTATTTTATTCTGTAAAAATGTCTACAAGAAATAATTAAAGCTTTCTTTTTTAATTTAAACATGAATTTTAATCCAAAAAATATTTGGAATTTGAACTTGGACCTAAAAAGAAAAGTGTTTGACATAATTTTATTAACAACCCTAAATTTTCTTGAATTTTTCTGAGCTCGGGAAGTGTGTTTTTCAATTTATCAAAACTAGGAGGGTGTTTTTGCAAAATTTCCCGATCGGGCCCGAGCGTCGGCCTCTTCTCTCTCTCTTCCGCGCTCTGCTCTTGGCGCGATTGTTGTTTCTCTAATTGCGCAACTCACTCTTCCACGTTTTTGGCTACTCATCATCAAGTTCATCCACGGGGTGCCACGGAATTTTTCCATCTTCCCGGAGCTCGGTCCGTCGCTGACCGCACCCCCACGGTGAGCCCTACTCTCCGGTTTATGAAAGTGTTTATGAAAAATGTTTCCCAAAATTAAACATAAACACCGTCATTTTATGTGATCCTAGTTTATTACTTTATGTGTTATTGCATATCATTAATTAATTATTAACTATTAATTAATGAACATGTCGATAAAAATCATTGCACATCATATCATATACATTCATGCACGCATGATCATTGATTCGCGACGTATTGTTGATCGACCTAGGTCCCGACGTGATCGAGGTTCCGTCCGAGATCGAGACAAGAGATCGGAATCGACGTCGACCCGACCACCGAGGAAACTAACACCAACGTGAATCGAGGCAAGCCCCGGTGCATCCTACCTATGTTTTTAAATATTTTATTTTATCACAATAGTTAAGTTATGTTTGTGCATTAGGTCAAGTTCTCCGGGCCAAGTTCCATGGGGAATAGATGATTCTCAACAATTAGTTTTCAAGGCTTTTTTCCTCCGCGGCCTTGATCTCCCTCGCTGTTCCTTTTTAGGGGACTTCTTTTCTTTTATGGATGGGAGTTAGTTAACCTCAACCCTAACTCCATCTTGCAAATCGCCTTTTTCATCCATCTATGCGAATCTTTCCTTGGAGTTCTCCCCCACTTGAAGTTATTCCGAGTATTTGTTCCAAATTCGCCCACTTCCTTCATCGGACCGCCAAGCTGCGGTTGGCGGAGTAGGAATTCAATGTCTGGAGTGTAGATGAATATTTTTCTCTTTCCTTGAACAAAAGCATAGCCCACTGGAAAAATGGATGGCTCTTCTGCGACAATCCCCAGCCAAGCACTTCCTCGCCTTCGGTGCTAAGATAGCCAAAAATTTCCCTACCGCAGATACTAGGGAAAAGCTCAAAGAAGACAATGAAATTCTTGCGCTCCTAGCTTGCATTAGATACTTGAAGGACGTCGGAGGTGTCACCGCCGAGACAGTTCTCCGGAGCTTCATAGTGCGGGGAGTCCAACCTCTTAAAAGGCGAGAACACCCAGCCTTGGTGTTTTGACGAAGACACCGCCATGCCGTTGGATGGAACCCTTCTTCACGACAAAGAGCGATTAGAAGCGCGCATCGGGCAAATGCTCCAGCCAAAACCAGATCTATCCGGATGCACAAGAGTGGGTCCGGCCTTCAGCTCGTCCAACCCTCGCGATCATGTAAGTATCTTTTCTGTTTCTTCAAATCTTTGCAGTTTGTTACCATCATTTTCTTACGCAAACTCAATCCTTCAATTGCAGAAAATGGACAACTTCGAGAGTCACCCTCCTCTTCCTCCCAACCACATTTAGGGAGAAGATTACGCAAACAATACCGCTCCCCTGGTTGTTCAAGCCGGTCCGACTCAAAGGCCTTCGGACCGGACCTTTCCTTTACCTCCCAAGCATAGCTCCAAAAATCTCCAAATCCGGAACCGTGGTTTAAGAACCTAGTACGAGAAAACGTACTACTTCCTTGACCATTGGCAGACCTACTACTTCTTCCGCCGCTCCCGGCGATACTCGCTCGAGGCGCAAAAACTTGAAGATCAACGACGAGAAGAAGAAGCCGTCGAAAGGGACCGTCGAGCAGCCCCGGCCGCTTTTGAAGCTGCATTGGGAAAAACTCAAGGTACTCCTTCCTTTGCTGACCCCTTATCCAAAGTCCCCAAAAGGTCCCGGTATGGCAACTAGACCGGTCCCGGTGATGCTTGGAGAAGCAGTCCCAACCCCGAAGTCAATCCTGCGGAAAAAGGACTCGCAGAAAGAAGTGGTGGGGACACCCAAGGTCCTCCCAAGAAGATCAAGACCTCCACCGGCTTCAAGAAAGCTTCCTCGTACGTCTTTTATATTATTAATTCTGTTCTGAATTTGTCCTCACCCCAGTATTATTACATCTGCTTTTCTTCACGGGATCCCTTCTAACTTCCAAGCTAGCATAGCTAGTTTTTTAAGAAAGAAAGCTTCCTCCACCGCTCCAACCGGTGGTGTTTCGCTTCGACACCTAGCGTATCTCGGACCGGTACCACTCCCGTCTCCTCATCTCTCGATCGATAGTGCTCCCGCTACCACTCCTGCTGCTGCAATCACGGAAATTCAAAGCGCGGCACCCACAAAGGAACTCCCTGCCGCCTCACACATAGAAGGCGAAGAGCAGGCTACGTCGAAAGCTCATCTTCCGGTAACCCTCCTCCCCAAGCTACCTTCTTCCAAATCCCTCTAGAGCTGTCATTGGGACCGAGTATGGGCGGAAGAAATTCCTCGCCGACCCGGAACAACACGCAAATCTTCCGGAGAACCCAAAGCGGCCAAAATGGTAGTTGGAGATGTGGAGGTAGACAGTTCTAGCGGAGCTAGAACTTTTACCGCAACAGCTCAATGGGACGCCCTCCAGGAAGAAAAGGCCCTAAAGAATTTCTCGGAATCGGCCAGGTATATCTCTCTCGCTCCAATAATTTCTCCAAGTAATTGCATTTTAATTATTAACTCTCCCACTCTTCTTTTTAGGTTCTCCTAAAAGCTCAAGCCAAGACCGCTATAATCGCCCGCTTAGAAGAAGAGCTCGCACAAACCAAGAACGATTGGTTGAACTAGAATCCCGGACCGCCGATCCGAAATCCAGGGAAAACGATCTTCGAAAAGAGAGGCCAATATGTTGAACACCCATCGATTGATGGAAGAACGGTGGCAGGAAATCATCAAGCTCCGTCAAGAAATCCAGAATAATACTCTTAATTTTTATCTACGCATTCCATATTTCTCCTTGTAGCATCTTTCTCTGATTGGTTCTTCTCCTTATCTCAGCACTTGAAAGCCTTGTTGTGTGCTCTAAAAAAAAAAAGAAAGCCTTGTTGCTGCTCACAAGAAGGCGGAAGAAGTCCTTTCCGAAAAGGCAGCTGCTCAAGAACAGGCACTTGAAGAGAGCTCTCGCATTGAAGAGCAACAAGCGACTCGAATTGGAGAGCTAGAAGGCCAGCTTACCGCCAAGGATAACATCCCGACACAAGCACTTCGCTCCAACAAAATGCTGGAAACTGAAAATGCTCGCCTAAAGGCTAAACTCGGCTGAAGCCCTAGAATTTAAAATACCCTAGAAGCAGCAAAATCAGCACAAGCTGATAAATCTGCTCAACTGGTTCTCAAGCTAAGAGAATCTAATACTAACATCAAGGGCAGATTTAGAGCTGCAGAAATTAGGCATAGACATAAGTCACTTCTTTCCTATTCGTTCTTGTGAAATTCTATTTTAAAATACCTGATCTGCAATGATAACTCTCTCTTATACTTTTTCCCATTTTTCAGAACTTGCTGCAGGTGCAGTGCGCACTCTGGAATATCTCAACGGCGGTCAAAGTATTGATCCCAACGAGATGGATCTTGAGTCCGCCATCCGGGCTTGCCGTAGAAGAATCGAGAGAACATTCTAGAATGGTTGCCGCTGCAGGAGGAGGCCATATAGCAGCTATAATCCAATCTTGGACTACGGTCTCGGATTGTGATTTCAACTTTATCAAAGACGGCGCCCACCTGGACACCATCGAAGATCGGTTCAATGAACTGAAGAACTCACTCATTGGTACTGTTTCGGAGTTGATTGAGGATGTCCCCCTTGATACAACAGGTGTTCCGCTGAATATAGCACCAGCAGCTTTTGCTCGGATCAAGATGCGCAAGATGCAGCAACAGCGGCCAGGCAAACGAGTAGAAGACTCATTTGAAGATCTGGATGCTGATTTGCCGTTGTCTTCCTCCGATTCTGAAGAAACGCTAGACGATAGACTGGTTGAAGATGCTAAGACCGGTGATACCGGTACTTCCAGCTGGTCCTGCTTGTTTAGATTTTGTATTAGGGCCAACTTACTTTTGTAATCGAACATCTTCATCATCATGCTATTTAGATTTCTTTTCTATATGAATGCTGGTTTCACTATCATACTTATTAACTTCTTTACCCAAGACATGATGGTTATTTCGAGATGAAACTAACTATGATTAAATTCTGGCTCTAATCAACACAGATTCATAGTTATACCTTACTTTAACAAGATCACGTAATCTTAGGAAAAAAATTAAAATTTCACAAACTGCTCTCATTGCAGCCTTACATTCAATATTCATAAGAAAGATGCTACATCATTTCCCTTCCTGAACATACCAGTCTTAAGCTGAAAAGAAACAGATCGCTCTCAATACAGACGAGTCTACCGACTATATAACCGATCTTATTATTCAGGAATAGCACAATATCACAACAGCCCCCTGGCTCGATAATTTAATGCAAAATTAAAATATTGAGACACAAAAGCAAACACATTTTCATTAGACAAAATTACTTTATTATAATATGAAGAAATTTACAAAGAACACTATCAAATGTAAAAACGACTGAAGCTGCTCAATGTTCCAAGAATTTGGAATTTCTTCTTCCTCCAAGGTCATAAGCCTATAAGCCCCCGGTCCGGAAACCGATTTCACCGGAAAAGGTCCTTCCCGGACCGGTGACAACCTATGCCTATTTTTGTTAGATTGAATCTTCCGAAGAACCAAGTCTCCTACTTGGAATTCCCGTGTTTGAACATTGCGATCATGATAACTACGCAATCCCCGATGATACTTTGCTGCTTGAATCAAGGCTTGATCCCTCAATTCTTCCGCAGAAATCAATTCAACTTGGCGCTGATCTTCATATTTCTTTTCATCATAATACTGTACTCGAGCAGACACCATATTCACTTCGTAGGTAACATGGCTTCGGATCCATACACCAAAGAGAAAGGAGATTGCCATGTAGCCCTACTAACATTAGTGCGTAATCCCCAAAGTACCCAGGGCAATTCCTTAACCCATTTTCCTGCGTACGGCTTCAAACGGTCGAAAATTCTAGGTTTAAGACCGGTCAAAATCATTCCATTAGCTCGTTCCACTTGTCCGTTGCTTTGTGGATGTGATACCGACGCATATTGTATCTTAATTCCCAAACTTTCAGCATAGTCCTTGAAAAATTCTGAAGTAAACCGAGGCCCATTATCGTAATGATATCGTGCGGGACTCCAAAACGTACGAATATGTTTTGTAGAAACTTGATCGCTCGGGCCGTAGTCGTACTAGTAACAGCTTCAGCCTCAATCCATTTAGAGAACTTATCTACTGCCACAAAAATATGCGTGAATCCTCCCGGCGTCCTTCTAAAAGGTCCAACTATATCCAGCCCCAAGTAGAAATGGCCAAGTCATTGGAATTAATTGCAACTCGTGAGCTGGAGCATGAGGTCTGTCCGGCGAAGAATTGACATCCCCGACAACTCTTGACCACTCGTGTGCGCATCATCCGCCGCTGTAGGCTAGTAGAATCCTTGTCTAAATACCTTCCAACTAGAGTCTTTGAAGAAGCATGATTTCCACAAATTCCCTTGTGCACCTCTTCATGCAATTGAATGCCATCGAAACGAGATACACATTTCATCGAATATTAACTCCACGCCTATATAACTCTCCTTCGAGAATTAAATAACTTCGTGCTCGAACCTCCAGTCTTTGCTTCTCCACTTTATCTTCCGGAGTTTTACCGGATCGAAGATAATCAAGGTACGGAGTACGCCAATCGGAATCAATAATCATAACATCAAGTGGCCGAATATTGTCGGCATTGGTTCCGCTCACTGTCTTATCCGGTAAGACCGCTCCTTCGGACTCGTCCTTCAAGACTCGCCTTCTCCACCCGATCCTTCAAAGCCGCTTCATCCGCAATCTCCGAAATAGTAACCTTGCGCTCCATCTTTATGGATGGCTTATCCAATACTTAAAGAAAAACACCGGGTGGAACTGTCTGTCTCGAAGATCCCAGTCCGGCTAACTCATCCACAGTAGAATTATTTCCGCGCGAGTATATGAGAAAATCGCAAACCATCAAATTTGTCTTCAAGTTTTTTAACCTCCTGTCGATAAGCGATCATATAATCATCATGAGCATCCCACACCTTGTTGACTTGACTTATCACCAACATTGAATCACCATATATATCCAACCGTCCGACTCCTAACGAAATAGCTACTCGAAGCCCATGAAGCAAAGCTTCATACTCCGCAGTATTATTTGAAGCTTTGAAATGCATTTGTAATACATATCCGAGTGGTTCCTTCGTGGGGTGAGTAGTACAACCCCAGCCCCCATGCCCGAAAGCTGCAGGGACCCATCAAAGAACATCTCCCAATATTCCAACGCTTGAACCCCCTGCGGGACTTGTGTCTCCAACCATTCCGTTATAAAATCGGCTAAAGCATGTCCTTTAATAGCGGTCCGCGAACAAAATGTAATCTCGTATTGGCCAAGCTCTATAGCCCACTTAGCAACCTCGACCCATTGCCTCTCGGTTCCGCAAAATATCTCCAATAGCAAACCCAGTCTTAACTTCAATGGGGTGCGCTTAGAAATAATGTTTCAATTTTCGAGAAGTTATCACTACTGCATATATTAATTTCTGTAATCGAAGATATCGCACCCGTGATTCGAGTAAGAACTTCACTTACAAAATATACCGGATGCTGCACCAATCGTAGATGTCCTTCTTCCTTCCGATCGACCGCCAAGACCGTACTCACCACATGAGTTGTTGCTGAAATATACAACTGAATGGTCTCATCTCGCTCTGGAGGTACCAATACCGGAGGATTGCTAAGGTATTCCTTGAGTTGATCAAGCGTAGCCTGCGCCTCATCTGTCCACTCGAAACTTATCTTGCTTCTTAAGCAACTTGAAAAACGAAGTCCACGAACCCCCAATCTCGAAATGAAACGGCTAAGAGCTGCCATACTGCCCGTCGCCTTCCGAACATCCTTCAAGCAACTCGAGGGTTTCATGTCGATGATCGTCTAGATTTTTTCTGGGTTGGCTTCAATGCCTCGCCATGATACTAGGTAACCCGAGTAATTTCCCAGAGCGGATTCCAAACACACATTTTTCAGGATTGAGCTTCATGGAAAAATTCCGCAGATCATCGAAGGTCTCTCGCCGAGTCGAGAGAAGATCCTCGGTTTTCGGGATTTTACCACTATATCATCAACGTAAGCTTCTGCGTTCCTTCCTAATTGCGAATCCAAGCAACGTTGTATACCATGCTGATATGTAGCTCCGAGCATTCTTTAATCCAAAAGGCATAGTCGTATAGCGAGTATGCTCCAAAGGGGGTGATAAATGCGGTCTTTATTTGATCTTCAACTCTTAGCGGTATTTGATGATATCCCGAGTAAGCATCAAGAAAACAAAGACGCTCGTAGCCAGCGATCGAATCAACAACTTGGTCAATTCGAGGCAGCACGAAAGGATCTTTGGGGCAAGCTTTGTTGAGATCGGTATAATCGACACACATTCTCAATTCTTTAGTATTCTTTTTCGGTACAAGAACCGGATTGGCAAGCTAATCTGGATGATACACCTCTCTAATAAACTTAGCTGCTAATAACCTAGTTATTTCCTTCTTAATAGCTTCCTTGCGGTCTTGAGCAAATCTTCGGAGCTTCTATTTAACGGCTTCGCATCGGGACGCACCAACAATGCGTGCTCAATCTTCTCCCTAGGAACACCCGGCATGTCGGAAGGCTGCCATGCAAAGATATCCCTATTTTCCTGGAGGAAAACAATGAGCGCGCTTTCCTATTTATCCCCCAAGTCAGCCCCTATATAGGTGACCTTGGAGGGGTCCGACTCATCAAGCTGAATAGTCTTGGAAACCACCGCATCGGCCTTCAATTTCTCCTTTGCGACCTTCTTGACCAGAACTTCATCCTCCAGCCTTGCCTCGTACTTCTAGAGCCTCGGCTACTTGTCCGATTTCTCGGCGTTCACCCTCCGAATTGGCCCGAGAGGCCAACTCGGTGCTATGTACTTCACAAGCGTAAGCGGTCTTGATGTCGCCTCGAAACGACGAAACTCCATTTTGTCCTAGCATCTTCAGACATCGAGTATTGGTAATTCGGGATGGCCATAAACTTTGCCAAAGCTGGCCTTCCAAGTATCGCATGATACGTTGAATCAATATCAGCTACCGGAAGATAATATTCTCCCTCCTGTAGTTCTCCTTCGTCCCGAAGATCACCGGGAGAGAAATCTGCCACAAAGGATAGCTATTCCGCCCGGGTATTATACCGTGAAACGGTGAGACGCTGCGCTCCAAATCAGCTACAGAGAGGCCAAGCTCCGGCAGAATTTTGGCAAACAAGATATCCAAGCAACTCCCTCCATCAATGAAGGTCCTCTTCAATCGCACCTCGTGAACTATGGGAGCCAAGATGAGTGGATATTTACCAGCTTTTGGCAATACCTCGGGATGAACAGCTCTGCTGAAAGTAATGGGCACCTCGAGGCCACCATAAGTACTCGGGTGTAGCGGGAGCGACGGCATTAACCTCTCGAAACGCCAACTTTTGCTTTCTCTTTGACTCGTAAGCGTCCGGGCCTCCAAAAATCATGTTCACCTCTCGAGCCGGTTCTTGAAAACCTTCGTCATCCCCATTGTCATCGTGCTCTTTGTCCTTGCCCTTGTCATCTCTCTGGTTCCGATGAGCACACCGGGGCGCGACCTTTAAGGCAAGCCGAGCAAACGGCCTTAACAGGAAGCACTCCTTGGCTTTATAATTCCCATTATGAACCATGCAAGGGCCTTCTAGAAGTGTTTCGAACGACAATCGTTCCCTTGGACTTCTCTTAGGAGGTGCCGGCCGGTCTCCTCCATGAGACTTGTCGACAGCTGCAACAAGGTGATCGGCGTTGCGCTTGTTGTTGTTCTTGGATCCAGACTCGGTTGCCTTGGTCATGCTTCGGTTCCTTCCCTTTGTTCCCACGCAAATTGACCGCGTTTGATTCTCCAGCGAGCATAATCATCTCGCTATCTTGAAGCACTCGACGCCGTCATGGTGAGGTTTCGGTTGCGCCTTCCAATCTTGTGAACTAAGGCTTCACTACGAACGCCGACTTGAAACGCCGCAATTACTTGCTGATCGGGAACATTGGGGATTAAGGCTTTCTTGTTGCGAAACGCTTGATGAAATCTGTGAGAGGTTCGTCGGGCTTCGCTTCCGCTCGTTGAGGTCGAAGTAATTCCCGGCTTCTCACAAGTCGCTTGGAAATTCTCTACGAACTTTTTGGTGAGGTCGCCCCAAGAAGAGATAGATTTCTCGGGTAGGGACCGCAACCATAAGCGTCCGGCCTGCTCCATGCACATAGGGAGGTAATTAGCTAGCACAAATGTATCTCCTCCCGCTGACCGGATGGCGGTGGTATACATGCGTAGTCACTCGGCAGGAGGTGCTTTACCATCATACTTATCAATGGCCCCGGGCTTAAATCCCCGGGGTATTTGCAAATGCGCAAATCTCACGTGAAAGCGGGAATCACCGAGTACTCGTCATCTTCCAGACCGGTCCGGACCGGTGAAGGGGATCATCGACGAGGGTAATGTTGCGATCTCTATCATCATCGAAGTAGTCATAGTATCGATCATCTTGATATCTATTTCCTGGTCCATCCCGACGATCATTGTTAGCCGGTTGTGCGGTCTGCGAAGGGGGAGGCGGAGGCGGAGGCGGAGGCGCCGCACGGCGATCATTATTGTCATGTCGAGGCTCCCCGTCTCTGTCCCGGTTGTCGCGTTCCCTTAGATCCCTGTTATCATGGCGATTATCTCGTCTCGGCCGGTCGTCCCGATGAGCATGTCGGTTACCTTGCCCTCGCTGGTCATTGCGCGGAGGATTTCCACCAGGGGCGGCGCCGAAGCGGCCGGTCCACGCCGAGGCGAATTAGTCATGTGCGGGCAAGGCGGGGCAGGGTCCCGCGGACGATCATCCACATGACCGATGCGACGCCTCTCATCTTCTTCATGTCTCCGACGTTCTTTCGTTCTCTCCGCATGGCGATCGATGAGGACATTACGAGCGTCCGGTTACCATTAAGCGGTACGCGCAAATCTTGGTCCGGAGCTCGTTCATGTGCATCCGCGATCGGGGTGTGTCGAGGCCCAAGCCTTCCTCCGGAGGAAGCTCCTTCGGACCGAGCTCTTGTAGGCCGCTCCGAGCGAGAACGCGAGCGGCTTGAAGATTCCGACCTGTCATGGACGAGTTGATTTGTTTGTAGAGCAGCCGCATCTACCAAATTTAGAGCGCGTTGCAACCCTGGTGTTGCATTGAAGACTTCTTCCGGTATTGTCTCAAGGATTTGTTTCACTCCGACAATGTTGTGAACTAGCGACGTGAAGACCCGAGCGCCATTTAATTGCACTTCCATGGAGCTCAAATCCAAAGCCCCGCTCGAAGAACGATGTCACCTTCCACTACGACACCCACGTCGGGTGTTATATCCTGGCGACGTTTCTTCCGGGTCTCCGGACCGGTCCGGCGGTGGGCCCGTGGGTCGGGGAGCGATCGCGGGAACACTTCCTCCGGCCTCGACCAGCAGCATTTGCGCGCGGATTTGCGGTCGAAGGTTGTGGAGGTTGTTCATCTCCATTTGCTTCTTCGTTTCACGGCGACGACGATCGGATTCTTCTCTCACCAGCCTTGCTTCTTCTTCGACGACTTCCTCGGGATTAAGTTGGCGAATAACTGGTCCTGTCATGAACACTTGGAAGAAGACCGGACGTTCTTCCTCGAAGTCATTAACAAACTCACAAGAGCGGCTTATCATTACAGATTGGGCACCAATCCGAGATGCGGCGGTCCGATTGCTCGCGCTAAAGCTGCGTCGGATCCGCCGAGTTCCGAGCCTAGGGTGCCAACCGTGGTAGGTGATTGCGCTTCGAAGCTGCGGCCGACAACGAGTCGGATTCATCAAAAGCAATTTTCCGGCCGAATCGGCTTCAAAGTCGAGGGACCCGAAGCGGATCTTGAAGCCATGCTCAAAGTCGACGAACGAAGAGGCCATCGAACTCGCTAGGAACTCGTCGGGACCCCTTCCGGGCGCGCCAAATGTCGAGTCTTAAACTCGGCACTAGTACTACCCGGTCCCTCACGAGCGTGGAATTCGATGGTGCAACACACGAAACACACGGGAACACAAGATTTTAGACAGGTTCGGGCCCCTCGAATTGAGAGTAATACCCTACGTCATGTATGTTATGTATTGCCTTTAGCGATTTGGTAATTGCAAGATCTCGGAGAGTTTTCGGGCGTCCCTGCTCCGCCTTATATATCCGGGAGAGCTAGGGTTACATGCGAGTCCTAGTCGATTACATGAATTACATATATGGGAGCTCTATCTCTAGCTTTCTTTATTAATTCGAGTCCTAACAGTACTACAAATTACTCCTTAACTTGCTCTTCAAGTCATCATATGCCGGTATTGATATCCACCTAGTCTCCATACCGGTATATAGAATTCTCCGTTATTCCGGACCGGTCAGGAACCAGTCTACCAGCTATCTCCATCATCTTTATCTTCATTGATTTGTTACCTTGTCTTTGCGCATCCATTCCTTTATCATCTCGTATACCCATAAGGCAAGTATACGACAAGGTGATAGGGAATGATTGACACCCTAGATGCATGAGATAGGTTCCTTTTTGTTCATGCTATACTTGGTACGGGTAGCTCAATAGAAGCTAGGCTTAATTCATAGTCGCAACGGTTGATGTTTTAGGCATCTTAAAGCATGGAGGCTTTAAGGGTTTGATGTGTTGTCGTTATTTAAAAGAGAGTGTTAATGAAGTTGAGACCGGACGGGCCATGTAGGAGAAAGGGCAAGACAGAGTGAGGTCTTGCAAGGTGGTAGCCCCGTCCGTGTCGGTCAAGGACCGTACCGTTGTCGGCTTAGTTGAACAAGTTTGAACGTACCGTACTACATGCTAGTGTAATGGGCCCAGCAAGCTAATGTACCCTACCGCCCGAGATGTAGCGTAGCCAACTCTCTTTTGCTTGCTGTTAGTGAGATCGAGTCTCACGGGTGGGAAATGGGTCGCCCACGGATGAACTCGTGGGGTCGCCATATTCTCGGGGGACTTTGGAAACGGCTAGTCTTCTGCCAGTGCTAGCGAGAAAAGTTGTCGTATACGACCGGTAGGGTGCGTATACGTCGTGTAGTCGAGTTTTGCCAGCTGGTATAAAATCCATTCGAATCGCTGTCCCTCGCCGTAATGAGTACCGCTTGTTTAGCTCGTCACATCGTAGTTAATCAAGTGAAAGATGAGGATGAGAGATGAAAGAATTGTTGGTCGAAAATGATCTTTTCTTGCAAACTTGATTGCAGTAGTTGTAGACTGCAAACCCTTGTTTTCTAATGAACTTAACTTTGAGCTGAAACTTGAAAGTAAGGATCAACTCTTAGAGCTGTTTTCGCAAGTGAGTCAACTCCACGGCCATAAAGCCTTGCATACTAGGCGTCGGCCTTAGCGTGCCTGTTGACGAGTCGGTCTTGCTGAGTATTAGAGTACTCGGGGTTTGTTCGTTATGTTTCGGGACATGAGTCGTATTTCCACGACTTATACGATAGCTTTTCGGAAGAGGAGCAGTGTCCCGAGGGTGGTTCCCTCCGGTGGGAATGGATTCCGACACCGTAAAGGAGAAGGACCGTGGTGTACGTCGGGCTCGGTACATCACGATAGACATTCTAGTGATATTTTGTTGTATAAAGAACAAGTTTCCGCTGCAAGACTTGTAGGGTTTTAAACTTCAATAATGTATTATGCTTCCGCTTGTACGATGTTTGTATTTCGAAAACCTTGTTGTATTATACCATGATGTATATATTCGGCTTGTATGAAATGATGAATTGTTGTAACTCGCTTCGTCGAGTGTCCCCCTGTACCGACTCCTGGGTGTCCGGAAGGGATGTCACACTAAAAATATAAATTTATAAAACACCGGGGTGGGTTTTGCAAAAGAACAAGATCTAATATTGTTTGGAAAAACACGAGTTAAAACGTAATTTTCTAAAAAGGCCATAATTAAAACATTGAAATAAATATGGCTTAAAGATCTAAAAATAATTTAACAATTAAATAAAAGTCTTAATGAAAAAGCTAGGTCGAAAACAGAATTAAAACGAAGGTGTAACAGCTCTGTGTACTTAAGTGATAAATAAGAAGAATGTCCCCTTCAAATTTCTATGTTTTTAAATTTAAATTTGGATGAAGTTGGTTCAAGTTTGAGAAGAGAGAAAATTCGAAAACAAATTTGTTCGCTCGTGGGCCGTTCTTTTCCTTTTTCTGCGGCGGCCCGTTTCTTTCTCCTTCTTTTCCTTCCCCCGCGCGGCCCGGCCAGCCCATCTGACCCAGCCGGCTCTTACTTGTTTTTCTTCCACCTTCGCCCGTACGCGCGCTCGCCGTGAGCTCCACGTCGGACGCCCGTCGCGTAGCGCCACCCTGCGTCACCGGGCCCGCGACCAGCAACTCCTCCGGCTTCTAGCGAGCACCCCGCCGCCCTCGTGAGCCTCGCGCCCCATTTAAACCCTCACCACGCGGCGTCTTCCTCCCCAAACCCTAGCTCCACCGGCGTCCCGCCTCCGAGTGAGTTCCGCCGCTAGCGCTCGGCCGCCGTCGGCTTGCTCGGCGTCCCTTGCCCGTCCCATTGGTGCTCACCTGTAACAACTCTCGAGAAAATAATGCATTTCATGTCATCATGAGCATATCATCACATTGTTGCATTTTTGAAGATATCAAATTTTGTGTTAATAATAAACACATAAAATAACAAAATAGGTAAAGAAGAAAGGAAGTGTTTAAAAAGAAATAAAATAAGCAGAAAATTCATGCTTAATATTTTCTATGGCTCAAATATCATAAATAAAGATTTATGAAAATCTCCTGAAATTATTTAGCCTTGTAAAAATATTTACAAGAAATAAACCAAGCTTCTTTTATTAATTTAACTATGAATTTTTAATCCAAAAATGATTTGGAGTTTTACCCTGGACTTAATAGGAAAAATGCCTATAATGTTTTCATTTAAACCCTTGAAAAATTTGGGAATTTTTGGAGCACCGGAAGGTTGCTTTTTAATTTCCCAAAAGCCGGGGGTGTTTTTGCAAAAAGACCAGAGGCGGCCGCGGCGCCGGCCTCTCTTCTCTCTTCTCCCTCTCACCGCGCCTCGGTGCCGCCGCGGCCGCACCGCCTCTCCGGCCGGGCGCCACGCCTCCGAGCCACGCAGCAGCTTGGAGCCACGCAGCTGCCGGCACGGCTGCCTTCACTTACCGCCTCTCCAGGAGATAAGACCCCCCCCTCCCCCGGCCGAGCTTCTCCTCTTCTCTTTTCTCTCCCGCCATTGCCGCTCTTCCCTGGAGCTCGACGCCGGCTCGTTCCGGTTCCTCCCTGTCCAAGCCACCACTCTCGGAAGCTTCGCCGGGACCTTGCAAAGCTCCACGACCCGAGCAATCACCTTGAGCACCTTCACTCCGTCGAGGCGAGGCCGTTTTCCCTCATCGGGCCCCCACCATCGTTCTCCCGCCGTTTCTTCAAATTGAGCTGCGACGGTGAGTGATTGATCTTCTTTTCTCTTCCTTGAGGTGTGCAAGAGGTTCCTCTACCCTTCCGAGCACTTACCGTAGCATGTTTCATGCGGGGTGCCAAGGAATCGCCCATCTTCCCGGAGCTCGGTTCACCGTCGTCCGCACTCTCACGGTGAGCTACCATTCCCGGCTATGCTCATGCTGCTAGAGCACACGGACGAGCTTGCGCATGCTCCGTAGAAGCTCCCAACGTGTTTTCCCCAAGTTTTGTTCGGTGGAGAGAGCTCGTGCCATGGCCGGAGCTTCCGCCATGGTCGCCTCTCGCCGCCGGTGCCTCTCCGATGGAGCTCATGTGCGCGCGTCCCCACCAACGGGTTCCCACGATCGTGTAGAGTAGGAAGGTGTCGTTGTTGACGGTCCTTATGGTCCAATTTTACCGTCAACATGTTGCATCTTTTTGAATCAAACACCATCACCAAGAATAGACATAGGGATTATTTCTAACAAATTCCACTAGTCTTGGTGAAATTATGAATGCAGGTGCAATTCATATGAAAACAGGGGAAAACATGCACGAAACATGGACTTTGCAATCGACGGATTTTCCCCGGACTAAAGAATATAGTCCAAAAGCCCAAAACCACAAAACAGAGCCTCAACATCAAACCAAGCAAGTGGATTGGGCCAGTACACAGCCGGGGAAGGCACCGAGAGAAGAATCAAGCCCGGGGAGTCCAGGCCGGTTCGGCCGAACCACCCTAGTGGGTTCGGCCGAGCCGACAGTGGGCCCCCCGGCCCATCTTTCTCCGGCGGTTTGTCACCGACGTCCGGAGGTCGGTTCCACCTGCAATTAATGCCACCGACGTCCGGAACCGCCTCCAAGTTGCCGACCTTCCAAGGCTATAAATAAAGGGCTACACCCCCTCTCTCAACACACCACCAACATCAAGATACAAGACAAAACTCTCATCCTTAGGCCAAGGGCCTCTTGTATCTTAGTAGAATAGGAGAGAGGGCAAGGAAGAGGAAGGAGTGTTCCTCCCTTTTAAAGTGGAGTAGTATTTCCTTTTCTTTTACCTTGGCGTGTAAACACTCTTTTTGGTGATTTATACGTGGTGATCTACTTATCTATCGTGACATATCTTTGTGTTAGATGTAATTCTTGTTATACTTGTTTACGGGATCATCGCTTCGCAAGAAGTGCTCTAGCTTTCGAACTCGGTTCTAGGCCGAGGCTAGAGTAGTGGTCAATAGCATAGACGTGGTGTCTAGGCTGGAGATCGCCTTTGTTTGCTGTGTGCCCCACGGTTTGTAGAGGTAGGTGGCAGGAAGTGACAGCCTCGTCATCCAAAGGAACCCTCCACGTTCGGGTACATAGTAGAGCTTTCGTAGACCGGAGTGGCTTGGCGGACCAAGCCTAAGACGGTGCCCGAAGTAAACAAGTCTAGCTTGCGTTCGTCTACCTTTAAAGGATAAATAGATAAGAGTCACCCTCTCGACCCTATTTTGCTACGTTGTCTTGGTTGTCCTTGGGTAAACTAACCTTGTTGCAGAAATACTCGTTCCCTCGCGGATATAAATACGATACCTTGGAATACTCCCGGGTGAAGTGCTACAACGGTATTCCGTGCGCTTGCGGATTTATTCGTGACGTAAGAAATACCAACAAGCATTTCGGCGCCGTTGCTCGGGAACGGTTGTTATCTTTGTAACGAATCAGGTTTGCCCTCGTAATCTATCTTACTTACCGTTCTGTTTTTATTTTTTCCTTACATTCAAAATTTCACAAAAACATATCATGGAGTCACACCCAACCATCCAATCTTTCTCCACTCCACGGGGTGAACTCTTAGAGCCACCATCATCATCACAACCTATTTCTTCACCTGGCTATGAGTTCTCCCCGATTACATTTCGATGATTAGAGGTTTATCCTTTTCGGGTTTTAAACATGAAAATCCTTATGAACACTTGCGAGAGTTTGAACATTTGTGTTCATGCCGATTGATCCATGGCATGACACAAGAAACATTGAAGTGGAAGTTGTTTCCCTTCTCTCTCAATGAGAAGGCGAAGCAATGGTACACTTACACCGCTAAGAGAGTGAACGGTGATTGGAAAGAATTGCGAGACAAATTTTGTCTAGCATTCTTCCCCGTATCTCGTATCACTTCTCTACGAGCGGAAATAATAGGCTTTCGACAAGAAGAAAAGGAAACCTTAAGTGCGTCATGGATTCGGTTCTGTTCTCTAACGGACTCCGGACCAGAATTATTGCTCCCCGAACCCGTTTTATTACAACACTTTTATTCGGGATTGAGCAACGATACCGCACTTTATCTTGACACGGCCGCGGGTGGATCTTTTTCTCATAAGACCATAGCGGAAGCACACGAACTTTTGGATCGAATTGTGGAAAACACACCTTTTTCCGCCGACTTACTCGTAGAGCCGGAGTCGAAGATGAGGAACTCGTTGTGCAAGAGACACAACACTTGGTGCCCATGATGGAGCACCTAGCACTCGAGTCCTCATCTAACACAAGAACAATGATAGAGGAAGATGAACCTCTTGATTTCCCATTTGAGTTCAAGGAAGAAATTTTTGAAGATTTTGGAAACACCTTGAACTACTCCTATCAAAAGAAACCAAGCACTCCCTGCACCAACCCCGAACCTATTGAAAAATCTCTTCTCTTAAAAACTGTTCGGAAGTTGACAACAATTATGAGCGATGAATGGTTGATGGAAAACGAACTTTCTTCGGAAGTTCTTCGACTTGATCATCCTAGATCAACCATTCGTGGCTCAATTCGGGGAGTAATGGTAGATGTTCTCTATAATCCTCTAGTAGGTGCCAACATCATGTCCGAATCTTTTGCTTCAACTTTATTTGGAAACGAGACATGGGCACCTTCCGACAAACTCCTTAAAGCCCCACCGGGGCAATTTTTTGAGAGTTTGGGGATCATTAGAGATGTTTGCATTAAGCGTAATGAAGCAGCAGGTTTCCTTGGACTTTCACGTTTCGGAATCCCGGATTTCGATGTTTTGGCTCGGTCATCCCATAGAAAAGCTTTTCTTAGGGATATCACCTTCAGAACCTTAGACTTCACCCTCGGCAAGAAAACTTTTTCTCTTCCTATCATTCATGCACAAAACTCTTTTGCCGAGGAGCCGCTTGTGGAAGAAGAATGCATGAAGGAGGTTATGGCAATTTTTCCTCATGAAAACCCCGAATCATCCTTGGATGAAGATGCTCTTGATTTCATTTTAGAAGAGGATGATTCGGCGGAAACTTTTGAGCTGCCCGAAACTTTTACACCTACGCCACCTCCCGTAGAGCTCAAAACTCTTCCACCAGGCTTGCGCTACGTTTTTCTTCACGGAAATCCCGAAACCCCCGTCATCATAAGTGACAAGCTTTCGGAGGAGGAAACCGCAAAACTCTTAGCCGTGCTAGAAAAACATCACTCCGTTTTTGGGTACTCGCTTGGAGACCTCAAGGGAATCAGCCTCGCTCTTTGCACCCATCGCATTCCCATAGACCCCGATAGTACACCATCTAGGGAACCTCAAAGGAGGTTGAACAATGCGATGCGGGAGGTCGTTAAAAAGGAGGTCTTAAAACTTTTACATGCTCGGCATTATCTATCCCTGTTCCACACAACGAGTGGGTGAGTCCAAGTACAGGTTGTATCCAAGAAAGGAGGAATGACGGTCGTCCATAATGACAAAAATGAATTGATCCCTCAACGCACCGTCACGGGATGGAGGATGTGCATAGATTACCGAAAACTTAACAAGGCTACAAAGAAGGATCATTTTCCGCTGCCCTTCATCGATGAGATGTTGGAACGGCCGGCAAATAATTCTTTCTTTTGTTTCCTTGATGGGTATTCAGGATATCATCAAATCCCCATCCATCCCGACGATCAAAGTAAAACCACTTTCACATGCCCCTATGGAACTTACGCCTATCGACGAATGTCTTTTGGGCTTTGCAATGCACCTGCTTCTTTTCAACGTTGCATGATGTCTATCTTTTCCGACATGATCGAAGAGATTATGGAAGTATTCATGGATGATTTCTCTCGTTTATGGAAAAACCTTCCATCATTGTTTAGAAAATTTAGACAAAGTCTTGCAACGTTGTCAAGAAAATGATTTAGTGCTCAATTGGGAGAAATGCCATTTCATGGTTAGAGAAGGCATAGTTCGGGGCATTTGATTTCCGAAAGGGGGATAGAGGTGGATAAAGCTAAATTAGAAGTTATAGAAAAGCTTCCACCTCCTATGAATGTTAGGGGCATTCGCAGCTTTCCGGGACATGCGGGGTTCTATCGTCGTTTTATCAAAGATTTCTCTCAAATTGCTAGACCCCTTACAAATCTGCTTGCGAAGGATGCACCCTTTGAGTTTATCGATGAATGCATGACTCGCTTTCACTACCCTTAAGAATGCACTCATCTCGGCGCCAATTATCCAACCCCCCGATTGGACGCTGCCTTTTGAGATAATGTGTGATGCTAGTGATTTTGTCTGTGGGGGCTGTTCTTGGCCAAACTAGAGATAAAAAGCATCATGCAATCTCCTATGCAAGCAAAACCTTGACTGGAGCTCGGTTAAATTACACTACCACCGAAAAAGAGCTCCTTGTCTGTTGTTTTTGCTTTTGATAAGTTTAGATCCTACTTGACTGGAGCAAAAGTCATTGTTTACACCGATCATGCTGCTTTAAAGTTTTTGCTCAATAAGAAGGATGCTAAACCTCGTTTGATACGATGGGTTCTTCTACTCCAAGAATTTGATGTAGAAATCCGTGATAAGAAAGGAGTAGAAAATTCCGTGGCGGATCATTTGTCGCGTATACAATTCACTAACCTGCAGGAATTACCCATCAATGATTTCCTACGCGATGACATGCTGCTCCTAGTGAGGGACTCACATCCATGGTACGCCGACATTGTGAACTTCATGGCAACGGGGTACGTACCACCCGGAAAGAGCAAGAAACGACTCATCTATGAGAGTCGCCGTCACTTATGGGAAGAGCCCTTCCTTTACCGTGTCTGCGCCGATGGATTGCTAAGGCGATGTGTGCCCATACCCGAGAGCACACGAATCATTGAGAAGTGCCATGCATCGCCATACGGGGACACTACGGCGTGTTTCGTACACAGTGCCAAGATATGGCAAAGTGGCTTCTTTTGGCCAGCCATGTACGAAGACACAAAGGAATTTGTCGAGCGATGCCCGTAATGTCAAAAAGTTGGAGGCATCACGGCAAGAGATGCAATGCCCCTCAACTACAATTTACAAGTCGAGCTCTTCGACGTATGGGGCATTGACTTCATGGGACCGTTCACCAAGTCACATGACTGCGAATACATCTTGGTGGCGGTAGACTACGTGTCTAAGTGGGTGGAAGCAATGCCTTGCAGGGCCGCAAATGCCAAGCATGCTCGCCGGATGTTCCACGAAATTATCTTCCCAAGGTTTGGAACACCGAAGCTAGTGATAAGCGACGGAGGGTCTCACTTCATTGATAAGACCTTCCGAAGCTTCCTAAGAGAACTTGGATCAAGGCATAATATCGCTACTCCATACCACCCTCAAACCAGTAGGCAGGCCGAGACCTCAAACAAGCAAATCAAGCGGATCCTGCAAAAGACCGTAACAGAAATGGGGAAGGGATGGAAGGACAAGCTACCCGATGCACTATGGGCATACCGTACAGCATACAAGACACCCATAGGCATGTCCCCATACCAGCTCGTGTACGGGAAAACATGTCATTTACCCGTCGAGATGGAACACCGAGCGTATTGGGCCATCCGGAAATGGAACATGGACTTTAATGGTGCCGGACGCAAAAGAAAAATGGAGATAGCTGAGTTAGAAGAATGGAGAGACAAAGCTTACCACAACTCAGCTATATACAAAGAAAGGACAAAAAGGTGGCACGACAAAAAGATAAAGATAAAGGTATTTAAGGTTGGAGATAAGGTCTTGCTATTCAATTCACGGGTGAAACTCTTCGGGCATGGAAAATTAAGAAGTAAATGGGACGGACCATACACGGTTA
This sequence comes from Chloris gayana, assembly GCA_031894775.1. Classification (NCBI taxonomy): domain Eukaryota; kingdom Viridiplantae; phylum Streptophyta; class Magnoliopsida; order Poales; family Poaceae; genus Chloris; species Chloris gayana. The sequence goes on along the minus strand of JAUNZO010001906.1, from coordinate 44,532 downwards.
TTGACACCTCGTCACATGGAGCAATCACACTTCAAGACGACGAAGGTAAAATATTTAAGGTAAATGGTCAGCGCCTTAAAACTTATTTCGAGCCCGATAAAGATAAAGAATTTGATGTCATGCACTTGATTAATTTAAATTTTCTCTCATGATAGCTCTTTCTTATCTATATCCCGTAGTAGCTCTTTCCCCGAAATAATTTTAGCAAGCATTTCCCGCATTCATCATTTCCCGCAGGCACATTTTTATCATTTTTTCAATTCCTCAAGATTGTAATGCGCCTGCTCTTTTAAATTTTTAATCATATTAGTGCTCCCCGGTCTTCCCTTACCGGTAGAGCAAGTTTTGTTTCGAAATATCTTTGTCTATTTTGAAGAAAACAGGCAAAAAGGCAAGTGTGGGGGGACATCGCGGAAAGCAAAGACAAACACACGCGTAGCGCGCAGAAACATCACGAGGAAAACAACACAAACACAACCTGCGAAACAGAGCACCGCAGGAGCGGCCGAACCCACGAGGCTGGTTCGGCCGAACCCCGGTGGGTCCCACTCAGCCCTCGCTTCCTCGTGGCACTTGAGTTTGTTTCCCACACTTCCTTTTCGCCTACTTTATTTGTCAAGTTCATTCCGAGACGCGAAAAACAATTACCAAAACTTGACCAACTAAAACTTGGGAAGATTTCTTTTGAATACCTTTTCCCAAGTCTCTCCCTAATGCTCTCATGATGATCTTGCACACTTTTTATTACTCGCTTCATCACCACTTGCCTCGTGAACAAATAATCAAATCCATAGGACCCATGTTTTTCTAGATTATTGGCAAGTGTGATATGGCTCGACGAAATGATCTTATGCTTAGCTTACCGAGTCCTTGGGAATTTTATTTCACAAAACAAAAAATACCATGGCTTCATGCTCCTCTCTTGATACAAAAATGCCTACCAATGCCATATGATGATCATACCTTGCAAAACTTACATACATATGCTGCTTGTGATTGCAATGAGCTTTACCAAAATCGAGTGACCCTAGAGAGAAACTTGTCATGCTCTCTTGATCAAGATCACGTACACTCCACCAGGGCTAAACTCCTACACTGGGAGCTAGCACCCCACCAAAATAAAGACACTCCTCGTTTGCACCTCTTTTTACCTCTCTCTCTCTCTCAATCACGCATAAATGAGACATGGCTATGTAAAAAAAAAAAAAAAAAAAAAAAAAAAAAAAGAAAGAAAAGCTCACACAGATGAGCAATGAAAAGAAAGCTCACAAAGATGAGCAATGAAAAAGAGAGAAGAAAAGAGATGCTCAAGCATAGAGCAAGAAAAGAAAAGAAAGAAAATAAAAAGATAGCCATGTCTCGAAAATGCAAAATAAAGAGAGGTCAATTGCAATAGGAGTTGTCACTTTTTCATATCCATACACACACGCACTTCTTGATCAAGGTTACATGACTTGGCTTCTCCATGGATCCTTTCTTTTGGCTTAGCAATATTTGTGATACAAGTATGCCTCTCTCATTCCCTACCGAGCTCCACATACAAGCCTAAGAAGTTGGAAAAAGAGAGGCAACACAATGCCTTGGTGAGGAAAACACTTTTTGAGCGATTCAAGAGAATCGAAGAGGAGCGGGAGTCATGTTGTTTATTTTCAAAACTTTCAAAAACCCAAGGTGCTTAGTGAGCAAAAGTATAGTGACTTGAGTCATGAGCTGTTCCACTTATCAATCATCCAAGAATGCATGTTAGCCACCGTCATGTTCACAAGTAAAACGGTGTGGCTTGTAATAACATGTGTGCAGGTCTCTAAGGGGAGAGATCTCTCAACTTACGCTCCCACCTTTACTCGAGGACGAGCAAAGAGCTAAGTGTGGGGGTCTTGTTGACGGTCCTTATGGTCCAATTTTACCGTCAACATGTTGCATCTTTTTGAATCAAACACCATCACCAAGAATAGACATAGGGATTATTTCTAACAAATTCCACTAGTCTTGGTGAAATTATGAATGCAGTGCAATTCATATGAAAACAGGGGAAAACATGCACGAAACATGGACTTTGCAATCGACGGATTTTCCCTGACTAAAGAATATAGTCCAAAAGCCCAAAACCACAAAACAGAGCCTCAACATCAAACCAAGCAAGTGGATTGGGCCAAGACACAGCCAGGGGAAGGCACCGGAGAAGAATCAAGCCCAGGGGAGTCCAGGCCGGCTCGGCCGAACCACCCTAGTGGGTTCGGCCGAACCGACAGTGGGCCCCCCGGCCCATCTTTCTCTCGGCGGTTTGTCACCGACGTCCGGAGGTCGGTTCCACCCGCAATTAATGCCACCGACGTCCTGGAACCGCCTCCAAGTTGCCGACCTTCCAAGGCTATAAATAAAGGGCTACACCCCCTCTCTCAACACACCACCAACATCAAGATACAAGACAAAACTCTCATCCTTAGGCCAAGGGCCTCTTGTATCTTAGTAGAATAGGAGAGAGGGCAAGGAAGAGGAAGGAGTGTTCCTCCCTTTTAAAGTGGAGTAGTATTTCCTTTTCTTTTACCTTGGCGTGTAAACACTCTTTTTGGTGATTTATACGTGGTGATCTACTTATCTATCGTGACATATCTTTGTGTTAGACGTAATTCTTGTTATACTTGTTTACGGGATCATCGCTTCGCAAGAAGTGCTCTAGCTTTCGAACTCGGCTCTAGGCCGAGGCTAGAGTAGTGGTCAATAGCATAGACGTGGTGTCTAGGCCGGAGATCGCCTTTGTTTGCCGTGTGCCCCACGGTTTGTAGAGGTAGGTGGCAGGAAGTGACAGCCCCGTCATCCAAAGGAACCCTCCACGTTCGGGTACATAGTAGAGCTTTCGTAGACCGGAGTGGCTTGGCGGACCAAGCCTAAGACGGTGCCCGAAGTAAACAAGTCTAGCTTGCGTTCGTCTACCTTTAAAGGATAAATAGATAAGAGTCACCCTCTCGACCCTATTTTGCTACGTTGTCTTGGTTGTCCTTGGGTAAACTAACCTTGTTGCGGAAATACTCTGTTCCTCGCGGATATAAATACGATACCTTGGAATACTCCCGGTGAAGTGCTACAACGGTATTCCGTGCGCTTGCGGATTTATTCGTGACGTAAGAAATACCAACGATCGTCGTGGCGAGGTTTGGCTCGAGCCGGCCAACTCCGGCCGTCGCGCCGCCGCTGGCCCGCCGCCGCGGTGGTGCCACACCGTGGGCCACACGCGCGTGGGATCGCGTGTGGCCACGTGGGGATCTCGTGCGGTTAACCCCGTGGCCTTCCGTGTGGCACAAAATCAAATTCAAGTTTCGAAAATTCGTAGAAAATTCACTAAAAATCGGAAAAATGTCAAACCAAGTTTGTTAGACTCAGAAAAATGATATCTATTTATTTGTGAAATAAAATATTTATTTTGAGTAAATTTATTTTATAAATAGTATTTAATCACTTTCTTGGATTAAAGAAAAGCTATTATTTTATGTTAATAAAATGTTTAATTAAGAAAAATAATTTAACTAGATGAAGGAGATACTGCAGACAAAAGTTATTATGAAATTTATTTTCCAAAATTTAAACTTAACTTTATTATTTTATGTGAGCCCAATCTATTAACCTTTTATCACATAAAGTAATGATTTATTTATTGCTTAATAAACCAGAATAATTTATTAATTATTAAACCTAAGTAATTAAGGAACAGAACTAATTAATAAATAATGACCTTGATTAAGCAGTCATTAATCAGCATAATTAATTGTTAATTATTGCTTAATGAACATGCTTATCCCTAATTTGTTAATTAACTAAGGTGATTAAGCATTAATTATTAATTATTACTTATTGGACCTAATTAATGAATCCTTGCATACTTTCATCATGAGCATTCATGCATACATGATTGTGATTCGCAACGCATTGCTTGGTCGACTAGGTTCGAAGTGATCGAGGTTCCACCCGAGGTCGAGTCGGAGCCGGAATCTCGAAGTCGACCCAGCCGCAGAGGAAGCTAACTTCGAATAGAATCAAGGCAAGCCTCGGTGCATCCTATCTATGTTTTTAAATATTTTACTTTATCACGTAGTATAGTTATGTTTGTGCATTAGGTGTTAGGGAATGATTGACACCCTAGTTGCATTATGGTAGGTTTCCGTTTGTTTATTCTATACTCGGTACAGGTAGCTCAATAGAGGCTAAGCTTAGTTCATAGTGGCAACGGTAGATGGTTAGGGAATCTTAAAGCATGGAGGCTTTAAGGGTTATTTGTGTTGACACTAAGATGAAGAGAGTGTTAATGAAGTTGAGACCGGACGGGCCCCGTAGGAGAAAGGGCAAGACGGAGATGAGGTCTTGCAAGGTGGTAGCCCCGTCCGTGTCGGTCAAGGACCGTACCGTTGTCGGCTTAGTTGAACAAGTTTGAACGTACCACACTACATGCTGGTATCATGGGCCCAGCAAGCTGATGTACCCTATCGCCCCGGAGATGTAGCGTAGCCGGCTCTCCTTCTGCGGTCGTTAGTGAGAGGATAGTCTCACGGGAGGGAGATGGGTCGACCACGAGGGAAGTCGTGGCTTCGCCATACTCCCGGGGAGTTGGAAATGGCTAGTCTGCTGTCGGGTGCTAGCGGGAAAGGTTGTCGTATACGATCGGTGTGATGCGTATACGTCGTGTAGTCGAGTTTTGCCAGCTGGTATAAAATCGATTCGAATCGTGGTCCCTCGCGAGTAATGAGTACCTCTTGTTTAGCTCGTCACTTCGTAGTAAATTATATGGATGATGAAGATGAGAGAGGAAAGGATTAAGATCTATTTTATCTTGTCTTGCAAACTCGATTGCAATAGTGATAGGTTGCAAACACCAAGGCTAATGAACATAACGTGAGCTAAAATACTGAAAGTAAGGACCCACCCTTTTATGCTGTTTTCGCAAAGGAGTAAACACCACAGCCAGAAAGCCTTTCCATACTAGGCGTCGGCCTTAGCGTGCCATGTTGACGGGTCAGTCTTGCTGAGTATTAAAATACTCGGGGTTTGTTCGTTACCTTTCGGGGAACGAGTCGTACTACCACGACTTGTATGGCAGCTTCCCGAAGAGGAGCAATGTCCGGAGGGAGGTTCCCTTCGGTGGGAACGTATTCCCACGCCATGAAGAGAGAGGACCGTGATGTACGGAGGGCTCGAGTGCATCACGTTGATCGTTTAAAGTCTTTTGAGTTGTATAATAGAACAAGCTTCCGCTGAATACTCGTAGGTTGTTAAACTTCAATAATGTTATATTTCCGCTGCACGAATGTTTGTATTGCGAAAACCTGGTTGTATTATACCATGATGTATATATTTTGGCTTGTATGAGATGATGTTTCGTTGTAACTCGCTTCGTCGAGTGTCCCTCTGTACCGATTCCTGGGTGTCCCGGAGGGGATGTTACAGCTGGTATCGGAGCGGTTCGGAGGCAACAGAACATCATTACAAGCCTATTTTCAAAACTTAACACGTTCATACGATAGACAACGAGAGAGTACGGAGCCCTATAAGGATGTAGAATAGTTGGATTTTTACTAACCGTTCGACGTTTGGGTTTTGGGAAGTGCTAACTATTCGTCGTAGTTTTCTATACTATAGTACGTATAGTTAGTTCACGAGCATGCATCATGTCATATTATGCACTAAATAAATATTAGGGTATATACTTAGCTAGTTTCGTAGTACTCGTATAGGTTGTTCCGTTCGTTTTTCTTCCGTGGGAAGAAGTGTTTAACTCGTTTAAACATGTTCCCTGTAGATGCCAGTGACTCGCGGTAGGAAGCGCGCCCAGGAGGAGGAGGACACACGGGCTGCACGCGTTGCTGAGCTGGAGCAGCGGATCCACAGCCCGGAGTTGAGGACGCAGAACCGGGACCGACGGTTGGGTGCTTGGAAGCACCGCCGTCGAGTGGACTGCAAGGAGGTTCGGAGGTCCCACACCAGGATCGCCGAGCTGGAGGAGCAGCTAGTGGAGGTGACACAGGACCGTGACGAGTTTCACGGGGCGGCCATAGCCTTGGACGCACAGCTGACCACGGTTACCGAGGAGAGAGACGCCGCTCGCGAGGCGGACGACGAGCACGAGCTACGGTTGGAGCAGATGACAACGCAGCGTAACCACGCCGTGCCTACACCGGTTGTGGTGCAGGACCAGATGGCTCGGATCGAGGCGTTGTTTGATGGGATAGCCGAGGCACACCACGCACTGCTCCACGACCACGACGCACCTGGTTGAGCAGTTCGAGCAGTTGCAGCAGCAGCAGCAGCAGCAGCAGGGTCCACCGGATGACGCCGAGGAGGTCTCCGGGATGGACTACGAGCCACCACCCGTCTCGCCAGCGAGAGGACGTCGAGTCGGACGCCGACAACCACGTGCCGCCAGCCTAGTTGTGTTGGGTTTTCACCGATGTAGGAGGATAGCCACATTTTGCCGACGTAGGTCGGATGTAGATAGGGTAATAGAAGATGTTGGTCGGTTGGGAGTGTATGGAAAAGTGGGGCTGAGTTGTACCAACAATAACTAATGGAAAGGAAGTGGTAGTAATATATATATGCGGTTGCTAGAATAAAAAGATTTGCTGAAATATTAGGATTAGTTTCTACATGTATCCGATACTCTTACTTCTCCACAGAGATGGACAGACACGAGTACTGGTGTGAGTGAAGTAAGAGGACAAAGGGAGGATGTTCGTGTAGTCGAGCTGGAGAGACAGCTGCAGGAAAAGGAGGAGTTGTTAGCACTTAGAGAGGCGCAGCTTGCTAAACAAGGAGCAACAGATTCAATTTAAGGATCAGCAACTAGCAAACGCACATGCCCCGATCACTCGGTTAGAGCAAGATCTACTGCAAGCACACAATGCAATACTGAATGAAGCAATAGGACAGCAACCTCCAGAGGATGAACCAATGAGTGCAGGAAAATCCTATAGAGGCTGAATCGAAGAAGAAGAGGAGGATCCTAAAGAGATAATGGACGTGGATTCAGTCATAGACTTCACAGAGATTCCACGACTAGAGGATGCGAGAATCCGAGACGAGGCAGTTCCATAAGCCGGGAGGTGACATCCAGGCGTCGTGAAGAATAGTAGAATGCTAGCTAGTAGCAAGTGAGAAAACTAGTATGTAAATTAGGCGCTAGTTAAATAACGAGCGTGATGTAACCACGCATGAGTGTATCTTAGGAACCGTTGTAACGTGGATGTATGAGCATATGTTTATGGAATTGGTGGTTGTTTTAATAAAGGTGGATTGTTGCATAAGATTAATTGGGAGTTCCTCATCCATGTATTTCTGTTTCATCCATTATTATGTTGGAATGAAGATGTCTAACGTAAACTTTTCTTGGACAGAATGGTTGGAACAAGGAGACGCGATGATCCCGAGAGTTCTCAACGCGGGCGGGAACACCACCACCACCCCCGACTTTGGCACGAGGCCATCGCCGTCGTATCTGGATTCTCGCGCGGAGCAGCGAGAATTATTGGAGCAATTGGTCCGCAACACCGCTCCACAGGAACGTCACCGGGGCCGCAATGCACCGGAAGAAAGGGTGACCTTCTCGGACTTCTTATCGGTTCGCCCCCGGTTTTCTCGGATGCGGGTGAGCCTTTGGAAGCGGACAACCGGCTTCGCACCATCGAGTCGAAGCTTGAATTGTTCCCATGCACGGATCATCGGAAGACCCTCATCGCTTCCCAACACTTGCAAGGATTTGCTGGAGCCCGGTGGGCAAATTACAAAGCAATGTTTCCTCCAGGACATCATGTTTCATGGGCTGAGTTCACTAAATCCTTCGAGAGAGCACCATATCCCGGAAGGCTTAATGAATCAGAAGAGGAAGGAGTTCCTATCGCTGAAGCAAGGGGATATGAATGTGCATACCTACTCCAAGGTATTTAACCACCTTGCTCAATACGCTCCCGAACATGTGGACACGGATGCCAAGAAGAAGAATATGTTCAAGGAGGGAATGAGTACCAAGCTGCAGTCTCGCTTGGTGTTGAACAAGACCGACAGCTTCACCGACTTTGTGAGTGACGCTATCGCTCCGGAATACTCTATCCGTCTTCATCAAACGGAGAAGAAGAAGAAGAGGTCGGCTACTTGGACAAGGAAGTGGCGGACCATCCAAGTACGAGGTTGGTCTACAATGCACCGTCGAGTCAGCATTATCAGCATACACCCTCTCGTCCAAATTACTACCGGCAGTTTCAACCACCCCAACAATCTCAGCAACAGCGGTCGAATCGATATCGTCCGCCCTATCGGCAACGGAACACTCGGAATCCTAGACCGGTGAGTCAAGCACCGCAGCAGAATGGACCGCCATGTTTCAATTGTGGCCGTCCGGGACATTATTACCGCAGCTTGTCCATATCCTCAAAAGGCACCATATGCACCTAGACCTCAAGGACAGTCGTAGAACCAACCGAGGCACCAGTCAAGAATACACCAACAAAGACCGGCCATGCCAACTTTACTACGGCTGAGGAGCTACCCGAAGGAGGACAAATCTTAGCGGGTATGTTTTCTATCGCTGATCATCCTGCTATGGTTTTATTTGATTCGGGAGCTACGCATAATTTCATCAGCAAGTCATATATTGCCAAGCATCGCATCATGCCATCCAAGTTGCTATGTGCTCATATCATTTCAACACCTGGGGGTAAAATCCTTACTAATGAAGAAGCTGCCAATATGTCATTAAGATTGGGTAGCAAGATTTATTCCACTTCATTAATCATACTTGGATGGGCAAGGGTTAGATGCATTTATTGGCATGCAATGGATGAATTTTCATAAGGCAGTATTGGATATAGCATCTCGAGCCGTATATCCGAACTCCCCTGTTCATGGTCGAGATTGCTTGCTTTTAACTTTTCCTCAAGCTATGCTGCCAATGGTCAATAAGACTATAGGTAAGAGTCCTGGAGGATATACCCATAGTCCGTGAATATCCGGATGTCTTCCCGGACGACTTGCCGGGACTACCGCCGGACCGAGCGGTAGAGTTTAAGATAGAGCTACAGCCTGAAACAGCACCAATATCAAGAAGGCCGTATCGGATGCCGCCGAATGAGCTGGCAGAATTGAAAGTGCAACTAAAGGAATTATTGGACAAAGGGTATATACGTCCAAGTTCATCACCATGGGGATGCCCAGCCTTTGTTCGTAAAGAAGAAAGACAAGACATTGAGGCTATGTGTGGATTATAGACCTCCGAATTCGGTCACCATCAAGAACAAGTATCCTCTCCCGAGGATTGATATCTTGTTTGATCAGCCGATGGGAGCTAAAGTCTTCTCCAAGATAGATCTTCGATCGGGATATCATTAGATTAAGATAAGAGCTGAAGATATACCGAAGACTACATTCTCCACAAGATATGGACTTTATGAGTACCTGGTGATGTCATTTGGATTGACCAATGCACCAAGCACATTTCATGTATCTCATGAATTCCGTATTCATGCCTGAGCTGAATAAGTTTGTCGTGGTATTCATTGACGACATCTTGATTTATTCCAAGTCGAAGAGGAACATGTCAACCACTTAAGAGTTGTGTTGCAACGACTAAAGGATCATCGACTCTATGCTAAGTTCAGCAAGTGTGAGTTTTGGCTAAAGGAAGTGCCGTTCCTAGGTCATGTGATATCAGCCGAAGGAGTGGCCATTGATCCAGGAAAAGTTCAAGAAGTGTTGGATTGGAAATCACCGAAGTTTGTCTCACAAATCGAAGTTTCTTGGGATTGGCTGGTTATTACAGAAGGTTTATTCCAAACTTCTCGAAGATCGCCAAGCCAATGACTAAGCTATTGGAAAAAGGATAAGAAGTACGTATGGAGCAAAGAATGTGAAGAAGCTTTTCAAATGTTAAAGAAGTTATCGACAACGGCTCCCGTACTTGCTCGACCGGATCCGACGAAGCCCTTTGATGTGTATTGTGATGCATCGGGCACGGGACTCGGATGTGTTCTCATGCAGGAAGGACGTGTAATCGCCTATGCATCTCGACAACTAAGGCGTCATGAGGAACACTATCCTACCCATGACCTAGAACTAGCAGCGGTCGTTCTAGCATTGAAAGGTTGGAGGCACTATCTCTTGGGTAACTTGGTACATTTATACACGGACCACAAGAGTCTCAAGTACATCTTCACCCAAGCAGATCTGAATATGCGTCAACGAAGATGGTTAGAACTAATCAAGGATTATGAGCTGGAAATTCACTACCACCCGGGCAAGGCAAACGTGGTAGCCAATGCCTTAAGTCGCAAGGTTCATTGCAATAATCTCATGGCTCAACTTTTGATTCAAGCACATCCATCCGAAGGTGAGGAACCAAATCTTAGGATCATTCCGTATGGAACCTTGAATAATTTGGCTCGATTCCTACCATCCGTGAGGAAGTGGCAGCAGCTCAACAGAAAAGTGTTGGTATAGGACACATAAGGAGACGACTCGAAAAAGGTGAAGTTAAATGCTTCGGAGAGGACGAGGCAGGAGTTATTTGGTTCAAGAATCGATTGGTAGTACCGAAAGATCTACCGCTTCGCAAGAAGATAATGGATGAAGCTCATCTGTCCAAATACTCTATTCATCCTGGAACCAACAAGATGTATCAAGATCTGAAGCAAAGATTTTGGTGGACACGCATGAAGCGGGAAATCGCCAAGTATGTCAATGAATGTGATGTTTGTCGGCGGGTCAAAGCCGAGCACTTGAAGCAAGCAGGACCCTTACAACCTTTAAGTATCCCTCGAATGGAAGTGGGAAAACATCGAGCATGGATTTCATCGTTGGGTTACCACTAAGCCCACGGAAACATGACTCTATCCGGGTTATTGTGGACGAGGTTGACGAAGTCTGCTCACTTCATACCGGTACATACACGGTACACTCGCCGAGAAGTATGCGAGCTATACATCGCTCGAATTGTCTGTTTGCATGGAGTGCCGAAGACCATTATATCGGATAGAGGAACACGGTTCGTCTCTATATTTTAGGAACAACTACATGACTCCTTGGGAACGAAATCGATACGCAGCTCAAGCATATCATCCTCAAAAAATGGACGGACAGAAAGGATCAATCAATATCTCGAGGATATGCTCCGAGCATGGGAGAAATGTTTACCGTTAGCGAGTTCTGCTACAATAACAGCTATCAAGAGAGTGCCGGAATGTCACCGTTCCAAGCTCTATATGGGCGTAGTTGCCGTACACCCTTGAATTGGTCCGAAAGTGGAGAAAGAGTAATCTTCGGACCAGACCTAGTAAGAGATGCGAGAGGAACAAGTACGTCTCATTCAGCAGAACCTTAAAAGGGCTAAATCTCAACAGATCAGCTATACCGACAAAAGACGTTGAGACTTAGTATTTCAGGTTGGAGATCAAGTCTATCTACGAGTATCTCCTACCAAAGGTGTTCAAAGATTTGGGATCAAGGGCAAGTTAGCACCATGATACATTGGACCTTTTCCAATCCCGGAAAGATGTGGGGCCGTGGCGTATCGTCCGGAATTGCCATCACACTTGGCAGGTATCCATAACATATTTCATGTATCTCAACCGAAGAAATGTTTAAAACCACCGATGGATATACCGACAGTCGAGGTGGAACGATTCATGACCAGACTTGACATATGACGAACGACCGGTTAAAGTTCTAGACACCAAGGATAGAGTGACTCGACATCGGACCATCAAGTTCTACAAGATCCAATGGAGTAATCATTCGGAAGCTGAAGCTACTTGGGAACAAAAAGAGTTTCTTCGATCAAACTACCCCGAATTCTTTAGCACTATCGCCTAGTAGTTTCGATCGTGAATCTCGGACGAGATTCCTGTAAGGGGGAGGGCTGTAACAACTCTCGAGAAAATAATGCATTTCATGTCATCATGAGCACATCATCACATTGTTGCATTTTTGAAGATATCAAATTTTGTGTTAATAATAAACACATAAAATAACAAAATAGATAAAGAAGAAAGGAAGTGTTTAAAAAGAAATAAAATAAGCAGAAAATTCATGCTTAATATTTTCTATGGCTCAAATATCATAAATAAAGATTTATGAAAATCTCCTGAAATTATTTTGCCTTGTAAAAATATTTACAAGAAATAAACCAAGCTTCTTTTATAAATTTAACTATGAATTTTTAATCCAAAAATGGTTTGGAGTTTTACCCTGGACTTAATAGGAACAATGCCTAAAATGTTTTCATTTAAACCCTCGAAAAATTTGGGAATTTTTGGAGCACCGGAAGGTTGCTCTTTAATGTCCCAAAAGTCCGGGGGTGTTTTTGCAAAAAGACCGTGACCGGCCCGGCGCCAGCCTCTCTTCTCGTCATCTCCCTCTCACCGCGCCTCGGCGCCGCCCGCGGCCGCACCGCCTCTCCGGCCGGGCGCGGCCTCGGCTGCCTTCACTTACGGCCTCTCTAGGAGATAAGACCCCCCCCCCCCACGGCCGAGCTTCTCCTCTTCTCTTTTCTCTCCCGCCATTGCCGCTCTTCCCCGGAGCTCGACGCCGGCTCGTTCCGGTTCTTCCCCGTCCAAGCCACCACTCCCGGAAGCTCCGCCGGGACCTTGCGAAGCTCCACGACCCGAGCAATCACCTTGAGCACCTTCACTCCGTCGAGGCTAGGCCGTTTTCCCTCATCGGGCCCCCACCGTCGTTCTCCCGCCGTTTCTTCAAATTGAACTGCGACGGTGAGTGATTGGTCTTCTTTTCTCTTCCTTGAGGTGCGCAAGAGGCTCCTCTACCCTTCCGAGAACTTACCGTAGCATGTTTCATGCAGAGTGCCAAGGAATCGCCCATCTTCCCGGAGCTCGGTTCACCGTCGTCCGCACTCTCACGGTGAGCTACCATTCCCGGCTATGCTCATGCTTGCTAGAGCACTCGGACGAGCTTGCGCATGCTCGTAGAAGCTCCCAACGTGTTTTCCCCAAGTTTTGTTCGGTGGAGAGAGCTCGCGCCATGGCCGGAGCTTCCGCCATGCTCGCCTCTCGCCGCCGGTGCCTCTCCGGTGGAGCTCATGTGCGCGCGTCCTCACCAGCGGGTTCGCCCGATCGTGTAGAGTAGGAAGGTGTCGTCGCGGCGAGGTTTGGCTCGGAGCCGGCCAACACCGACCGTCGCGCCGCCGCTGGCCCGCCACCGCGGTGGTGCCACACCGCGGGCCACACGCGCGTGGGATCGTGTGTGGCCACGTGGGGATCTCGTGCGGTTATCCCCGTGGCCTTCCGTGTGGCACGTAATCAAATTCAAATTTCGAAAATTCGTAGAAAATTCACTAAAAATCGGAAAAATGTCAAACCAAGTTTGTTAGACTCAGAAAAATGAGATCTATTTATTTGTGAAATAAAATATTTCTTTTGAGTAAATTTATTTTGTAAATAGTATTTAATCACTTTCTTGGATTAAAGAAAAGCTATTATTTTATGTTAATAAAATGTTTAATTAAGAAAAATAATTTAACTAGATGAAGGAGATACTTGCAGACGAAAGTTATTATGAAATTTATTTTCCAAAATTTAAACTTAACTTTATTATTTTATGTGAGCCCAATCTATTAACCTTTTATCACATAAAGTAATGATTTATTTATTGCTTAATAAACCAGAATAATTTATTAATTATTAAACCTAAGTAATTAAGGAACATAACTAATTAATAAATAATGACCTTGATTAAGCAGTCATTAATCAGCATAATTAATTGTTAATTATTGCTTAATATACATGCTTATCCCTAATTTGTTAATTAACTAAGGTGATTAAGCATGAATTATTAATTATTACTTATTGGACTTATTTAATGAATCCTTGCATACTTTCATCATGAGCATTCATGCATACATGATTGTGATTCGCAACGCATTGTCTGGTCGACTAGGTTCGAAGTGATCGAGGTTCCACCCGAGGTCGAGTTAGGAGCCGGAATCTCGAAGTCGACCCAGCCGCCGAGGAAGCTAACTTCGAACGAGAATCAAGGCAAGCCCCGGTGCATCCTACCTATGTTTTTAAATATTTTACTTTATGACATAGTACAGTTATGTTTGTGCATTAGGTGTTAGGGAATGATTGACACCCTAGTTGCATTATGGTAGGTTTCTCGTTTGTTTATTCTATACTTGGTACAGGTAGCTCAATAGAGGCTAAGCTTAGTTCATAGTGGCAACGGTAGATGGTTAGGGAATCTTAAAGCATGGAGGCTTTAAGGGTTATTTGTGTTGACACTAAGATGAAGAGAGTGTTAATGAAGTTGAGACCGGACGGGCCCCGTAGGAGAAAGGGCAAGACGGAGATGAGGTCTTGCAAGGTGGTAGCCTCGTCTCGTGTCGTTCAAGGACCGTACCGTTGTCGGCTTAGTTGAACAAGTTTGAACGTACCGCACTACATGCTGGTATCATGGGCCCAGCAAGCTGATGTACCCTATCGCCCCGAGAGATGTAGCGTAGCCGGCTCTCTTTTACCGGCTGTTAGTGAGAGGATAGTCTCGACGGGAGGGAGATGGGTCGACCACGAGGGAAGTCGTGGCTTCGCCATACTCCCGGGAGAGTTGGAAATGGCTAGTCTGCTGTTAGGTGCTAGCGGGAAAGGTTGTCGTATACGATCGGTGTGATGCGTATACGTCGTGTAGTCGGGTTTTGCCAGCTGGTATAAAATCGATTCGAATCGCTGTCCCTCACAGTAATGAGTACCGCTTGTTTAGCTCGTCACGTCGTAGTAAATTATATGGAAGATGAAGATGAGAGAGGAAAGGATTAAGATCTATTTTATCTTATCTTGCAAACTCGATTGCAATAGTGATAGGTTGCAAACACCAAGGCTAATGAACATAACGTGACCTAAAATATCGAAAGTAAGGACCCACCCTTTTATGCTGTTTTCGCAAAGGAGTAAACCCCACAGACCGAAAGCGTTTGCATACTAGGCGTCGGCCTTAGCGTGCCATGTTGACGGGTCGGTCTTGCTGAGTATTAGAATACTTAGGGTTTGTTCATTAGCTTTCGGGGAACGAGTCGTACTACCACGACTTGTATGGCAGCTTCCCGAAGAGGAGCAATGTCCGGAGGAGGTTCCCTTCGGTGGGAACGTATTCCCACGCCATGAAGAGAGAGGACCGTGATGTACGGAGGGCTCGGTGCATCACGTTGATCGTTTAAAGTCTTTTGAGTTGTATAATAGAACAAGCTTCCGCTGAATACTCGTAGGTTGTTAAACTTCAATAATGTTATATTTCCGCTGCACGAATGTTTGTATTGCGAAAACCTGGTTGTATTATACCATGATGTATATATTTTGGCTTGTATGAGATGATGTTTTTGTTGTAACTCGCTTCGTCGAGTGTCCCTCTGTACCGATTCCCGGGTGTCCCGGAGGGGATGTCACATCACCGCTGCGTGTTTCGCGCAGGGTGGAGGACGAGCGAGGCGAAGAAAGATTGGAGCCGTCATCGTCTCCGTCGTCGTTCGCCGCCGGCGGTACCCCTCCGGTGAGCTCAAGCCCCGTTCCGTCTTCCCCTTCGTTTGCTCTCTCGTCCGGTGCTCACACCACTTCTGCTGCTCCGTGGTAGCTCGGGAACGCGGTGCTGCGTGGTCACCGTCGCACGGCACCTGTCGTCCCTAGTCCGCCGCCGCCCCTCTTCGTCGCGCGGCGCCGTCAAGCTCTCTCCGCCTCGCCCGTGAGCAGCACAAGAACCGTGGTGAGCCACCGCCTCTTTTCCCCCTTCTTCCCCGTGGATTAGCCGCGAATTTGCACCTCCCGTCGAGCTCCGCCGCCGCGCACCATGGCTGCCGTGGAGCTCGGGGCTACGGTCGAGCTCATGCTCCATTAGGGCGTAGGATAGCTTCGCCGTGTCGAGTGGGAGCTGGTGTGCGCGCTGGCTGGTCATGAGGAGGTCGCTCCGTGGTGTCCGTCAGCGCGGGGTTCCGCCGCCGCCCTTCCTCGCCGCCGGTGAGGCTGCGGTAGGGGAAGATGGTCGCGAGCGGGGCGTTGCGTTCCGTGAGGCACGGGCGCTCCCCGGTGGTATTTGTTCGCGAATTGGTGAAGCCCGGGGAGTTTCCCTGCAGCGCCGCCGTGGAGCTTAGCTCCGGCGAGCTCGCGCCGCCGCCTCACGCCGAGCCGGTCCTCGTGGTGGGCGTCGGCGAGTGCGCACGAGCTTGGCGAATCGTCGTGGTGGCCACCGTTTGGCCGCCAACGAGCCGTAGCGCCGCCGCGCCTCGATTCCGGCGAGCCCCTGCCCGGCCTCGGCGACGCCGCCCGTCTCCGGTGGTTGCTCGGCGTCACGCTCACGTCGGCATGACGTCACCCGTGGGGCCCGCCGGTGGGGCTAGGTCCATGGGGTTCTTTTCCCCCTATTGCGTGGACTTAGTCCATGTGGACCGATGAGAGTGAGGATAAAATGGGCCCGGTCCACAGCATAGTGTGGACCGGTAGAATATTCAAAGGAATATTCGAGGGAATATTCCTTTCCTTTTTCTAGAATTTTCGATAAATCCTTTTTCCATCGGAAATTCATATCTTTTTCCTGGAGCGTCGGCAAAATACGCGGTTAGTTGCGTTGGGTTCGTAGCGACGAGATCTACGCGTTAGTGTAGTTGTTAGCCATGTTCTAGCATCGTAAATTCCGTCGTCCGTTTCGTTGCTCTCGTACTTATCTCGTTTTGCGTGCCTAACCCGTTTCATACGTTCCGTCCGCGCGAGAGCTACGAGGAGTTCCCGCCCGAGCCGCAGTTTGAGGAGTTTCCGCCAGAGCAGCCGTACGAGTACCCCGACCCGGCCCGGGACCGGCGTTTCGTAGGCAAGCCGCAATCCTTGACCACTCTTGCTCCTATTTAGCAATTGCATTAATTTGATCCATGCATGATTAATGGTTACTTGCACTTGTAGTTTACCTATGCCATACTATGCCATCTTTGCCACTCGTTTGCCATAGGATGTTCTACTCGTTACTTGCATGCTTAGTATGTACTTAGATGCTTAATTGAACCCCATGATGACTATACATGTTTTTGTGTAAAATAAATTGTAGGTGCTTCTTAGGTGTCGAGTTTCCGTACTAGATACCCTGTAGGACTTTTGCGGGGGCGAGTGTAGGTGGTTAGGTGCTGGGGGACTTTTGGGGAGTCTCCGTTTGGAGAGTGCTCGTTGCGGGCACGATTGTGTAGGGGCCTTGGGTTATGGGGCCCTCGTTGCAGTGACACTCGTCGTTGTGACTCGTTGTTTTGAGGAGAGGGATGGTGACACGCCCCGGCAGCATAAGGACCGGTTCCTGGTTGCTCGCTCTTTGGTATACTAGCTTACCACGTGACCCGTATGGGCGAGCTGGATTGAGACGCTTAGCGGAGGACCGGTGGGCCCGCCGTGGAGTAGAGTTAGTGTTAGTGGGTTTTTGGAGCAGGTGTCTCGACCCATGAGTAGAGGATACCCCACCTGGCCCGTGGTAGACCTTTCACACCTTTAGGACCCTTTTCTACGTTGTGGTTGGGGATCCCGGACCTAAGGGACGGGCGTCCGCGACCGATGCTTTGTTTATTGATCTTGTGAGTGTTGCTGTGCTTTAGCCACGACGGTGGTTGTAGTTATAGTACCTCTTCACGTGGGTACGCTTGCTTACTCTCTGCAGAGATATATAATCTATACGTATAGCCTAGCCCTCGGGTAAGGGGGCAACACCATTGAGCGACACGCTTGATTAGCATTTACTACTTCTCCCTCTCGATAGGTGTTTTACTTCCGGCTTCGAGCTGTGGTCCGGAGGAGGTGTGCTGGACATAAAATATTGACCCTTGCAGGAATGTGTTGTTTCCTGCAAGGCCACATATAAAATTTGACTAATAATAAAAATGTGAATCACATAGACTTGAGGATTAATTGCTTTAGGTGCTAGCCCTCGCCTTTCCTTGAAATATCCCAACATGCATACATTGTTGCTAGGTAGTTGCGGCTTGTTGAGTACGCGTTGTACTCACGGCTTTCCCACTATGTTTTTTCGGACGCTGATTCGGAGGATCCCGCTGAGCCTACCGACGGAGCCGCCGGAGAGGAGTGACGTTCTCGCCAACACACGAGTGCTTGTGGGCTTTGGGTCTTCACCGCCGATCTTCATGTGAGACGCTTCCCCTAGTTTCCTTCATGTTCTCTCGTGGCCTGCGTGCCGCGTGTTTTGTATCCATGAGATTTGAGAATTGAATTATGATGATGTACTTTGGAGATTCTATTATCTTGCCTTGCATTTACTCTATCTTATGGTTTTTATGATGTTAACCGTATTCGATGTACGTCTCACCCTCCCGGGAGTGGCATTGAGGTACAAGGCACGGTGTTCACTATCCGGTGAAAATCGGGTCGTTACGGTTGGTATCGTAGCCATACTTGTCCGTAGGAACGAGAACCGTCGTTAGTAAACATACCCTTAAGAACATGATCTAGTACTCTAATCAGCTAAACTCCTATTCATCACACTTTGAAATCTCTCGTCGATCGAAGTAATCTACGCAAGATAGACCGAACGGATAATGACTGTTATGTTTGTTTGGACAATTGTTCTAGCATGCATTATAGTTCTTTTGAGATTTGAAGATAATTTTTGAATAACCACTCTAACCTTGGATTTCTGTCCCGACAGCCGATGCCGAGAGGAAGGGGTCTCCACGTGCGGTTTGAGCAGGCTGCGATGGACGGAGACAATCAGCCCCCGAGGTCGTGGGCGTGGCCTCGGTCGTGGCAGAGGTCGTGCTGCTCCCGCAGCAGCTGCGCGAGTCCACGGTGCGAGAGGCCATGGTTGTGGAGGAGGAGCCGTGGGTGCTCGTGGTCGTGGGCGTGGTCGCGGTGGAGAGGCACCACCGGATCCCGTAGCGAGAGAGCCGAGACTGCTGGACAGCAGGAGGGTGCAGAGCAGCAGGAGGCAATAGAGCAGCAGGAGGCACCAGAGCAGCAGGAGGGTGCAGGGCAGCAGGAGGCACCACCGCCTCCCCTGTTCGGACTCTTGCCGACGTGATGGCGAACCGGACCAACATCCTTGGAGGTCCGATGCAGATGCTACAGCAGCAGCAGCAGCAGCAGCAGCACCACGAGCAGATCTTGCAGCAGCAGCCACAGCAGTTCGCAGGACGCGATCGGTCGGACATGAGGAAGGAGGCGTTCCGCAGGCTCCAGCCGGACACGTTCTCCCACCGCACGGACCCGTTGGACGCTGCAGTTGGCTCGGGACAGTCTCCAAGCAGCTACGATGACGGAGTGTACCGACACAAAGAGTGTGTCACCGGCTACGTACTTGCTCGGAGGTGCAGCCGGCGCGTGGTGGGACACTTACGTGACCAACCCCGACAGTATCTCTTGGGATGAGTTTGAGCGGGAGTTCGGAGCTCAGCACATCCCCAAGGGAGTGATGGACAGGAAGTCCGACGAGTTCGGGAACCCGAGGATGGGAGCTATGGTTGTGCATGAGTACTACCACGGATGGACCGAGCTGTCACGCTACTCACCTCGTGACGTGTCCATCGAGCAGGTCAAAATCTTTTTTTCAGCTTTTCTTCTCAAATAATCACTATCTACTCTTCTCAATGTTTTGCTCAACACGTTCTATGCTGCTTTCTCTTCATCTCATTTGTCTTCGTGATTTTCTATTTTCCACTGAGCAGGACAAGATCTACTACTTCAAGAAGGGATCGAGGGCTGAGATTGCTCTCCACGTGGCAGGGTGCTCTACCCTGAAGGAGCTTGTGGATAAGGCCATTGAGGTTGAGGATGGTCTTGAGAGGGTGAGACGCTCCGAGTCTCACAAGAGGACAACTAGCCGTGTGGACCGTTCCGGAGGGCAGCAGAGGCCGAGGTTCACCGGGCCACAACAGCGAGTTCGCACGTCCGCCACGAGGGCAGTTTGGCGGTTCGGGCAGAGGCGGTTTGCACCACAGGGACGAGTAGTACCAGCGTGCTCCAGCGCCATAGCAGTCGGGGTGGAGGGCCCCGAGCGATGGGTTGCCCTTTGCCAACAGGTGCTTCCAGTGTGGCCGGGCGGGACACAAGTACTACGCGTGTCCCAACTTGGGTCGAGAGCTCCTGCCACCTTCACCACACCCAGAGCCGGTAGCACCACCTCGGCAGCAGCAGCAGTTGCAATTCTGCAGTGCACCGCGCCCGGTTCGATCAGCAGCTAGGCCGCAGCAGCAGCACGGTGCTTCCCATGCTAGGCTTCACCACGTCACCGCAGAGGACGCTCGGCAGGCCCCGACGTTGTGCTTGGTGAGTTCTTGGTTGAGTCTTGTTTAGCTTCGTTCTTTTCGATACCGGTGCGACTAGATCGTTTATCTCGTCCGCGTTCATTTCGAGGCTTAAGATTCCTACTGTCTTGCTTGAGTCTCCTGTTGCCACTACTTCACCACTTGGGGTAGCCAAGTGTCACTTGGGTTGCGAGAGGAGTTCGGATTGTGATTGAGGGAGAGCGATTCTTGGCCGACCCGATTCTTCCGCCCTCGCGTGGTATCGAGGTGATCTTGGGTATGGACTGGTTGACCAAGACCAAGGGTGTGATTCAGTATGAGGAGAGGATTGTGACCTTGGTGAGTCACCGTGGGGTCACTCGTGAGGTTTTCCCTCGTAGCACCTCGTTTGCCTGTGCAGCTTTGTCACTTTGAGGGTTTGCCTTTGGAGCAGATTCCTGTGGTTTGTGAGTATCCCGAGGTCTTTCCCGATGATCCGCCAGGGCATCCGCCGGATCGGGATGTTGAGTTTGTGATTAATCTTCTCCCTGGCACGGCCCCTATTGCTAAGAGGCCGTATCGGATGTCTTCATATGAGTTGGTGTTGTTGAAGCAGGAGATTGATGATTTGTTGAGGAAGGGGTTTATTCGCCCAAGTGCCTCACCTTGGGGATCCCTCGTTCTGTTTGTGAAGAAGAAGGATGGTACTCGACAGGATGTGTGTTGACTATCGTTCCTTGAACGAGGTCACCATCAAGAATAAGTACCCCTTGTCGAGGATTGATGATTTGTTTGATCAGCTGAAGGGTGCAAAGTATTTCTCCTCTATTGATTTGCGATCCGGCTATCATCAAATGAAAATCCGAGAGTGTGACATTCCTAAGACTGCCTTCGTGAGTAGGTATGGATCTTTGTTACCACCTTGTCAATTCCATTTGCTATCTATCATGCCTGATCGCCCCTCCTTGAATTTTATCTCTTATTTATTTCCGGACGAGTACGGGCGGTTCGAGTTCACCGTTGCTTCCTTTGGCTTGACCAATGCCCCTCCCTATTTCATGAACATGATGAACAAGGTCTTCATGGCAGAGTTGGATAAGTTAGTAGTGGTGTTCATTGATGACATTCTTGTGTACTCAAAGTCCGCCGAAGAGCATGCTCGAGCACTTGAGGGTTGTCTTGGAGAGGCTGAAGGAGCATCGGTTGTATGCGAAATTCAGCAAGTGCAAGTTCGGCTTGAGGAAGTGGCTTTCTTAGGGCATGTCATCAATGCCGAGGGAGTGTGTGTGGATCCTGGAAAGGTGCGGACGGTTGTGAGTTGGAAGTCACCGCAGTGTGTCAACGATGTGAGGAGTTTCTTGGGGATGGCTGGTTACTACCGTCGCGTTGTTGAGGATTTCTCCCGGATAGCTCGTCCCATGACGGAGCTCTTGCAGGATAATGTCACCTTTGAGTGGACCCCGGAGCGAGAGAGGAGCTTTCAGGAGCTCAAGACTAGATTGACCACCGCACCGGTGCTCACCTTGCCGGATCTTAGCTAGGACTTCCGGGTGTACTTGTGATGCTTCCACTCGGGGATTGGCTGTGTGCTCATGCAGAACAAGAAGGTTGTGGCTTATGCTTCGAGGCGGTTGAAGACACATGAGAAGCATTACCCCACCCATGATCTTGAGCTGATAGCGGTTGTTCATGCGTTGAAAATTTGGAGACACTATCTCATCGAGTGGCGGATGTGAGATTTTCATGGATCACAAGAGTCTCAAGTATATCTTCACGCAATCGGAGCTGAACATGAGGCGAGAGGAGGTGGCTTGAGTTGATAAGGGATTATGATTTGAGCATTAACTACCACCCTGGCAAGGCGAATGTTGTTGCGGATGCGCTGAGTCGTAAGGCCTATTGCACTAGTCCGATAACGAGCCGGTCCGAGGTGTTTGAGGAGATGATGAGGGATGGAGTGGAGCTCATTCCTGAGGGCTATCTCCACGAGTTGAGGATCACCCACCTTTTTGGGGATCGGATCAAGGAAATGCAGAAGGATGATAGCTTGGTGGCATCGATCAAAGCTAAGATGGGAGTGGATAAGGCTCCTGGCTTTAGGGTGGATGATGATGGTGTACTGTGGTACAAGGATCGGATTGTGGTTCCTGGAGGTGCTGGGATTCGAGAGGAGATTTTGAGAGAGGCTCACTATTCTCGCTACTCGATCCATCCGGGAACACAAAGATGTATCAGGATCTTCGCACACGTTCCGGTGGGAAGGTATGAAGATGGAGATTGCTCGGTTTGTGGGGATGTGTGACATCTGCAGGAGGGTCAAGGCGGAACATCGAAGCCAGCCGGTTTGCTCAAACCTCTTGAGATCCCTAAGTGGAAGTGGGAAAACATCAGCATGGATTTCATCAATGGTTTGCCTCGCTCGCGGAAGGGTCATGATTCTATTTGGGTGTTTGTGGATCGTTTCTCCAAGGCGGCTCACTTCGTTGCCGTCAATGCCAAGTATAATGTGGAGCAGCTTGCCCGTCTCTACAGTGACAACATTCCGAGGCTACATGGTGCCCCACTCACCATAGTGTCCGATCGTGGTCCTCGGTTTGTGGCTAAGTTCGGAGGAGTCCGCATGCTTCGATGGGCACTAGATCGGACTACAGACACGGCGTATCACCCTCGGATGGATGGTCGGACAGAGAGGATGAACCAGACTTTGGAGGATATGTTGAGTGCTTGTGTGCTCACCTACAGCAAGAGTTGGGAGGACAGTCTGTCATTTGCTGAGTTCTCTTACAACAACGAGTTACCGAGCAAGTATCTAGATGTCTTCTTCCCTTTATCTCTTAACTTTCTTCAATCTCTTTTCCTTATGTTCTCTCGTCTTCTACCGGGCAAGTATCAAGATGTCACCAAATGAGCTCTTGTATGGGAGGAAGTGCAGGACACCTCTCATGTGGTCGGAGGTTGGGGAGAGGTCTTTCTATGGCCTAGATCTTGTCGGAGAGGCTGAGGAGAAGGTTGAGCAGGTCAAAGAGCATATCCGTGTTGCCCAGAGCGAGGCAAAAGAGCTATGTAGATAAGAGGAGGAGGCCTTTGGAGTTCTTTGTGGATGACTTTGTCTATCTCATGGTCTCTCCACTTCGTGGGACACGTAGATTCCACGTGCATGGAAAGTTGGCACCGAGGTTCATTGGACCGTTCAGAGTGGTGAGGAGGATTGGAGGTCTCGCCTATCGGCTTGAGTTGCCGGGACACCTCGCCGGAGTGCATGACGTGTTCCATGTTTCGCAGCTCAAGAAGTGTTTGCGTGTGCCAGTGTGACATCCCATGTCACATAATAGCATGTAAGCAATGTCAAAACCTTAAGTGCAGAAATCGAGCACTAATTAAAGGAGTGAACACATGAAATAATGAATTAGAGTAGTTGAAAAATTTAAAATTCAAATGTAGTTTAAACCCAACAATTTAAAACTCAATGATCCTCAACAAAAGTATGCAAATATTTTTGCAAATCCTTGTAGAGGAGATCAAAACATGATTTTAGAACATCTTTACTAAATTTTTAGAGTGGCATATTTTCATAGAAAATTCCAACTGAGTTTGAAAACAGCAGCGATTCATGAATTTTTGTAAATTTTTACAAGCAGAATTTGAACTTTTGCCTATAACAAAAATTGTTCATCACAATCCACTGAACCCCCACAAATTTTGGTTTGCAAAAATACAAGGCAGATTAATTTCTATGGACAAAAACAGAATCAACACTCAATGGCAAAAATCGTAAATAAGTGGGAACTTCTTTGAATAGCAATGGCACGATGGCTAGGGCCACCGGCCGGAGGCGCTCGCCGCCGGCGCCCATGCCGGATTAGGCACCGCCCGTCCTCGCACGCCTGTGCAGCCCCACGTGTCACCCATCGCCCATTTCCTTCGCCTGGAAGCGTGCGCGGGCGGCCGTCGATGGCCACGGCGATTTCCGCCATGGCCGCCGCCCCGACTTTTCCCGTGCGCTGCCCCTCTCCTCCCCCGCAGCTGCCTCATTTGCGTGCAATTGCTTTGCCCAGCTCCTGCGCAACTCCCACCCAGTCCCCAGCCTCCTCCTTCCCTCTGCGAGCCTCAATTTCCAAAAGGATCCGAGAAGCTCCCGTTTTCCCCTCGACGCCGGCGAGCTCAATTGCGCCGCGCTCAGGTGAGCTCATGCTCCGCCTCCACCTCTAGAAGATGCTCAAGGGCCTAGCTGAACATCCCGTTCCTTCCCAGGTCAAGCCGAGCCTAGACGGTGAAGGAATCCCCTTTCTTCTTCACCGCCGGTCACCACGCACCGCCACCCCATCGATGCCAGCCATCTCCAGCACTCCTCCGCCTGCACCGACCCTACGCCGCGCTTCTCCGTGCGAAGGTGAAGCCCCCGCCTTGACCGCCCCTTCTTTCGCGCAGTGGCGAGCACAAGCTCCCACGCCGGAGTTTGCCTCTTCCGCCATTGCCGTCGCGAGCTATGCTCCGCTCACTCTCCCGCCTCGCCACCTTCACCAATAGATGCGCCGTCCCGAATAGCGCACAGGCGGCCAAGCACAGCCCCTGCGGCGAGCTCTAGCACATCGCCGGCGAGCACCGCCGCCGTCTCCGACGACCCCCCCCTGCGCGCCGAGACTTAGCGAAAATTTGAACTCGCGCGTGTCAAAATTTCGTGGAATTCAAGCATTTTTAAAAATTGCATAACTTTAAATCTACGCCTCGGATTTGAACGATTCAAAATGCGTTGAAAAGTTTGTGACTTGTACTTTAACATGGAGCACATGAACACGTGTAGTTATGTAGCAAAAATAAATGTTTGAGCAAGTTTAAGATGCTATTGTGACCACGCTGCTTAACAAGATTGTATTTTAAAAATTGTTTAACTTCCATGTCCTGTATCCAAATTTTTTGAGCAAAGGCTCATTAGAAAGTAGATGGTGTATACTTTAACGTGGTAACATAATCCAAGTACCTTCTGTGTAAAACAATAAAGATACGAGTACTCCAAGGTGCTAGTCTGTTATGGTCTCGTGACAACTTGGCGTTTTTGAAATTCGATAACTTTTAAAATACGAATCCAACTAAGGCAAATCCACATCCGTTGTAATCCTTAAGACACGTACCTTACATGACCCTGCTTGGTTCACCAGAGTTCTATAGAAAAAAGTGAAATTTTAAGCTCCTGAAGAAGACCTCACGTTAAGGCTGAAACAGACTTGAATCGAGGCTAATTTGTAAAACAAACTTAATCAAAATTTGCACATACTATTTCATTTGGCATGAATTATCATATCACACATGGTTCTGGTGCATTTGAGCATGTCATGATAAATATTAACATTTTCCTTAAGTACACTATTTTTGCATTGTCCTTGCATCATTGGAAAGGCTTATAAAAATTCATATTTGCTTTTGGTGCTCAGTCATAAGAAAAGTTATGTTTCATCATGGGGATTTTATTTAGAAGTGTTTTATTGCTTAATCGCTGTCTATAAGTTGCTATGTTAGAATATGCATAGAATGACACATAGCCATATTGCAATATCTAACTCATATGCAAGTGCTCTCAATATTGCCTATAGGTTATTATGCACACACTTAAAAAAAATGTTAACATAACCATACCAATATTTTTACATAATCACAAAGGGTATTCAAAAATAGGAATTTTAGTTGTGTTACCATAATTTTTGCTAAAGGTTAAATAGCCCAACAAATTCAGTAAAAGCAGAAAACAGATTCTGGTGTAGGATTTTTATTAATTTTTGTAGGCCGAATCTCAAGAAAAGTTCTATATAAAAGTTGTCCCAAATTTCATTCTACACCACCACAAAAATTGGCAACCCCAACAAAAATCTCGTTGATTTTCTCTTGACTGCAACAGTACCAGTGGCAGAATTTTCAACTTGTAGGACCCACTTCCTCTCTTATCTCTTTGCTTCCTTCTCCACCAAGCAACACAACAAGTGACCAGCCTAAGGCCAGCACCACGTCCAGAGACTCCCCTCCATCATTCTCTCTTTGGTCAAGAGCCCAAGTCAAGTCTTCATCTTCTTCCTCCTTTCTTCTCCTCTCCAAGAACAACCACCATAGCTACCCACCATGAAACTCCATGCCATGGCTCACCTTGGCATGAGCAAGGGCAGCAAAAGGATTCACTTGGACTCCCTCCAACTTTTGCATGGTGTGTTTGGATTAATCCCCAAGCTCTTCCTCAAGTATGGCATCAAGAATACGTCGAGTTTCACCGTCGGTTGTTGCTTCTCCGGTGAGCTTTTTCTTGAACATCAGCTCACCATGTTTGTATCACTTTCCTATCCATCTTTTGCAACCATCTCTCATGCTCAAATCACAGCCCTATCCTAAGAAAATAGAAGATCCAAAGATATACATGAGCTCTGATTTTGTTTTGCTGTTCACACACCCTAAATCCAGAAAAAACGGTAAATCTGTTAGCTACTTTAAACAAAAATCATATCTCCTGAAATAAAAATGAGAAAAATGCAAACTAAAATGTTTTGGCATCCTTGAAGCATGAACTTTGCAATGGTCAAATGTTTTACCTATGTTTCTGTACAATAAAATAAAGTTTTATGCAAAAAGAAATGGCATCATGTTAAGCTTTTAAAACCCATATTAAAATCTTGAAGAATGTCAAATTTATGAGAATTGACATGAGCACTTTACATAACATATTGGAGCCTCTGGTACATGGCTTTTATGCATTCATACATGTTTTCATCATATTTATTATTATGTGCTTAGCTAGCACATATTTGCATATAAAGGTTTAGTTAGCAAAAACGCAAACAAAAATGTCATATTATTTGTTTCTGGTGCTTATTATGAGCAAATGATGTTCTACCATAGAATTCATGTTTAGAAATGTTAAGTCATAATCATTGCCTCATGTATTGCCATATACCATTATGTGCATGATTCATGTTAAGCTTTGCACTTCATGCATAATCATCATCTCTATCATGCCCCCTTCCATGTACATGGCAGCAAGGTAGTTCCTATAGGTTTGTCTTCAATACATCATATGCCATGCTCATGTTGCCATATAGTACAATAGCTAAGTCTTATACAAATTACTTGCCATAATCATGTTTCATTTTCAACCTAGACCATGTGCTTTTATGACACACGGTCTATGTTTCTTTTAATTAGAAGGTTGTCCCCATGACATATCCTGCATAAATTATCATCATAAGAAATCATCTTCATCTCCACATGAACATATTTATTTTATGCAAACATTGCATTAGATTTCGTTATTGAGAAAGTTCCATGAACTAAATAATTGTGTATGCATCCATACTTACATCATGCATTGCATACATATAGGGACCCCGACCGGAGAAAGAGATCACGAAGAGGATCCCGCTGAATGGAACTTGATTGAGAGTGCTAACTTCAAACAAAGCCAAGGCAAGCCCCGGTGCATCATCCCACTTGTTTAGTTTTTGGTTTAAATTCACATATGTCTATGTTTATGTATTGTGCACTTACGTTTAGGAGTTGATCGCAACCCTAGTTGCATTATGATCCCTATTGCCTATGGTCTTTGGATAGGTATAATCTTTTTCGATAGAATGGCTATGCTTAAATGAGTCGCCGGTAGCAACACCGAGTGGTTAGGAGACCTCTCGGTTTAGGTTTTAAATATGGTTACCTCTCACATGATTAAATTGGAGACCGTACGGGGAAGAGCATGTGTAGGATGCGGTGACAAGGTTGGCCCTTGTTCGCCATAGCCCCGTGCGTGTCGGTTAAGGACCGTTCGTTGTGACTCCGCGAGCAAGTATTGAGTTGTGTACCAAATGCATACCTTCGTATGGGAGTTGGTAAACTGATGTAACTTGAGAGTCGTAGTGTTGGACGGTCTCTCCACCCTTTGTGCAAGGTGTTGGTCACGGTGGATGCACGGGTTTGTGAGTAGATGGAGGGTGTGTTATTACCCTTGGACCCGACGCTACTGTGGTTGCATGTGGAATGCACACTCGGAGGGTGGACCCGGCTCATATCTATGATAATCTTGCGAAAGGTGGCCATACGTGTTCTTAAATGATGCGTATGTCGTGCATTTGGGTTTCCCTGCAGGGTGTAAATCGATATATATCGCCGTCCCTCGCGGTGATGAGTACCACTTGTCTCGAGCAGATCGCATCGTAGTAATGACATGGAATATGATGATGAACTTGCTGTTTTTGAAGTATTAAATTCATGTATTGCAACCATGTTTGTTAGCCTTGCTCACTAAATTTATAATTATGTCACAACTCTCTTAATATGGCTAAAACATGAAATTTTAGACTTAGCATAGGTGCTGTTTTTGGCTATTTCCTGCAAAACCGGTCAGCCCCCTGCATACTAGGAGTCGGTTTTAGAAACCATTTTTGTCGGGTAAGACTTGCGGAGTATATTAGATACTCAGGGCTTTGTTGTTAACATTTTTATGCAGGTGAGATTGTCGAGAAGAATGGGCACATCTACGGGCTGATGTGTCACATTTTAGGCAACTATCGTCGAGATTTTCTTTACGCTTCCGCTCATTGTATATTAATGTATTGAAATCTGAATTTTGAACTCTATGTATAATAATAACTTTAACTTCAGATGTAAAATATGTCACTCATGTAACATAAATATGTATATGGAAATGGTGGATGTATCGTTAACGTATGTGCAATGAACGTTCGCTTTGTCGAATGTCTCCCGATGCGGTCCTGTTCGACAATCCCTCTCGCTTCGCGAGGTGGGGATGTCACAGCTGGTATCAGAGCTAAATCGGGATATGCCGTACGTTAAAGATCATTCTTAAAAATTGCAAATGCGTTTTTCTGTGAGGAACGACCTAGTAAGCCCAATTAAGGTCTATAATAGAAGTAGAAAGTGGCAAACTAACCCTGGGTTATGATTGTTTAATTTCTTGCATCTACGGTCTGGCCAAGGTATGTTCGCAATTTAAATTAGCGCTCCGTGCCCGCGGAAGTAATAATACGGGACAATGTTGGCTCGTGGCAATCCACGAGGCGATCCTTTCAATGGATCGTTACTATATGAATATAGTAGAACTGTGATTTATTTTCGTAATTTCTTTTGAATTTGATGTATTGTTTCTGCAATGTATCTTCTGCAGGTACGCTAACCACGAACCATAGATCGTGTAGCAATCGTGTTGAGAACGTGTGTGTGTTGCCACTAAAATTGCGAATTGGTCGGCTATATACCGATCACGCCTTAATTTTTGGAAGGGACGTAGGCACCAGCATGTTCATCTCATCATTCATGCCATTCATAGCATATGCATATCGCACAGGTGCACGAATTCAAATTTATCAAACATAAATGACTCATCAAGTCACCGTGTCGAAAACACAAGAAAACATAATTCGGGCAGAGAAATACCACCCGATTGCCCATAAGTTCCCACCCGATAATTAGTTTCACAAAAACCACTATAACGTTTGTGTTACTAATCCAAATGGAATGATCGATCCCAAACTGGAAAGCTTATGATATGTGCCACAACCCTGTATTCACACCCAGGCATAACAAAATGGTTAAGTCGGCCAAAAATTAGCCTACCCGAAAACCCTATGAATTCTGCCCGAGTTGCCAGATTGGCAGATTTCGGTGTTTCGCCAAAATCACCATAACTTTCGCGTTACTTGTCCAAATTGAACGATCTACCCCATTCGGGAAAGCTCATGTTTTTCCCCACAACTTTCCTTGTATCAAGTTGGCTAGAAAAATTTGTTAAGGTGGTCAAAGTGGCAAAAACAGAGAGCAAGTCTAGTTGCCATAAATTGCCGAGTTGCCAGAACTCCCGGCTGAACCCGGTAGAGCCGGAAATCGTCGTAACTTTTGATCCGCTTAAGCTATTAATTTGATTTAGGATGCGTTGGAAAGCTTGTAACGTTCTCTAGACTCTTCTCCAGGTTTTTGTAATTCTTACTATCCATACCAGAGGCAAAAGAGCAAGACCTTGTAACCTGTTTTTGAGATTGCCGGCAGGTGGCAGAATTGCCAATGTCATTGCCGAGTCTAATGGCCTGCTTTTAATGCACATTCATCTTCCATAGAGTATCGGGTTCATTTGGCATAAAACTACATGGCCCTGCTATGATGACGCCACGATTTCGATATCAACAACCCGGTCGTGCCTTCCGACACCCATAGCGATGGGTTAGTGTTGTTGTTGGCTTTGTATAGCAGATGCGAATAAATGTAGTATGCTAGACTAAACCAGTGGCTTGTAATGGCGTAAACAATAGGGTGATGTCTTTTGTTGTATTTATGGCAACCTAATGAGCAATCAAAACGTTGTAACCAAAAGCTTCGCAACATGGATGAATTTCAGGTGCTATCCCAATTGTCGGCCACTAATTTCCAACCCCACGAACCAATCATTAGAAACCATTTGGTCTCAACCCAAAGTTGTTTTCATTCTTCCCCTCACTTGGAATCATTACCATCATTATTAGTAAAACCTCCCGAGTGAATCCTGAAACTATTGATCATCCAACCTTTTATTATGCTAAGTTGTACCGAGAGCAGAATTCAATTTAGTGGATATGTGATTCCAAATTGCCATCTTGTTTTTGGATTGTGCCGGTTCGCCCGGGCGCTTCTCAAAGCCAAAGATAGGCTATATGGAAATGCAGGCTGCTAAATCAGAATTTGGTGAGAGAATTCGAATATGATGTTTTTCGGAACGGATGGCGTATGACCGGGATACGCAACCGGAAAGAAGAATGTCATGTTTGGAGACTCGTTGGTACTATTAGCCGTATCTCCATCCCACGACCCTCACACATTGAAATCGACATGGTCTCACCATGATCATGGAACTTCTGGTTGTACCCCAAAATTCTGAATCATTCTTGTCTAAATGTTACCGTCATCTTTACCCTCCATAACTCCTTGCAAATCTCGGGACGAGATTTCTTTAAGGGGAGGGCTGTGACATCCCATGTCACATAATAGCATGTAAGCAATGTCAAAACCTTAAGTGCAGAAATCGAGCACTAATTAAAGGAGTGAACACATGAAATAATGAATTAGAGTAGTTGAAAAATTTAAAATTCAAATGTAGTTTAAACCCAACAATTTAAAACTCAATGATCCTCAACAAAAGTATGCAAATATTTTTGCAAATCCTTGTAGAGGAGATCAAAACATGATTTTAGAACATCTTTACTAAATTTTTAGAGTGGCATATTTTCATAGAAAATTCCAACTGAGTTTGAAAACAGCAGCGATTCATGAATTTTTGTAAATTTTTACAAGCAGAATTTGAACTTTTGCCTATAACAAAAATTGTTCATCACAATCCACTGAACCCCCACAAATTTTGGTTTGCAAAAATACAAGGCAGATTAATTTCTATGGACAAAAACAGAATCAACACTCAATGGCAAAAATCGTAAATAAGTGGGAACTTCTTTGAATAGCAATGGCACGATGGCTAGGGCCACCGGCCGAGGCGCTCGCCGCCGGCGCCCATGCCGGATTAGGCACCGCCCGTCCTCGCACGCCTGTGCAGCCCCACGTGTCACCCATCGCCCATTTCCTTCGCACTGGAAGCGTGCGCGGGCGGCCGTCGATGGCCACGGCGAATTTCCGCCATGGCCGCCGCCCCGACTTTTCCCGTGCGCTGCCCCTCTCCTCCCCCGCAGCTGCCTCATTTGCGTGCAATTGCTTTGCCCAGCTCCTGCGCAACTCCCACCCAGTCCCCAGCCTCCTCCTTCCCTCTCGCGAGCCTCAATTTCCAAAAGGATCCGAGAAGCTCCCGCTTTCCCCTCGACGCCGGCGAGCTCAATTGCGCCGCGCTCAGGTGAGCTCATGCTCCGCCTCCACCTCTAGAAGATGCTCAAGGGCCTAGCTGAACATCCCGTTCCTTCCCAGGTCAAGCCGAGCCCGGACGGTGAAGGAATCCCCTTTCTTCTTCACCGCCGGTCACCACGCACCGCCACCCCATCGATGCCAGCCATCTCCAGCACTCCTCCGCCTGCACCGACCCTACGCCGCGCTTCTCCGTGTGAAGGTGAAGCCCCCGCCTTGACCGCCCCTTCTTTCGCGCGGTGGCGAGCACAAGCTCCCACGCCGGAGTTTGCCTCTTCCGCCATTGCCGTCGCGAGCTATGCTCCGCTCACTCTCCCGCCTCGCCACCTTCACCAATAGATGCGCCGTCCCGAATAGCGCACAGGCGGCCAAGCACAGCCCCTGCGGCGAGCTCTAGCACATCGCCGGCGAGCACCGCCGCCGTCTCCGACGACCCCCCCTGCGCGCCGAGACTTAGCGAAAATTTGAACTCGTGCGTGTCAAAATTTCGTGGAATTCAAGCATTTTTAAAAATTGCATAACTTTAAATCTACGCCTCGGATTTGAACGATTCAAAATGCGTTGAAAAGTTTGTGACTTGTACTTTAACATGGAGCACATGAACACGTGTAGTTATGTAGCAAAAATAAATGTTTGAGCAAGTTTAAGATGCTATTGTGACCACGCTGCTTAACAAGATTGTATTTTAAAAATTGTTTAACTTCCATGTCCTGTATCCAAATTTTTTGAGCAAAGGCTCGTTAGAAAGTAGATGGTGTATACTTTAACGTGGTAACATAATCCAAGTACCTTCTGTGTAAAACAATAAAGATACGAGTACTCCAAGGTGCTAGTCTGTTATGGTCTCGTGACAACTTGGCGTTTTTGAAATTCGATAACTTTTAAAATACGAATCCAACTAAGGCAAATCCACATCCGTTGTAATCCTTAAGACACGTACCTTACATGACCCTGCTTGGTTCACCAGAGTTCTATAGAAAAAAGTGAAATTTTAAGCTCCTGAAGAAGACCTCACGTTAAGGCTGAAACAGACTTGAATCAAGGCTAATTTGTAAAACAAACTTAATCAAAATTTGCACATACTATTTCATTTGGCATGAATTATCATATCACACATGGTTCTGGTGCATTTGAGCATGTCATGATAAATATTAACATTTTCCTTAAGTACACTATTTTTGCATTGTCCTTGCATCATTGGAAAGGCTTATAAAAATTCAAATTTGCTTTTGGTGCTCAGTCATAAGAAAAGTTATGTTTCATCATGGGGATTTTATTTAGAAGTGTTTTATTGCTTAATCGCTGTCTATAAGTTGCTATGTTAGAATATGCATAGAATGACACATAGCCATATTGCAATATCTAACTCATATGCAAGTGCTCTCAATATTGCCTATAGGTTATTATGCACACACTTAAAAAAAATTTTAACATAACCATACCAATATTTTTACATAATCACAAAGGGTATTCAAAAATAGGAATTTTAGTTGTGTTACCATAATTTTTGCTAAAGGTTAAATAGCCCAACAAATTCAGTAAAAGCAGAAAACAGATTCTGGTGTAGGATTTTTATTAATTTTTGTAGGCCGAATCTCAAGAAAAGTTCTATATAAAAGTTGTCCCAAATTTCATTCTAAACCACCACAAAAATTGGCAACGCCAACAAAAATCTCGTTGATTTTCTCTTGACTGCAACAGTACCAGTGGCAGAATTTTCAACTTGTAGGA
The DNA here is from genome assembly GCA_031894775.1 of Chloris gayana. NCBI lineage: Eukaryota > Viridiplantae > Streptophyta > Magnoliopsida > Poales > Poaceae > Chloris > Chloris gayana. Next base: position 10,709 of record JAUNZO010001906.1, on the reverse strand, counting down.
CCCACTTCCTCTCTTATCTCTTTGCTTCCTTCTCCACCAAGCAACACAACAAGTGACCAGCCTAAGGCCAGCACCACGTCCAGAGACTCTCCTCCATCATTCTCTCTTTGGTCAAGAGCCCAAGTCAAGTCTTCATCTTCTTCCTCCTTTCTTCTCCTCTCCAAGAACAACCACCATAGCTACCCACCATGAAACTCCATGCCATGGCTCACCTTGGCATGAGCAAGGGCAGCAAAAGGATTCACTTGGACTCCCTCCAACTTTTGCATGGTGTGTTTGGATTAATCCCCAAGCTCTTCCTCAAGTATGGCATCAAGAATACGTCGAGTTTCACCGTCGGTTGTTGCTTCTCCGGTGAGCTTTTTCTTGAACATCAGCTCACCATGTTTGTATCACTTTCCTATCCATCTTTTGCAACCATCTCTCATGCTCAAATCACAGCCCTATCCTAAGAAAATAGAAGATCCAAAGATATACATGAGCTCTGATTTTGTTTTGCTGTTCACACACCCTAAATCCAGAAAAAACGGTAAATCTGTTAGCTACTTTAAACAAAAATCATATCTCCTGAAATAAAAATGAGAAAAATGCAAACTAAAATGTTTTGGCATCCTTGAAGCATGAACTTTGCAATGGTCAAATGTTTTACCTATGTTTCTGTACAATAAAATAAAGTTTTATGCAAAAAGAAATGGCATCATGTTAAGCTTTTAAAACCCATATTAAAATCTTGAAGAATGTCAAATTTATGAGAATTGACATGAGCACTTTACATAACATATTGGAGCCTCTGGTACATGGCTTTTATGCATTCATACATGTTTTCATCATATTTATTATTATGTGCTTAGCTAGCACATATTTGCATATAAAGGTTTAGTTAGCAAAAACGCAAACAAAAATGTCATATTATTTGTTTCTGGTGCTTATTATGAGCAAATGATGTTCTACCATAGAATTCATGTTTAGAAATGTTAAGTCATAATCATTGCCTCATGTATTGCCATATACCATTATGTGCATGATTCATGTTAAGCTTTGCACTTCATGCATAATCATCATCTCTATCATGCCCCCTTCCATGTACATGGCAGCAAGGTAGTTCCTATAGGTTTGTCTTCAATACATCATATGCCATGCTCATGTTGCCATATAGTACAATAGCTAAGTCTTATACAAATTACTTGCCATAATCATGTTTCATTTTCAACCTAGACCATGTGCTTTTATGACACACGGTCTATGTTTCTTTTAATTAGAAGGTTGTCCCCATGACATATCCTGCATAAATTATCATCATAAGAAATCATCTTCATCTCCACATGAACATATTTATTTTATGCAAACATTGCATTAGATTTCGTTATTGAGAAAGTTCCATGAACTAAATAATTGTGTATGCATCCATACTTACATCATGCATTGCATACATATAGGGACCCCGACCGGAGAAAGAGATCACGAAGAGGATCCCGCTGAATGGAACTTGATTGAGAGTGCTAACTTCAAACAAAGCCAAGGCAAGCCCCGGTGCATCATCCCACTTGTTTAGTTTTTGGTTTAAATTCACATATGTCTATGTTTATGTATTGTGCACTTACGTTTAGGAGTTGATCGCAACCCTAGTTGCATTATGATCCCTATTGCCTATGGTCTTTGGATAGGTATAATCTTTTTCGATAGAATGGCTATGCTTAAATGAGTCGCCGGTAGCAACACCGAGTGGTTAGGAGACCTCTCGGTTTAGGTTTTAAATATGGTTACCTCTCACATGATTAAATTGGAGACCGTACGGGGAAGAGCATGTGTAGGATGCGGTGACAAGGTTGGCCCTTGTTCGCCATAGCCCCGTGCGTGTCGGTTAAGGACCGTTCGTTGTGACTCCGCGAGCAAGTATTGAGTTGTGTACCAAATGCATACCTTCGTATGGGAGTTGGTAAACTGATGTAACTTGAGAGTCGTAGTGTTGGACGGTCTCTCCACCCTTTGTGCAAGGTGTTGGTCACGGTGGATGCACGGGTTTGTGAGTAGATGGAGGGTGTGTTATTACCCTTGGACCCGACGCTACCGTGGTTGCATGTGGAATGCACACTCGGAGGGTGGACCCGGCTCATATCTATGATAATCTTGCGAAAGGTGGCCATACGTGTTCTTAAATGATGCGTATGTCGTGCATTTGGGTTTCCCCTGCAGGGTGTAAATCGATATATATCGCCGTCCCTCGCGGTGATGAGTACCACTTGTCTCGAGCAGATCGCATCGTAGTAATGACATGGAATATGATGATGAACTTGCTGTTTTTGAAGTATTAAATTCATGTATTGCAACCATGTTTGTTAGCCTTGCTCACTAAATTTATAATTATGTCACAACTCTCTTAATATGGCTAAAACATGAAATTTTAGACTTAGCATAGGTGCTGTTTTTGGCTATTTCCTGCAAAACCGGTCAGCCCCCTGCATACTAGGAGTCGGTTTTAGAAACCATTTTTGTCGGGTAAGACTTGCGGAGTATATTAGATACTCAGGGCTTTGTTGTTAACATTTTTATGCAGGTGAGATTGTCGAGAAGAATGGGCACATCTACGGGCTGATGTGTCACATTTTAGGCAACTATCGTCGAGATTTTCTTTACGCTTCCGCTCATTGTATATTAATGTATTGAAATCTGAATTTTGAATTCTATGTATAATAATAACTTTAACTTCAGATGTAAAATATGTCACTCATGTAACATAAATATGTATATGGAAATGGTGGATGTATCGTTAACGTATGTGCAATGAACGTTCGCTTTGTCGAATGTCTCCCGATGCGGTCCTGTTCGACAATCCCTCTCGCTTCGCGAGGTGGGGATGTCACAGCCGGAGGAGCAGGTGTCTCCTGATGTGTTGGATATTCAGGACAGTCCGGAGTACTTGGAGTACCCCGTGAGGATCTTGGATAGGGCCTACAAGGAGACGAGGAGTCGCAGGATCCGGTTCCGCATGGTTCCGTGGAGTAACCACACCGAGCGTGAGGCCACTTGGAAGATGGAGGATAACTTGAGGAGAGACTTCCCGCACTTGTTTGAGGATGAGGAGTGAAATCTCGAGGACGAGATTCTTGTAAGAGGGGGGAGTCCGTAACAGCTTGTGTACTTAAGTGATAAATAAGAAGAATGTTCCCTTCAAATTTCTGTGTTTTTAAATTTAAATTTGGATGAAGTTGGTTCAAGTTTGAGAAGAGAGAAAATGCGAAAACAAATTTGTTCACTCGTGGGCCGTTCTTTTCCTTTTTCTGCGGCGGCCCGTTTCTTTCTCCTTCTTTTCCTTCCCCCGCGCGGCCCAGCTGGCCCAGCCTTCGACCCAGCCGGCTCTTACTATTTTTCTTCCACCTTCGCCCGTACGCGCGCTCGCCCGTGAGCTCCACGTCGGACGCCCATCGCGTAGCGCCGCCCCTGCGTCACCCGGGCCCGCAACCAGCAACTCCTCCGGCTTCTAGCGAGCACCCCGCCGCCCTCGTGAGCCCCGCGCCCCATTTAAACCCTCACCGCGCGGCGTCTTCCTCCCCAAACCCTAGCTCCACCGGCGTCCCGCCTCGAGGTGAGTTCCGCCGCTGCGCTCCGGCCGCCCGTCGGCTTGCTCGGCGTCCCTTGCCCGTCCCATTGGTGCTCACCGCTGCGTGTTTCACGCAGGGTGGAGGACGAGCGAGGCGAAGAAAGATTGGAGCCGTCATCATCTCCGTCGTCGCTCGCCGCCGGCGTGCCCCTCCGGTGAGCTCAAGCTCCGTTCCGTCTTCCCCTTCGTTTGCTCTCTCGTCCGGTGCTCACACCGCTTCGCTGCTCCGTGGTAGCACGGAACGCGGTGCTGCGTGGTCACCATCGCACGGCACCCGTCGTCCCTCGTCCGCCGCCGCCCCTCTTCGTCGCGCGGCGCCGTCAAGCTCTCTCCGCCTCGCCCGTGAGCAGCACAAGAACCGTGGTGAGCCACCTCGTCTTTTCCCCCTTCTTCCCCGTGGATTAGCAGCGAATTTGCCCCTCCCGTCGAGCTCCGGCCGCCGCGCACCATGGCAGCCGTGGAGCTCGGGGCTACGGTCAAGCTCATGCTCCATTAGGGCAAAGGATAGCTTCGCCGTGTCGCGTGGGAGCTGGTGTGCGCGCTGGCTGGTCATGAGGAGCTCGCTCCGTGGTGTCCGTCAAGCGCGAGGGTTCCGCCGGCCGCCCTTCCTCGCCGCGGGTGAGGCTGCGGTAGGGGAAGATGGTCGCGAGCGGGGGCGTTGCGTTCCGTGACGCACGGGCGCTCCCCGGTGGTATTTGTTCGCGAATTGGTGAAGCCCGGGGAGTTGCCCCTGCAGCGCCGCCGTGGAGCTTAGCTCCGGCGAGCTCGCACCGCCGCCTCACGGCGAGCTGGTCCCTGTGGTGGGCGTCGGCAGGTGCGCACGAGCTTGGCGAATGCCGTGGTGGCCGCCGTTTGGCCGCCGGCGAGCCGTAGCGCCGCCGCGCCTCGATTCCGGCGAGCCCTCGCCCTGGCCCGGCGGCGCCGCCTCGTCTCCGGTGGTTGCCGGCGTCACGCTCACGTCGGCATGACGTCACCCGTGGGGCCCGCCGGTGGGGCTAGGTCCATGGGGTTCTTTTCCCCCTATTGCGTGGACTTAGTCCACGTGGACCGATGAGAGTGAGGAATATTCCCTGGTTTTTCTTTTTCCTTTTTCCAGAATTTTTGATAAATCCTTTTTCCATCGGAAATTCATATCTTTTTCCGGAGCGTCGAGAAAAATACGCGGTCGGTTGCGTTGGGTTCGTAGCGACGAGATCTACGCGTTAGTGCAGTTGTTAGCCATGTTCTAGCGTCGTAAATTCTGTCGTTCGTTTCGTTGCTCTCGTACTTATCTCGTTTTGCGTGCCTAACCCGTTTCGTACGTTACGTCCGCGCGAGAGCTACGAGGAGTTCCCGCCCGAGCCGCGAGTTTGAGGAGTTTCCGCCGAGCAGCCGTACGAGTACCCCGACCCGGCACTGGGACCAGCGTTTCGCGAGAAAGCCGCAATCCTTGACCACTTTTGCTCCTATTTAGCAATTGCATTAATTTGATTCATGCATGATTAATGGTTACTTGCACTTGTAGTTTACCTATGCCATTCTATGCCATCTTTGCCACTCGTTTGCCATAGGGTGTTCTCACTGTTACTCGCATGCTTAGTATGTGCTTAGATGCTTAATTGAACCCCATGATGACTATACATGTTTTTGTGTAAAATAAATTGTAGGTGCTTCTTAGGTGCCGAGTTTCGTACTAGATACCCTGTAGGACTTTTGCGGGGCGAGTGTAGGTGGTTAGGTGCTGGGGGACTTTTGGGGAGTCTCCGTTTGGAGAGTGCCTGTTGCGGGCACGATTGTGTAGGGGCCTTCGGTTATGGGGCCCTCGTTGTGGTGATACTTGTCGTTGTGATTGTTGTTTTGAGGAGAGGGATGGTGACTCTCCCCGGCAGCATAAGGACCGGTTCCTAGTTGCTCGCTCTTTGGTATACTAGCTTACCACGTGACCCATATGGGCGAGCTGGATTGAGATGCTTAGCGGAGGACTCGGTGGGCCCGCCGTGGAGTAGAGTTAGTGTTAGTGGGTTTTGGAGCGAGTGTCTCGACCCATGAGTAGAGGATACCCCACCTGGCCTCGTGGTAGACCTTTCACACCTTCGAGGACCCTTTTCTACGTTGTGGTTGGGGATCCCGGACACTGAGGGACGGGCGCCCGCCGATCGATGCTTTGTTTATTGATCTTGTGAGTGTTGCTTGTGCTTTAGCCACGACGGTGGTTGTAGTTATAGTACCTCTTCACGTGGGTACGGTTGCTTACTCTCTACGAGAGATATATAATCTATACGTATAGCCTAGCCCTCGGGTAAGGGGGCAACATCATTGAGCGACACGCTTGATTAGCATTTACTACTTCTCCCCTCGATAGGTGTTTTACTTCGGCTTCGAGCTGTGGTCCGGTGGAGGTGTGTCTGGACATAAAATATTGACCCTTGCAGGAATGTGTTGTTTCCTGCAAGGCCACTTATAAAATTTGACTAATAATAAAAATGTGAATCACATAGTCTTGAGGATTAAATGCTTTAGGTGCTAGCCCTTGCCTTTCCTTGAAATATTCCAACATGCATACATTGTTGCTAGGTAGTTGCGGCTTGTTGAGTACGCGTTGAACTCACGGCTTTCCCACTATGTTTTTTCGTACGCCGATTCGGAGGATCCCGCCGAGCCTACCGACGGAGCCGCCGGAGAGGAGTGACGTTCTCGCCTACACACGAGTGCTTGTGGGCTTTGGGTCTTCACCGCCAATCTTCATGTGAGACGCTTCCGCTAGTTTCCTTCATGTTCTCTCGTGGCTCGCGTGCCGCGTGTTTTGTATCCATGAGATTTGAGCATTGAATTATGATGATGTACTTTGGAGATTCTATTATCTTGCCTTGCATTTACTCTATCTTATGGTTTTTATGATGTTAACTATATTAGATGTACGTGTCACCCTCCTGGGAGTGGCATTGAGGTACAAGGCACGGTGTTCACTATCCGGTGAAAATCGGGTTGTTACTTGAAGGCTAAGGCTCCTTTTAAAAAAGATAAGGACCTAAACATAAAATAATAAAACTATGGGGGCCTATTTGTAAAATAGCCAAGTCCTGGGACCTATTTGTAATTTTCTAAAGTATAGGGGCTAAAATGTAAAAGGTTGGGACTAAAATATAATTTAAGAAAAACTTAGGGTTGTTTTTGTAAAATTTTTGGACCTAAACATAATTAAAAATAAGTTCACATGCTAAATTGCAAAGTTACTAATCCTATGCTACGGCATGGGTTAAAACATAATTAAACTTAAACCTAGGGTTGATTATGTAAAAACGAGAGGGTTTAAAGGTGATTTAAATAAACTACGAGGGCTTATTGTAAAATTATCGACTTATCATGAGTAATCGAATTAAAATAAATCCTAAAACCCGTGGACCGGGTCTATGGCACTCGGTGGACCGTGGCAAGGGCTATGGTCCACCGTCCACGGTGGACCGAGGATCATACCCCTTCGAGTTGGTCTAATCCGGGCCGTTGAATCTACGATGGACGGTGCACGACACTCCGACCAAGTTAAACCACTCGCCGGTGAGGTGCTGCGGCGGCGCATCACCGGAGGTGGCCCGATCCGCGCCTACAGAGCTCGGAAGCTTGTCGCGATTAGTCTAGGAGGGAGAGGAGAAGTGGCGAGCTCACCTAGGGGATCGCGCGAGGGCAAAGGCGTCCGGAAACGGCTTGCGATAGCGAGGTGGAGGCGGAGTGCTCCAATGGCGCGGCTCGTCTCTCGTCCGAGAGGTTTCTCCGTGTCGGGTTGGTGCTGGGCGAGGCGGCGTCCGCCGGTGGAGCTCGTCGTGGCGTCGGCGGCCTCGGGAGCGGTCCTCTGCGGCGGCTTATCGGAGGGGAGGCGGAGGCGACAATGCGGCGGCGGCGCTAGACGCATGGAGGCGCGAGGTGGTGGGGTTGAGCGGAAAAAGGGCGACGTGTCATGCGGGGGCCTGCTATTTGTAGGGCACACGGCTCGAGGGCGGCGTGGCGCACACACCAAGGCAGCGACGTGGTGTACGGTGCGGTGGCGGCGCTAGGGTTTGAGCCGACCACGCGCGAGCCTCGTGGGGGCTGGCGCTCGGAGCTGCTGGGTTGGGTGGCGGGTCTGGGCGGCGGCGGGCCGCGAAAAAGAGAAGGGGAGAGAGAAAGAGTTGGGCCGGGGAGAATTGGCCCAGGGCACCTTGGGGAGGATTGAATTCCTTTTGTTATTTTCTTTTCCTATTCCATTTCTAAAAACAAATTAAGTAATAAACGAATTCGATTCGAATTTTGAAACACATTTTCACCCGAAATAAAACCCTAATGGAGCTACTCAACAAGAATCCATCTCAACCAATATATGTATATAATCTATATTAATTAATTAAAATAGGAAACAATAGACCTTACATAAAAGTGCTTATAAATGGTATTTTAAAACCAATTTTTCACCCAAATAAGGATAAACCATTTTGTTTATTGGAAATGCTTTAGGTACAAAATAAAATGCCTTACACAAAGAATAATTATTTTTGAATAAATTCTTTTGTAAAACACATATGCCTATAAAACAACTATTTTCATAAATTGAGTGTATTTATTAAGCAAACATTTGCATAAACCAAATACATTTATTCGATAAGCCATTTTCACACATTTAAAGTATAAACCATGAATCAAAAGCATTTCTCAAATAAAAAGTTTTTATAAATAAAACTTTAATTAGTTTTGGAAACAACTCTTTTTTCTCACATAAAATGATAAAGCTCTCATTTTGCTCACAACTAGAAAATATCTTATATAAAATAATGCTTTTTGAAATAAACTTATTTTCATAAATCAAATATAATTGTTCAATAATTTATTTTCATAAATCATTTTCTTAAAATATATTACCTGCATAAATCAAAAGTTTTTCTTAAATAAATGTTTCGGTAGATCAAACTTTATTTATTTTTCAGAAAATAACTCCTTGGTTCACATAAAATGATAACACACTTCTCTTTTTCTTGCAAAAGGGAAAAATGCGTGGTGTAAAATATTGCTTTCTAAGATAATCAATTACAATCTTTTCATTAAGTCATTATCGCAACCAAAACAAATCATAGATACATTTGGAAAATTCGACAAACAAACTTTATAAACAACATAACTCATTTTAAATTGGTTGAGTTTAAAAGATAACTCTTCCTCTTAAAGAGGAAAGAAAGAAAAATATATTTACAATATTGTCCTTTAGATAATATTTAAATACATTTCAAAAATAAAAAAGTTTGAAAATTTAGTGAATTTTATGCATAACCCAGAATTCGAAATTTCGGGGTGTGACACCCTATGAGCACACTTACTCTCTTTCCTTCATCATCAGGCTCTTGTGAGCAAGAATCCTTCGAATTACCTCATCCGTGTAGAATCTCTCAAATCCTTCCTTTTCTTCAATGATGGTGCATAGTGTGGAGTTCCACACCCTTAGAGATACTAGAAGCTTGAGATTCACTTCTTTATCGGTCACATCATCTCCATGTGACCTCCTCTCATTCACAATGTCTAAGAGTCTATCATGTGTTTGTTGGGGCTCTTATCCTTTCTTCATGACGAATAAGTTGAATTGACTCTTCAACACTTGTATCCTTGACTTATTCACAACATCGACTCTCTCATGAACCGCAATAAGCTTATCCCAAATAGCTTTTGCATTCTCGAGCAAGGACACTCTATAGTACTCCTTTGGACACAAAGAGGAATGCATAGCCGACACGGCTTGTGCATTGCGATGTATAAGCGCGTATCCATAACGGTTAGTTTCTCCTTGTCCTCCAACACAAAACCTTTCTCCACAACTTCCTTTACCGGTGGACCAATTGACGAGTAAGTACATCTTCATCCTATGCTTGTACCAACTAAAGTCCCTTCCATCAAACCAAGGTAGCCTTCCACAACCACCACCATTCACATTAGCCACATCATTGTAGTTGAAGTTGTACCTTGTGTCTAACTTCGAGCCACTTGCTGCAAATGTATTGAAATCCGGATTGTTCACATCCGAACCATTCTTCGGATCCGCACGATTCTTCATGCTTGGATCATTCTCCACCTCATCCGCAAACTCCCCCAACATCTTTGCTTCTCAAGCGGTTAGGCTCTTTGTAAGAAAACCTACATTGATACAAATTGAAAGTTGCCTAGAGGGGGGGGGGCTGAATAGGCAAGCTACAATAATTTCTGAAAAACACAACAGTTACAACTTCGTTGGAACACCCAAGATGGAACTTCCGTCAAATAACGGAACTTTCGTTATTGACAGAACTTCCATTATGGGTTTAGGGAGAAAACTACATATCGAAAGCAACAAGGGAATCTTACAAATCCCTTTGAATAGAAAGTTTCCTCCACCTCCTAGGAGTGTTGTACCTGCAGGGAATCAATAGACACCATCCACAGAAGTGGATCGGGCACAATATAGCTCAAGCACCAAACAAGAACAAAGAACAACAGGCAACATGCAAAACAACACAAGAGAGACACGGGATTTGTTCACCGAAGTTCGGACGCCTCACAAAGAGGTTCCTACGTCTCCGTTGAGGAGCTCAAAGATCTTTATAGTTTGGCATACCTAGACTCAAAGATCTATAAATCTAATTGAAGCTTCTCTTGAGTTCGTCTTTTAACTTTTGTATGAGGGGCTATCAATCTCTCTTTGTGGGTTAGTAAGCTTTGATGTCCTGCACATTAGCTCAATAAAACATTAGACATTTTAATTCTTTGTCATTTATCACCAAAACCCACTAGGAGGCCTAGTTGCATCTTCAAGGGGACCAGCTTCTCCTCACATCCGATCCATTCTTCATATCCGCACCATTCTTCTTGCTAGGATCATTCTCTACCTCATCCGTAAACTCACCCGACATCTTTGCTTCTCAAGCGGTTAGGCTCTTCACGAGAAGACCTGCTCCGATACCAATTGAAAGTTGCTTAGAGAGGGAGGGGGGGTGAATAGGCGGTTTATCCGAAAACCTAAAAAACACAACACTTAAAAATACAAAAGGTCGATCCGCCCGGGACGGAACTTCCGTCGAGGGCGAGGGAGTAAACCAACGGAATTGAATCGGAGAGGAATCTTACGATTTCACTTGAATGGAAA